>JALIGW010000001.1:21905931-22268431 GCA_023053685.1 Diadophis punctatus similis
ACAATCTGGGTCCTCATTTTACCCACCTCGGAAGGATGGAAGGCTGAGTCAACCTTGAGCCTGGTGAGATTTGAACAGCTGAACTGCTGAACTAGCAATCAGCTGAAGGTCGCAGTGCTGCTTTTAACCACTGCGCCACCTCGGCTCCTAATATGGCTCTTATTATAAGAATAAATTTAAGGCTCCCACATGGTCTGCCTTGAGCTCTCTGGGGGGAAAAGGCAGACATAAATGAATATGTAAGTTATCTAGCCATGACTCCATCATCCCCATACAGACATTCAAAAATCATAAGCATGGGTGTGATATATATTACGGTATCATTTCACCTTAATCTTGCCTTCCAAATGCCTGATAGGTTGAACACTGTTAATCTGGGATTATACAATACAGTTCACTTGGCTAATTAATTCATCTTTTTGGCTTTACACATTAAGGTGATTAATCAACTCTTAAGAACTTCAATGAAACAGACAATATGTTTTAGTCAAGTTTTGAAAAACAGCCAAATTGAAAGCTTCTGATAAAGTGGCTGGGCTTTACCCAGATTGATGCACTAACTAGAATTGTATTAAACTTACATTTCTTCCTCATACTTATGCATCCTAATGTTTGAGACGGGTTGATTTTCAATTGGAGGAGCTGATGACAATTATAAAATGTTACTGTACCAAATGTTATCTATTCCCAGGCCCTAAGGTTCTGATCTTGTCCTTTCAGGCCCTCACCGAATACTTTCAAACTGCTTATGTTCCAGTTATAGGAAACAACATTTAGAAGACTGTTGTTTTATGTTTTTTATACCAGGACAACAAGACTAGGTGGGGTGATTTTCATACTGACTACCCGCTAACCAACTTTTAGTAGAATAGGCAAAGAAGATAATTTTCAAATCTTTTGCAGTGCAATCTTCGCTTAATGAACTGTTCAAAAACTTTCTTCCCAAATGTCCATTAAATCACAAAATATATCCCTGTGGCAATATTTATAATTACACAAATGATACCAAATATGTACTTTGCATCAATCTGCATAATGATATCATGTATAATTTTGTGGGCAAGGAAATTTAACTTGCCTTTGAGTATTTTTAAATACATTAACCTGGATTACTTCAGAGGAAATGAACTCATCCATTATTTCAAGGCAACCAAAATGTCCACTGCATCTGCTAATTGGTGATCTACTAAATTGAGATTTAAAAACATTAAGACATTCATTAAAAACTATGGGAACGGAACTCTGCTGTCATCCATTGAAAGATCAATTAGTTTAGATTTAGAATATCTTTTCAGAAAAACTGCCAGTTTCAAAAATATCATTTTTAATTATTTTAAATCATTAAATTAAGGAATCTTGATGCACCAGATTCCTTAGGATGCTGACCATCATCAAATCCCAGATTTATATGGATGCAGGGAACATATACAGCAGGGATGTCAAACTTGATTTCACTGAGGGCCGCATCAAGGTTGTGTTTGACCTCAGGGAGGCAGGGCCAGGATGGGCGGGGCCAGTTCAACGTCACTCATGTCAGGGGCACCTGTGGTGACACGAGCGCTCTGCCAGCGGAAATGGGCTCCCGAGCCCCATTTTTGGCTGCAACTCTCTGTCAGCGAAAGCAGAGCTTTCTGCAGCCCTCTGTCAATAAAAGCAGAGCTCGGGAGGGCCACACATGGCCCTCCAAAGCTCCGTTTTTGCTGACAGAGGTACCGCGGGCCAATCCTTCGCTGTTTCCAGGGTGGCCCCGTGGGCCAGATCTAAGCACCCCATGGGCCGGATCCAGGCCGCAGGCCTTGAGTTTGACACCCCTGATATACAGTCATACCCACCTATGTAGGAACAATCTCTAAATGTTTAGAAATAAAGAAGACACTTTGCATACACTCAGATCAAAATCCTATTGTTACTTCCAACTTGTTAAAAGGAGAATCCCAGTACAAGGGCATAATACTCACTCCAAATTAAACTCCAAATATGTACTCCAAATTAAATTCTGAATTAAGTTCTGCTGAAGTATGGAACTCCTGTAAAAGTACGTTTATATTATCCAAATGAATTCTGAGTTCCTTCCAAAATTCAAGCAGTTGTTTTAATCTAAATACTCTTCAGAATATAGCTCAAACACTAATTTAAGTTAGATCTGTCAACAGTATAGAGCTGTGTTAGTTGGCTCAAATAATCTTGCTGATAAACATACTTTTAAAACTCAAAAGTTCTTCCATCTTGAATGAAAATCTTCACATTAGCCTTTGATTTTGTTTCTTGGACAAATATCATGATCCACAGGGAATACAGTGGGATTTACTTTGACAATCAAGGATTTGGTGGGAACTTAGGTACCCTGGAAATCTTATTTCCATAGTTCTGGCACTTGGACTATTATGACATTCCAAAATCACAGATGTAAATATAGTGGGATGAATATCTGAGTCAAAGAACATATTGGACATTGAGAAGTATATATTATCTTAGCCAAATATTTAACATTGGACTTGACTGACAGGAAACCACATTTTCCATAATCCTGGCACATGAGATGTGCAACCTAATTGCAGCATCCAAGAATTCAGGAGGAAGAGAACTTCAAGCCATTTTTTAAAAAACATGCTTTATTCCATAATTACGTCAACTGAATCTGACTTTTTCAACAAATAGCTGGTACATTAAATATAACCAGTGAATAAGCATAGTGGAAGAGGGGAGAAAATCTTTTGCATATTCATTTATCCATTAACTGGAATCTGCAGCCTGCCCTGACTATAAAGCAAATGGTTGAACAGATTAAAAAGTGCAGATAACATATCAAAGTAAATTTAAACTCAAATCCAATTAAAATTGCTAAGTGCATAACTATTTCAGAGACCGCTACCCTACTGTTTAAGTGCATCTCTCTCAAGCCAACTAAAGATCCCAAAGCAATTTAAAAAGCCAGCCAGTTCACACATACACCAGACTACTATTTAATATAAAGTGAAATCTGATTCTCCCATCAGCAAGTAACACCTGATGTCTGCAACAAAAAGAAAAGGATCATATGACCACTTAGGAACCATTAGTGATCTAACACTACAGGAATATATTTTTCCTCCCCAAGAACACCACGACTGGGTTCATACAACATGCAAAACCACAGTGATAAAACCTATTTTTATTTATTTGTGTGTATGTGTGTGTGTGTGTGTGTGTGTGTGTGTGCGTGCGTGTGTGTGTGTGTGTGTGTGTATCAGGGGTGGGTTGCTCGCTTACCAGTGCTGGTGCGCTGCGCATCTCCACGTTTCGGGCGCACATGCCCCCTCGCACGATTTTGCTTCTGCACATGCGCGGAAGCAAAATCGGCCAAAAATTCTCACAAAAAGATGGCGACACGTGCGATGGACCGGCGAAGATGGCTCCGGAGCGGTCGCGTGCAAGTTGCACAATTGGCCGCTCCCTACCGGAGCTATGCACTGGACAGCTCTGGCAGGAACCCACCACTGTTATACCACAGTATAACAAAGTATTGAGATGAACTTTTGATATTGACCAAATACTTATTTTCCACTATAATTTGCAAATAAATTCTTTCCAAATCACACAATGTGATTGTCTGGATTTGTTTTCTCATTTTGTCTCTCATAGTTGAGGTCTACCTATGATGTCAATTACAGGCCTCTCTCATCTTTTTAAGTGGGAGAACTTGCACAATTGGTGGCTGACTAAATACTTTTTTGCCCGTGTGTGTGTGTGTGTGTGTGTGTGTACAAGCAGACTGCCCAGGTTCAAATCCCACTAAGGGTATGGCTATCTGACGAGAGCAAAATAGCTCGAAATAGATCTATAATAGTCTCCCTTTATTTTCTTTTATCAGCAAAAAATGTTACACACACACACACACACATATACACACACACACACATACATACATATACTGTATGTGTGTGCGTGCGTGTGTATATGTATGTACACACACATACATATACATATACATAGAGGGTGTGTGTGTGTCTGTGTGTTTGACAGTCCAGTTAATGGATCCCAAATCTATAACATTCTACTCCATGTATCTCCCAAGGTCATCGGATGCTGGTAATTGTGTATTGCCTTGCAAGTTAATGCCTGCATTAGATTGACTTAAATTGTGTTTTGATTGTGCTGGTGGCTAAAATGTATCTAAGCTGATAGTACGGGTAGTCCTCAAGTTATGACCACAATTGAGCCCAAAATTTATGTTGCTAAGTGAAACATTTAACTGAGTTTGTCCAATTTTACAATTTTTCCTGACACAGTTGTTAAGTGAATCATTGCATTTGTTAAGTTAGTAACATGGTTGTTAAGTGAATATGGATTCCCCATTGACTTTGCTTGTCAGATGTTCGCAAAAGCTGATTATATGATCCCAGGATACTGCAACCGTCGTAAATATGAACCAGCATCTGAATTTTGATCACGTGACCATGGGGATGCTGCAACGGTTGTAAGTGTGAAAAACAGTCATAAGTCACTTTTTTCAGATGCCGTTAAACGGTCACTAAATGAACTTTTGTAAGTCAAAGACTACCCTGTTTCCCCCAAAATAAGACATTCCTAATAATAAGCCCAATCTGGTTTTTCAGTGCATGGTAATAAGGCCAAGTGCATATTTCAGAGTTCAAAAATATATAAGACAGGGTCTTATTTTCGGGGAAACACGGTACCTGTACCGTCCTTTTCATTAGAAGGGAATATGCATTGACATGGTACAACTAAGGTTGGTAACCTTACCAAGTGTCTATCACCACAATCTTACTAAAAAGCATTCAATTGATCAAAGCGCTGATAGGCAGCGAAAGTCATCTTCACCAGGCCATCCAGTGAGGACCATAACATATGGAAGATTACAACTTGGAATATAAGAAGAATACATGATGAAGAGCATGAATTATAATAAAGTAAAACAAAAATAACACAACTAAAGAAAACGATAAAGTGGTCGTAGGACTGGACAAAGGAGGCCTATTTTGGGTAGTGGAACTGATGGATCATATGTAGGAAGATGAGGTTAGGTTTAAATATAAATTAAAAGGCCAAAATATAGGTCAGAAATAATGAATTGGGGTATTCCAAGTTGGTTGGTTGGTTATTTATTAGATTTTTATCCTATTTTTACAACTCAAACCTTAATTGCTGTGGATATGAAAGTAGGTAGTCAGAGGCTGGTGATATTTGCATGTTCAATAAACAATTACCGTGTTTCCCCGAAAATAAGACCCTGTCTTATATTTTTTTGAACCTTGAAATAAGCGCTTGGCCTTATTGCCATGCACTCAAAAGCCTGATTGGGCTTATTATCAGAGGATGTCTTATTTTGTGGAAAACAGGGTATAATGGAAGAACCCAGGATTCATTCAGGAAAAACTGTGCAATATTCTGAATTGATGGAATTTGGGGAAAATATTATTCCAATTGTTGATGTGAATGGATAGTTAGGAATGAGAAAAGACTACTTTTTCTACTTAGAATGTCTGTTTTGTGTATATGGTTTATGAATAACGGTGTTTTAACAGATAGTACTTGATTTACAACCATTTGTTTAGTGACTGAAGTTACAACAGCACTGACTTACACTTATGACCATCGCAGCATTCCCATGTTCCCATGATTAAAATTCTAGTGCTCGGCAGCCAGCATGTATTTCTGTCTGTTATAGCATTCCAGGGTCATGTGATCTTCATTTGCAACCTTCCCAGCCAGCTTCCCATAAGGCCAATGGGGGAAAGCCAGATTCGCTTAATGACCACATGATTCATTTAATAACTGCAGTAATTCTCTTAATAACCATAGCAAACAAGGTCATACATACGGTACATATATACATACATGATCATGTTGTACATATGCAACCACCAAATCTTTTCTTGACTTAACTGCATGTTGTACAAAAATTGGAGTTTATGTCTTGACATCCTCGGAAAGGATTGTTCTCCTCTTTATTCAGATTCTCAGGGCCACAGATGTAGCCACAGGTGGCTTGGTGTCACCAAATAGGAAAGAGACAAAACTTTCCTCTTGACTTTTGATCTTGGTTTTGGTAGAACCTTCCAAGGGGTTTTGGTGATATGAAGTACAATCAAGGTTTTCAACCTTTCAGAATACTAACATCAAATATACAGAAAAAACACCCATACGTCTGAATTCCAAATTTGGCCACGATGTCCATTACATTTTGATGGAGAGGCTCGAGGTCATGGCAAGCTCTAATATAATGGATGAGTCTACATAACGTATGAAATTAGGCTAAAGTGAAGTTGCAATTTAGCAAGTTGGGGGGGAATTCAGCCACTTTGGCTTCTTCCACAAATCACTGGCTTAAAAACAAGTTGCTAATTTTGAATTTTGTGTAACTGGAGGGGTTGTTGTTTTTTAATTGATTATTCCAGTCCTCCTTGAAAGGGCTTTTACCCATAAAGACAGCTTCAGAAGCAGTTTGAATTAAAATGAATCAATGAATAAACATTAAATGAATAAAACAAACAATCCTTCAACCATTAGCTCCAAACAATTCAAGCAACATAATCCAACAATAAAACACATTCCAACCCAAGTGTTTAAAATACCAGTTTCCTCACCCTTTACAATCATTAAAACAACTGCAAGGGGGAGGCGTTTTCTGCCTGGGTGATAAAAAAGAAAAAGAAAGCAGACACAACACTCACAACTCACATGACACAAAGCAAAATGCCCATTTCCTTCTTATGGCCAGCTGTTTAACCTCAGCCATGGCATTTAGAAAAGGGTATGAAAGCTCACAGTGCACTCCGGGCGTTTTAATTCTTTGCTACCCAACAGAATGTTGGAAATAAATAAAACTGCCAGGACTCTCGTTTTTTCGTTTTGTTTTTGTCTAGATTTGTTTTATCTAGCTTATACTGTTTTTTATAAATAACTCAAGGCAGCAGGCATATATAATATTCCTTCTTCCTCCTTCCTCAAATGGTGTAGGAACTCCTGCTTGAGCAGGGGGTTGGACTAGATGACCTACAAGGTCCCTTCCAACTCTAACAATAAATCTAAAATCCTATTTCTCCCACAACAAGAACCCTGTGGAGTGAATTGGGCTGAGAGAGAGTGTCTGGCCCAAGATCACCCAGTCAGCTTTCATGCCTAAGGCGGGACTAGAACTCACGGTCTCCTTGTTTCCAGGACTGGTATTTTAACCGCTAGGCCAAACGGGCTCTGTTTGCCTATTCGTCAGCATAACAACTCTGAGTAGAACAGAAACAAATTTAAGATGGGAAGGAAAACTGGCAAAAGAAAAGACCAAGTTCAAAAATGAGGCAGAACCAAATGAAGGAAAAACAGAAGGCACTCAAGGGAGCAAGAGTTGGAGAGCGGCTTAGGCTGCTGCCAACTCCTCCCTTCTTACATCCCTCTCCCTCCTCCCTGCCACTATTAAGGGGGAGGAAAAATACCAAAAACCATGTTTTGCTGGCTTTCCCTAGCTTGTTATTCTTTTGCAACCCAATGGAATGGCTCTCTGTCTGCCTGAACATAATGAGACCAAATATGGAGTAGAGGGAGAAGCCAGCAAAATAAAGATGAAATTCAAAAATGGATCCGATCCAGCTTGAGGTGGTGGAGGGGGGGGGGAATCAGAAAGATGTGCCTCAGTGTATCACTGCAGATGCATTAAGCAGCAGCTCTGAATGTTGCCGATTGCTCAATTCTAAGCCCTCTGCCTGTCCTTGGTCATATGATCCAGAGCAGATGGTATAGTCTGCATTGTACAAAAGAAAATAGCAATAGCACAGAATAGAATAGAATAGAATAGAATAGAATAGAATAGAATAGAATAGAATAGAATAGAATAGAATAGAATAACAGAGATGGAAGGGACCTTGGAAGTCTTCTAGTCCAACCCCCTGCTCAGACAGGAAACCCTATACCACTTCAGAAAAATGGTTATCCAACATCTTCTTAAAAACTTCCAGTGTTGGAGAATTCACAACTTCTGGAGGCAAGTTGTTCCACTGATTAATTGTTCTAACTGTCAGGAAATTTCTCCTTAGTTCTACGTTGCTTCTCTCCTTGATAGACTTATATACCGCTCAGGGGTGAAATCCTCCCGGTTCGCTCTTACCTGTTGGTTGCCGCACAGCCAAACAACCTGGTGGCGTTCGCGGCACGGGGCTTTCCCCGCCCGCTTCCCCCGCCCGCCAGCATTTGCGTTCTTTTGCCCTCTGCACAAGCAGAACGCTTTGCGCATGCGCAGAGGATAAAAAAACGCAAATGCCGGCATCCAGGTGGGCGGGGGAAGCGGGTGGGGGAAGCCCCGCGCCGCGAACGCCACCAGCTTCTTCAGCTGTGCGGCGACCAACAGGTAAGAGTGAACCGGGAGGATTTCACCCCTGATACTGCTTCATATTGGTTTATAGCCCCCTCTAAGCGGTTTAGAGAATCAGCATATTGCCCCCAACAATCTCATTTTGTTGAGTCCTCATTTTACTTACCTCGGAAGGATGGAAGGCTGAGTCAACCTTGAGCCAGTCAGAATTGAACTCCTAGCAGTGGGCAGTCAGCCTGCAATACTGCATTCTAACCACTGTGCCACCACAGTTCTTGGCAGACATCCCCTATGGCCAGTGTTTGTAAAGTGATTAGAAACAATTCCAGAAACCATGTTTTAACTACTTTTCCTACCTTAATTTTTTTTATGGCATTACATTTTGATCATTGTCATCTTGATCAGTTGGTTATCCAAATGGCAAATCTATTTTCCTTTATTTCTTTAGCATATGGCATACAATGTCAGGGAAATCTACAAAGGCTAGACACAATGCAGTCCTGACGGCCTAGATCGCTAGCTCATTCTTGCCTTTCCTTCACCAGCACTGTCTGGAGGTCATGTTGCCTTTCAGCTCAACATCCAATTTTTGGCCATGCTGGCTGGGAATTAGAGGAGTTGAAGTCCAATCTGGGGGTGGGGGGAGAGGACCAAGTAGAAAAAGTACAATGTAAATAGGCAGCATGAGCCTCTTTCTGTGGCCCTTTGTAGTCCCTGCCAAATTTCAAGCTGTAATTTCTCAGATCTCTTTTTAAATATGACCCCATATTTCTGGCTGAAGACTCTGGCTGCAGAAAGGTTTCGCATCTCGGTTTTAAATTGATAGAACATGTCCAGGGAAGGAAAGACACGACAGAAAAGATAGCAAATACCAGGTTCCTTTCACCCATCCCACCCCACCCCATCAGCATTTTCCAGGTATTGAGTTAGAGAAGGCCTGAAGTCTATTTACGATCTGGCCCATTATCCCGTTTCCGAATAAACATGGCTCATTGGCACTTCTGTGAAGTCAGCATTTAAAGAAAATGATTGCTCTGGGAAACACCATCAATCAAAAGCATTAATTAGAAGCCGCCATGTGTTTTTATTTCCTGAGAGCTAACGGACTGCAAACAATATTAGTAGGAACCCTCAGAGAATCCTCTGCAGCTTAGCATCAACTTCTCCGCTCTTACCACATTCTTTCTCTCCCATCAACAGTCCTCACCATAAGGAATACACACCTGCCCCCTCCCCATTGACCATACCGGCTAGCATTGAAGCTCCTCAACATTCCCACCCTAGTTTTGGGGCATCTGAAAGAGGTTAGGACCATGAGGATAGAGTGAGAACAGCCTGAGCAACAGTTTGCAGGCACGATAGACGGAGCTTCTATATTTAAAGACAATATAGCTTTAGGTGCTAAGACAGCAGGTTAGAAACTGGGAGACTATGAGTTCCAGTCTCACCTTAGACACAAAGCCAGCTAGGTAATCTTAGGCCAGTCACTTTCTCTTGACCCTAGGAAGGAGGCAACAACAAACCACTTCTGAAAAATTTTGCCAAGGAAACTGCAGGGATTTATCTGGGCAGTCTTTGAGAATCAGACATACACATCTCCTTGATTTTCTGAATTTGCAAACTCTGAGCATCTTTGTTACATTCATTGCTTCTGTAAGCAAGACTATATTTAACAATAAACAAAGGGAGATGGACAAACATGAAGCAGCAGGCAAACAATGGAATTAGAAGATGTCTCCACCTCTTGCTTGCAAGAACCCCAGAAGCATCTGAATGACCACTGTGAGTAACCAAATGCTTGACTAAAATGGGTCCCGACCTTTTACAGCAGGGCTATTCTTAATTTCTAAGGCATATCATAACTGGGCAGTAAAATCCACATAACTGCAACCTTTTTGCTACCTCCTGGATTTCGGTAGCCCAAATACGATATTCATACATCCAGAGAGTATCACATTATGAAATGCATTATAACATTGCTGGAAGAAACACAAGCTTCCAAATCTTGTGTCTGATACTTATTTGCAGAAACAGCTTTGTTTACCAATCTCAAATATCAAACCAAACCTTGGACCGTGAAGGATTTACCCATTTATGCTACCTGATGCTGACTTACTGACTTATTTACCCATTGCTGCTTTTATTCTTGATCTAGCTTCTTTTTCACTGTAGCAACTACCAGCATTGCTCTGGTTTGGTTCTGCAGTCTTTAAAGAGAAGTGTTCTAAACATACCAATAAAGGAGAATATTTGTAGCTCAAGGTTGACATGAGGAGTCCTTGTTTTCTTGCAGGCTAGCACTGATGGTGTTACCTAGTTTGGGTAATGAAACGTCTGCAAGAAAACACAAGCAAGCTCAGAGAGCACCAAGGACCCCTCATGTTCTAAACATGTTCAGAGGTGTTTTCTTCATTACAGTCCAATTAAAAGTCAAACTTGACCAAGCTTAATGAACACAGATGTCACATACATTACCTGATTATTGCAAGAGAGAATCTCTACCAAAATTGGTAGCCAAATTCCAACTATTTTCTCAGTTGCAGATTCTCAACCTCAACTCTCAACTGCACAGATTCACATGTGGAATGGACATGAATCTGATCAGCCTTTGGCCTTTAAAAGAAACCTGCATACAGTGTCCTGTGATACACAGTTAAGGGAGCTGTCATGTTAGCTTATACACTTGGAAGGAGCTCGTCATATCATGCACAATGGCCGTGGGTGATTTTACATCAAGAGCTTATGAAATTCCATTGTTGCAGAAGAACTTACAAACTAGACAACATCATTCAGTCTCCTTTGGTTTCACAAGACTTTGGTGATTTTAGAACCATTTATGTTTATTTAATCTGGCAGGTCCAAAGACATATATTGCTAACTTGATTCAGAATAAAACTGAGTTAACTCAGAGACAGTTCTCTCAATTTTATGTAGCTTTCAAGCAATGGAATATTCTTGCTCACATTAAACCCTAAACCCGATAAAATATAATCATTGTATTCACATAAAATGCTATGTTCAAATACCCAAACCATATTCTAGCTTAAGGTAAGGGCCTGTTAAATTTCCTACAGCACAATGAATCACTAGCTACCTAATCCCAATTTAGCCTAGTAGAGATTGTTGTGCAAACTCTGTCTTTATGTTTTTATGTCCTAAGGCTTTTCTAACTTTCCCGTTTAATCGTGATTTTAATTAGCTTTATCAGGATGTAACTATTGGTTTATTTACTTTTCTTTACTGTTAGTTGCCTCGAATTCCCAGTGGGCAGAAAAGCAGAGAGTCAAAATGAACATCATCTAAGGGGTAGCACACTCTGTAATTGTAATAATTCAGAAATATGCCCTTTCAATCCTTACTAGAGGTAGTCCTCAATTTAAAAGCACAATTGGGACTGAAACGCCAGTTGCTAAATAATGTGTTTGTCAAGTGAGTCACATCCAATTTTACAACCTTTCTTGCTCTGGTCATTAAGTGAATCATGCGGCCATTAAGCAAATCCAGTTTTCCCAATTGACTTTGCTTGTCTGATGTCCTCTGGGAAGGTTTCAAATGGCGAAGACATGACTGTGGAATGGTACCACACAGGGTCAGCCATTTTGTGACTTGTAAGGTTTTTAAACTCTATCTTACTCATGTCATGATGTTCAGACATGATCTAGCTTGTTTGGTCTACCATACTATGTAAACACGCGGAGAATATTTTGTTAATAAACTATATGTTAATAAACTATAAACTAGAGATCCGTATTACCCCCACCTTACTGGCCTTCCGGAAAGCCGTTAAGACCTGGCTTTTCCGGCAGGCCTGGGGCCAATGATCGGCCCATGTATGTATGTGTGAATGGATTGTATTTTAAATATGTTTTTTTTTAAAATTTGAATATGTATTTTTACTTGTTGTGAGCCGCCCAGAGTCCCCCGGGAGTTGGGCAGCATAGAAATTTTATTAATAAATTAATTAATAAATATGAACCAGCCAATCTGTCATATGTTTCCTTTGGGGCAGAGGTGGCCAAACTATGGTTCTTTGAGGACCTGTGGACGTCAACTCCCAGAATTCCTGAGCTAGCCATGCATGCATGGCTGGCTCAGGAATGCTGGGAGTTGACATCCACAGGTCCTCAAAGAACCATAGTTTGGCCACCCCTGCTTTGGGGCAAACTGCAAATATTGGTAGTCTTTGACTTACAACCATCCATTTAGTGACCATCTGAAGTTACGACAGCACCGAAAAAAGTGACGTGACTATTTTTCACACTTACAATCACTGCAGCCTCCTCTTGGTTATGTGATCAAAATTCAGACACTTGGTAACTAGCATGTATTTATGATGCTTGTCCCTGGGTCATGGAATCACCTTTTGCAACCTTCTGAGAAGCAAAGTCGATGGGGAAGCCAGATTCACTGTGTTACTAACTTAACAACTGCAGTGATTCATTTACAATTGCGTCAAGAAAGGTGGCAAAATGAGGCAAAATTCAATTAATAATTGTCTTGTCAATGAAAATTTGGGGTTCAGTTGTGATCATAAGTTGAGGACTGCCTGTTATAGACCAGAGTACACAAACACGGAGTTGTGGTAAAAATGAGATAATTTTTTATGAATTAAATGAAATGCCTTGCGTGAGAAACAAAACCAGCTGGGGTGCTTTGGGCCAGTCATTTTCTCTCAGCCCTAGAAAGGAGGCAATGGCAAACCACTTCTGAAAAACCTTGCCAAGAAAACTACAGGGACCTCTCTAAGCAGTCTCGGAGAATCACACACAACTGAATGGAAGAAAGAAAAGAAAAATAACAGACTCATTAGGATTCCTAGCTACACAACACTGAAAACAATATGCAGTATGTTCATTCACATTAGTAATCAGGAAGGTTTTTTGGGAGGGGGGTGTTTTTTAATTGAAATGGAAACTATATCAATCCTTGCTTAGGCACAATGAATAAGTGGAAAAACCTGAATAGCAATAAACAAATCTGTTGAATTTGATTTCACTCTCATTTTTTTATTATTTTTACAGTTGGTGGCACAATCGGCAGCATATTTAGACAGGATTTGGCATTTTTATCCACCTATCAAGACTTTCCCAAGGACCGGGGTCAGGTATATGTTGTTCAGTAATGTTAAAAGTATCGTGCTGTTCCAAGCAAAGCTGCCTTTTGCAATTGATAATTTTGTCCATGTTCAAGTGGTGGTCCAGTTGTTTTGGGATTGCACCCAAGATGCCTTTTACTATTAGTGCTATCTTTGCTTTCTTTTGTCATAATCATTTTCTTCCAATTCCAAGCACAGAGTATATGAGAGCCTGAACCTAGCAGGCTATCTTGGGTTGCATTTAGTACACTTAAATGTTCATTGTCCTCTTGTTCCTATTTGAGTCACAGACAGACTTTTTGCAGGAAGGCAGGGAATTTATTTATTTTCATCATCCTCATCATTTTAGCCATTGTCTATCCACTGCAGGAGGAAGGCCTCTTCCGCAAGTTTCCAACCTATACGGTCCTGAGCTTTCATTTGCCAATTGGTATTTTGCCAATACTTCTTGATGCTGTCAATCCATCTTGTTTTAGGTCTCTTTCGTGGATGCTTTTTATCAAATTGAAATGGAAAAGGTCTGGTCACATAGCAAGAAGAACTGATGGCAGGTGGATCAAAGCAATCATAGAATGGATCTCACTTATTTATTTCAATTGTATCATTTACGTAGCCATCCTTTTCACACTCTGGCTTACAAGGTTAAAAACAAATCTCTCAAGTGTCCAAGGATGAACAACCACCAATAATAAATCCTTACGATTTATATTAATATTGTTTCCTGATTGCTTATTTGTACCCTATGACTATCATTAAGTGTTGTACCTTATGATTCTTGACAAATGTATCTTGCCTTTTTATGTACACTGAGAGCATATGCACCAAAGACAAATTCCTTGTGTGTCCAATCACACTTGGCCAATAAAGAATTCTATTCTATTCTATTCTATTCTATTCTATTCTATTCTATTCTATTCTATTCTATTCTATTCTATTCTATTCTATTCTATTCTATTAATAGGAAGGAACCTAGCTTGAAGGATACATCAAATAAAAGGCTGGGGATAAAGCATAAACAAATGATTAAGATGCAAAGACTCAGATAACGTCTGAAAATTGGAGATAAATTCTTTTCAGGGTCTGCTCACACCTGAACCTTCAAATTCTGTTTATGGCAAAGCACTGCCTCCATCTTTCCTGCTGCAGTTAACTGGGCCTCTTTTCTCCGCTGCTTAGCCTGACCATCTTCTGCAATATCAGCCAACTCCATAATGTACAGGGTGTACCAGTTTCCTTCCAAACAGCCTTTTTCAGCACTTGCCTGCCTAAGTGACAGCCTTAGCCTCCTCTGCCTGAATACTAATGCTGCTGGATCAAATCCAGGCAGACAAGGGGATTCTTCTATGCAAAGGCACCTCCCGGCCTTGCCTTCCTTCTTCCTTTGCATTGCCGTCTCAATTTGCAATCCGCTTCCAGTCGTCTTGCAGAGCCAAACTGCTAGGTGGGTATTTTTCCCCCCCAAGAAAAAATACACAAAAACACAGCTGAACCCAAGAGAATATGGAAAAAAGCACTCATTGTTTTCAACAGCATTCAAAACTACACGTGCGCGCGCGCACACACACACACACACACACACATACAGGGAGGGAGGGAGGGAGGGAGGGAGGGAGGGAGGGAGAGAGAGAGAGAGAGAGAGAGAGAGAGAGAGAGAGAGAGGGAGAGGGAGAGAGAGAGAGAGATATTGCAAAGGTTTTTTAGTGTCTGCTCCCAAAACATTCACTTTGTATTTTTTTATGTAAATTTGATTCAAAAATTTAAAGAGAACATAAAAGCTAAGAGAAACTAATACGGAATAAGAAAAACAGTGAGAGGAAAATGACGAAAGGGCAGAAAGAAAAGATAAAAAGAAACAGAAAGAAGCTTCCAGTTTTCTCTGCAGCAAATGTCAAGTATGACTACAAAATTATCTCTTACCCTAGGACAGTGATGGCGAACCTATGGCACGGGTGCCACAGGTGGCACGCGGAGCCATATCTGCTGGCGCGCGAGCTGTTGCCCTAACTCAGCTCCAGTGCGCATATGATTGCCCGCCAGCTGATTTTTGGCTCGTGCGGAGGCTCTGGGAAGGCGATTTCAGCCTCCGGAGGGTCTCCAGGTTGGTGGGGGGAGTGTTTTTGCCCTCCCCAAGCTCCAAGAAAGCCTCTGGAGCCTGGGGAGGGCAAAAAATGGGCCCACCGGGCCCACTGGAAGTCGGGAAATGGGGGAGTGAGGGGGGTCACGCACACATGTGCAGGAGGGTGGGGCAAGTGAGGAGCTTTGAATTATGGGTGTGGGCACGCACGCGCGTGCAATAGCGCGCACACGCACTATTTTGGCACCCGAGGAAAAAAAGGTTCGCCATCACTACCCTAGGACTAACCCCCCCCTTTTTTTTATTCTCCATTTTTTTCTAATCATCAAAACCACAAATCATAAGTGCACTTTTTTTTAATGCAAGAAGTCTTGGAGGGGTTTCCAGCCAGTCATAAATGTAGGTATTGCCTTTTCTCTAATTAAAGAAGCTAATTTTGTGACCTCTGCAAGTTTCGTCATCTTCACCAACCGTTCCGCCATTCAAAAATTTGGAGGGAACCATGCTATCCTTCTGAATGAACTTGATTTGCCCTCAGTGGCATCCCTTGACTGGCTCTGCAGTACTGTGACACTGCATTTGTTCACACTATTCTCTGGATGACTGATCCATGAAGCAACCCATGAAGAAATATTAATCAGAAGAGGGTGAAACTGCCAAAACTATAAAGTGGAACTAGAGCAGGGACTGGAATGAGAAGAAAAATGTAACCGTTGAACCAGAGATGGGTTGAGAAACATGTCTGCCCTACCAAATAACTACTTTTGATTGGACAATCAACATAGAAAAAATCAGGGGAACCTTGTTTGCAGGGTGGATAAAAATTGATGATTTTTTTTTAAAAAAATTAAAAATCAGACTTTTTTTATTTAAATCGGATTTTTTAAATTTAAATCGGATTTTTTTTCTTTTTATCAAATTTATTTTATGCTTTTGGAGTAAAAATCTATCTAAAGACAGTTTTCTATTTAAGATACATTAATAATTTAATTTATTCAGCATGAAATGGAGCTTAGTTATGTAGCATGAGGCTGTATATTTTGCAATATTGGGACTGTCGGTGAGTCAACAGCGGGTCAGAGGAGGAGCTGCTGCGGGACAGAGATGACAGTTGCTCTTTAAAAATTATGATTTAAATCGAGTTGATTTAAATCAAGCCTTTTTACTAGTGATTTAAATCGTGATTTAAATCGACTTGATTTAAATCAAATCCACCTTGCTTGTTTGAAAACGCAAGTAGTATAAATATATGGTATCTTGCTGCATTGATAAAAGCAGCTATTTACTGTAGTCTCTGGCACAAGCATAACCTTTTCCAGATTGACCATTTAGTTTCAGCTGCTCCTTGAAAGGAATGAAGCTTTGAAGTTAGAAATAGACAGGGCAGAGCATAATGCTGCACCAATTTATCAGCCTATTTACAACCAAGAAAAGAGATGAACTGTATGCATTGCATAGAATATTAAGTGAAGACTGGGGAGACCCTGGTTCAAGTCACGCTTAGCCATGTCAGCATAGCAAGCTTATTTAAAATAGTGAAAAAATCTACCAGTTGCATATACACAACAGGCTAACCTTGGCCAATTTGGGGTTTTTCCTAGCTTAATAAACCAAGTTCATTTGTTCAGTTTATAATTTCGGTGATTGCATAAAGGCAGGAAATAGGCTCGTTTAGCAAACTAATCACTGTGGTCCAACATATTTAAGACACTGTTTAATGCTTATAAATCAACCTGGGAAGAAAACATGGAATGTGGCCAAGTGGGTTATTTCATCCTGTTGGAAGTTAAAACCCACCCCTCTCCTAGAAAAATGAAATATTTTGGAATATACTAGAAAGGCAGAATATTTCCACTAAAAGAGAAGTAGAAACGCAGTGAAGCAGAAACTCAGCCTCCCACCTTTGTCAATGGGCCATTAAGGACTGAGCCAGTCTATTCTACTTAACAAAGATAGGATTAGTCCTCTGCCCATCTTACCACATGGCACCTGGGAAGACTGCATCAGCCAGCCCTCAAACTAGCCTGGGACACAGGCAAAGCCTACAGAGTTAGCTAGGACCCCGCCCCCTGGGAGTCTGACAGCCAATGGGATACATTCCCTGTACAGGAACAGGAAACTCTTCAGGTGGGTCCCAACAGAGGGTATAAAACTCAGGCACTCTCAGCATCTTGGCCCTTTTTTCTTCTTCACCCAACATCTTGAAGCATGTGATCACCTTTTCTGTTCAGGAACTCAAGCCATGTGCTCCTGTCCACCATTAAACCATCTTTCCAAGCAGTCTCCATGTTTCCAGTGTCTTTTTCCCCACTTGGAACTGAATCCAGATGGACATTTCTTCCAACAATCCAACATACTTAACTAGATCTGTTAGATGTAATGCAAACATGTTCACAGCATACTAAGCTTGGTTAATATTAAACTTGCTTATTTTTTTAAAGCTTAATGTGTCAGAAAAGCCCACTTGGTTTAAATAGGTTGGGTGGTGGTGGTTTTGGGTTTTTTGGTATCTTCAAGTCAGTGTTGACTCCCTGACTCCTGACTAATCCCTTAAATTTTCTTGTTTAGGTTTTCCAGAAGCATTTTGCCCTTTTCTTCTTCCTAAGGCTGAGAGAGAGTGACTGGCCCAAGGTCTCTCAGCCGGCTTTTGGGTTTCAGGCAGGACTAGAACTTAGTCTCCCAGTTTCTAGCCTGATGTCTTAACCACTGCATCAAACTAGCTCTCTTAGTTTAGAATAAAATAGATTATGCAAACCACACCACCCATAATGACTCATTTCAGTTATCAGGTTATCTGCAAAGCTAGCCAGAAAGCTATGTGTTCAGAAAGCTGTGTGTTCAGTCATACATTCAAAGATGTATAGCTTTGAAACCCCTCTCTCCCTTTGTTTAACTATTACCACACCAGGTATAGCCTGGACAGTCCATTAAGAAATTACCAAATTCTACCCCATCTCTTTGAGATATGATATCCAAATTCTGTCATAACATAACCCAGCTTAAAAACTCCCAGTCAGCTCCAGACACTTTATCTCTATGATACAGCTGTTCTTCCCTGAATCAACTCTCTGGTGAAGAGAATTAAAACACACCAGCGCTTCCATCAGCTAATTTATTCTCCAAAGCACCAGATTGCCAATCATTCTTCTCTTTTAAATATAAAGGAAATCTGCTAAGCCTTCCCCAGCCATTCCATCTGGACTGGATTATCTGATCTAGGACACAAATGGCTTGAAACCAGGCCTTTTCTCCAATTTCTACGTATTTCTTTCTGTAACATCTGCAAAGTTAATTTCAGGTTGGCAGGTGATGTGGCATTGCTAGGGTCTTAGAAGTGGCACTCTTTGGAGTTGTACTGGATTTCAGAGCTATGTATAAACAATTTTGATGTGAATATATAAATCGCACGATGACAAATTCATTCTTTTGACGACTGCCACTTCAGTAATGGTTTTGTAGCTGTTGACACAAGCCCTATTTCCTTTCAATCTATATTGTCTTCACCTCTGACCCATCACATTTCAGTACCATCAGCTTTCATTTCCACTGGTATTTAACAGATGCTCTAGAGGTCACACATACTGCTACAGCTAGAATATTTCTCAGCAACTCTGCTGTGTCACCCCAGACCCAACCAACACATTTGTACCCAGCAGCCAAAGAGGGAAAAGCTAGTGTGTGCTTGTGTATGTGCTTGTGTGTGAGGGGGGAGAGGGAGAGGATGTGGGGGAGGAGAGACAGAGGCAGGGAGGGAGGGAGAGAGAAGGAAGAGGGAGAGCAAAGAGGGAGAGAGGAGAAAGAGGAGGGAGAAGGAGGGAGGAGAGGGAGAGGAAGAGGAAGAGAGGCAAGGGAGAGAGAGGGAGAGAGTGATGTGCTCAGAAAGAAAGAAGCAACATTTTCATATAGGAAATTTCTCATCAGTCTACACAAGACTATCTACTGTATTGCCCAGCAAATTAAGCTTTTACAGAAGTAACTATCTAGATCAGGGGTGTCAAACTTGATTTCATTGAGGGCCGCATCAAGGTTGCGTTTGACCTTGGGGGTGGGGGTTGGGCAAAGTGGATATGGCCAGGGTGGGCATGGCAAGCTCGACATCACTCGTGTTGGGGGCATCTGTGGTGGCCCGAGCGTTCTGTCAGAGAAAACAGGCTCCCGGACTCCGTTTTCGACTATGACAGCCTCCTGCAACCTTCTGCCAGCGAAAACTGAGCTCGGAATGGCCACATGAGGCCCCCGGGCCTTGAGTTTGACACCTCTGATCTAGATTAACAGGGAGAGAGATGGAAACAAAAAACAATTATGCAAAATAAAAAAAAATGACTGTGCAAATAAACCAGGAAAATGGTTGGCATATAAGTTGGAGAAAAAAGAAAGTGATACTCAAGATACAAGAACGAACTACTGTAATAACAATGCAAATATGTGGGAAAATGTTTCATCAATATTACTCTATTTTATAAAAAGGTCAAGAAATTTCCTCAGTAAAAGTGGATGAATATTATACATAAACAGAATTTGCTGAAGATTACAAAGAAATTAGAGACAAATTTCGAATGGACTTATAACAGTAAGGGACGTATGTGAAGATATTAGGAAGAGTGAAACAGGCGCCAGTTTCTTACTATACATGTTTTGAGGAGGAGCTTTTACCACCTTTACAACAAATGATGAATGTTATTCTAAAGGATGGAAAGATTCCTGATACTGTAGCTGGATAGAGACTGGACCCAATGAGACTGGACCCAATGAGCAACATTGGGCCTCTTCCTGGACTCACAATTCCTGCTTGAAAAGCAGGCGGCAGTCAGGGCTAGGAGGGCCTTTGTACAACTTGGTGTTGTGTGCCAGTTGTACCCTTCCCTGGATTGTGAGACCCTACATTCAGTCAATCACGTCCTAGTCATCTCCTGTTTGAACTACTACAATGCACTCTACACAAGTGCAGAGTATTTGAAAGCTACAGCTGGTGCGGAATGCAGCAGTGTGCACAGTCTTAATCTCACCTAGGTTGGCGCACTTATCACCTCAATTACATGAGCTGCATTGGCTACCTGCCTGCTTCCAGTTCTAATTCAAGGTGTTGGTTATTACCTTTAAAGCTCTTCATAGGATCAGGTAATCGGAGGAACCATCTTGCCTCAATGGTATCAGCCTATCCCAGTTGATCACCAGAAAGGATATGCTATGCAACCCATCAGTCAAAAGGTTTTGGCAGGCAGGGTCTTTTCTGTTATGGCCTCTGCTCTATGTAATATCTCCCTGCCTGAGGTCCGCCTCCACTCTTTTGGCCTCCCAGAAAGACGTTAAAACCTGGCTCTGCTAGATAGCTTGGAGTCGTAACAGGTTATTCAACACTGGAGGTGCTTGGTGGATTAACTGAGAAGAGGCTGCTCCCATACTGATCTTGCCTTTTTACTTCTTAGCTTTCTTTTTAATGTTTTTAATTTTTTTATGAATTTAATTGTAAGCGGCCCACAGTCACTTTTCAGAGTGAGATGGGTGGTGTATAAATTTCATAAATAAGTATCTTAAAAAGGCCCAAGACTTGATATTAACAAGAAATTTATCAATCAATATCTTTATTGAATAATGACTATAAATTGTTTACCATGATTTTGGCTGAAAGACTGAAAATAACGTTATAGCAAGGTATTTATTTACAGTATTTAATTTTTATGCCACCCATTTCTGCTATAAGGTGACTTTATTCATGAAGATCAATGTGTGTGTTTTAACCTAAAAGACAATTACAAGTTAGTATTAGAAATATTTTGGATATGGAATATTTGGAACAACATAATGAAAAATAAACTGCATTGATAGTCTTAGGTATAAAGAAGACCTTTGACAATTTGAATTGGATTTTTTTGTTTAGAGTTCTGGAACATATGGATCTTGGAGATGATTTTATTAAATTAAGATTTATTTATATTTCATAGAACGCACAAATAATTATTAATGGAAAACTATCAACACCTTGTGAGATTCAAAAAGGGAAAAGACCAGGATGCCTGTTGTTAACAAACGATATGTAATTAGAAGATCAAATGGAACTGATGGAGAAACCTAGTTTTAAAATTTGAGAAAAAAGTAAAATGCTTGGATATTACTGTGACAAATATGAATTGTATGTTGTTTTAAAATAACTGTGTTAAGACACAGAAGGAGGACATGTTAAGATGGGAGAAATTAAAATTGTCACAGGGTGACAAATTCTCTGTGATAAAAATCTGTCACCTAGAATAATGTTTCAGTTTCAGACAATACCTGTTTTGACAACTAACATACCATTCAAACAATGGTAAAAGGATATATCTACATTTGTATGGCAAGGGGAAAAAACATGAGTTAAATATAAACTGTTGCAAGATGCAAAGGAAAGAGAAGGCCTGAGTTTACCAGATTTGAAACTGCATTTTGCAGCTTGTTATTTGGTTTGGCTGAGAAACAAGAGACCTTCAGCATTAAAAAGCCACAACCTGATGCTTGGGTGGCATGGATACTTATGGTACGATAAAATTAAAATTAATGCGGATTTTAAAAATCATTTTATTGGACATACCATATTGAGAATATGAAATAGATATAAACCCCAGATGTGCCTGAAAAAAAACCTATATGAGTCTCAGGACAAGAAGCATTTTATAGAAGAGAAACAGCAGGCAAAGTTAACGTACTAGGAATTATTGGAAAATCATCAAGGGGAATGTAAGATTAAATCAAGAGAGCAACTAATAGCAGAACAATACAGTTGTCAATGTTTTTCCCATTTACCGTTATCAGGAAGATTTACAATGGATAAAAAAGACTTGTGGTTTTGAGCATAATATGACAGGATTTGAAGTATAATTATGTACCAATGATAAATATAATTATGTACCAATGATAAACAGGTAATTGCTAAAAGGTACAGACTTTTGTTGAAATTTGAAACAGAGGAAGACGAAGCAGTTCCAGGCATGTCTGGAGGGGAGTTGGTTAATGGCTCCAAGCAGCTGTCTGAGAGGGATTTGGCTGAAGCACAACTACAGCAGGACAGCCCTGAAGCTTCAGGTGGAGAATGCATGCAGCTTCGGCTGGACAGTGATGAGAAAGAGGAACTGCCTTCTGCACTTGATCCAAGAACACGTAGGGCAGAGAAAAGGCAGGAGCAGAGAAGGTCAGCCAGATTACTCGCAAAGAGAAATCACGCCCTTCTTGATGGGCTGCACCGGAAGCTGGCTATTTAGCACAGCAGATAGATGGAAGCTATGCTGGGAATCTCGTGTTCATTTCCTAGCTGTGTGTTTTCTGGTCATTGTGATTCTTGCCTCGCTTTGGATTGACACAGTGCCTTGACTTGGATCGTGCCTTGTGACCTCTGGACTTTTCTTGCTTTGTGAACCCTCTTGTATAGTGGATTTAATTTTGCCTGGTGGGTTTATTTTGATTGGGAAACTTTCAAGTGCTTTGTGGACTCATTGGCCATTGCTCTGTGAACTAGCATTGGTCTGCTTGTGGCTGGATGTAGAATAGAATAGAATAGAATTCTTTATTGGCCAAATGTGATTGGACACACAAGGAGTTTGTCTTTGGTGCATATGCTCCCAGTATACATAAAAGAAAAGATACATTTGTCAAGAATTATGAGGTACAACACTTAATGATTGTCATAGGGTACAAATAAGCAATCAGGAAACAATCAATAT
Organism: Diadophis punctatus similis; assembly: GCA_023053685.1. Classification (NCBI taxonomy): domain Eukaryota; kingdom Metazoa; phylum Chordata; class Lepidosauria; order Squamata; family Dipsadidae; genus Diadophis; species Diadophis punctatus. The sequence goes on from JALIGW010000001.1 coordinate 21,929,094, forward strand.
TAATATAAATCGTAAGGATACAAGCAACAAGTTACAGTCATACAGTCATAAGTGGGAGGAGATGAGTGATAGGAACGATGAGAAGACTAATGGTAATAGTAATGCAGCTTTAGTGAATAGTTTTGACAGTGGTGAGGGAATGTAATTGGGACAGTTCTGGGTTTTTGGTGAAGGGGATTTCTGGGGAATATTAATAAACCCAGTAGACCACAGTTATGAAAAAGAGAGAGAGTGGGACAGCACACAAGGTAACAAGTAGTATATATAAGAGCCGAGGTGGCGCAGTGGTTAAATGCAGCACCGCAGGCTACTGCTAGTTCAGCAGTTCAGCTGTTCAAATCTCACCAGGCTCAAGGTTGACTCAGCCTTCCATCCTTCTGAGGTCGGTAAAATGAGGACCCAGATTGTTGGGGGCAATATGCTGAACTCTGTAAACCGCTTAGAGAGGGCTGTAAAGCACTATGAAGCGGTATATAAGTCTAAGTGCTATTGCTATATATCAGGGGTTTCAAACTGGCGGCCCGCGAGCCGGATGCGTCACGCACAGGCTACGCCCACCCCAGCTCCGCAAAGGGGGAAAATGTTGCAAAACGTCACGTGATGGCAACATGACACCATGAGTCTCCCCCCCCCCCCCCCAGTGGCTCTCCACTAGGGATTTCTCAAACACTTGTATGAAGAAGTAGCTCTTGTGCAATCTTGGAGATAGACATAAGCTCTCATAAATCCTAAGTATTCATCCTTGCCTGTCCAAACTCCCTCAGCTCAGGCCTGGTAAACAACACTGTCTCAGTATTTGGGAGCTGTAATTAATAAACAAGGTCACTGCCAGGGTGTGGGGTGGAGTCCTATTTCTCCAAATACAGGTAGTCCTTAACTTACACTCTCTAACTGAGCCAGAATTACAATTGTAAGTTGTGCTGGTCATTAAGCGAGTCACCATATGATCATGCCCAATTTTGATGGTTAAGTGCATCACAACAACCACCATTGAGTGTGATGGGTGTTAAGTGAACCACTAAAGTCATCAAGTGAATTAATTGTCCGCAATGGGCATTTTTTTGCCAGAAATCAGAAATAAACACTGGTTTCTTGGGGGGGGGGGAATCCCCCATCCTAAATCATGGTCACATGACTTGGATGCTGCAAATGGCCATAAATGTGGGCCAGTTGCCAAGGGCCCAAATTGTAATCACGTGACTACAGGTGGGGGGGCACTGTAATTTCAAATCCAGGTTGTAAGTAGCCCTGAGGAGATAATGATCACTTAGCGACTGGTCATAAGTCGAGAACTACCTCTATGCAGTTCTCAGATTGCCCAAGCTTTCCTGACCCCTCACTGGTTAGTCTTAAAATGTGAAAGCTGGAATACTGAACACCCTGCTTTTTCCAACATGTGCTGGAGGCTAAATTTCTTGATGGTAGCCCCCAGATTGTGGAATTTCCTCCCTGCGTTTACTCATTTGACCTCAGCCACATTTACACTGAGGAAAGCAATAGGTTTTTTTGACAAAAATCCCTTTTGATTGCTTTCAACCAGCCCAAACTGACATTTATTTTAAACCTATGGCAGTGTTATATTGATCCTAAATCCTTTTCCCCCCTCCTGGGACCCCCCCCCCTCTACCTATGTTACTAAGTTTCAGTGGTGGAATCACTGAAAACTGCCAGCTCTCACCTTCTCCCACCCAGCAAAAAACCTCAAACAAATAAACAATGCAGCAACAAGTCCCAAAGGTGCTTTTTCAGGAGGCAACTGGACATTCTTGGTTTTTCTTTTGGAGACGTTTCGCTTCTCATCCAAGAAGCTTCTTCAGCTCTGACAGGATAGTGGGGAATGGAAGGGTTTATATTCTTTGCAGACAGCTGGTCATTTGCATCCTTTTTGCATCCACTACTCAGGTGACCTTGAGGACACAGATAAACCTCCAAGTGCTTCAAGGACCCTCTAAAAGGATGCAACTGACCAGCTGTCTGCAAAGAATATAAATCCTTCCATTCCCCACCATCCAGTCAGAGCTGAAGAAGCTTCTTGGATGAGAAGCGAAATGTCTTCAAAGAAAAACCAGAAAGTCCAGTTGCCTCTTGAAAATGCACCTTTGGGACAACCATGACCTGGATGACTGAGAATATCCATAAACATTTAAAGATGAATCCTAGTTGACCGCACCCAGTTCATGTTTCACTCCTAACCGCTATATGGCTGTTGCCTCTGGCTTAAATGCCCATTTTCACAACTGCTCCTTTACCCTCTTTTTAATTCATTTGTTTACCACTAGTGATATAGTTCTGTAAATTTTTCTCAGTGCTTTAAACAGACCAAAAGGGCTGCTCTGTCATTCAAAAAGGGGACACCCTCTTTTCCCAACAGGGAGATGGGATGGAATCAGAGAGAAAGTGGGCAGGGAGGAGCATTCTTTCAGTTATGCTTCACATCTGAACCACCAAAGACCTTCTGGTCTCACAGAAATCAGAGTCTGCCGCTCTGTGTAGCTGTAAATAACTAAGAGTGCCTTCGATGCTCCTTTCTAACCTAGAGGCTTTTCGAAGTCTTCCATTTGGTTTGCACAGACAGTATGTCAAAAAGTCAAGATGGCAGTTGCAGAAATGCAAGCACAAGGGTACAGTGGCCTAGTAGTTAAGACATTGGGCGTGTGGACCAAAAGGTTGGCCGATCAAGACCCATGTACTGCATGGCAGGGTGAGCTCCTATTCTTGCCCCAGCTCCTGCCAACATAGCAGTTCTAAAGCATGCACATGCAAGTATATAAATGGGTACCACTTCAGTGGGAAGGTAACAGCATTCCGTGCACCTTGATGTATAGTCATGCCAGCCATATAATCACAGAAGCATCTTTGGACAATCCCTTGGCTAAGAAACAGAGATGGGTATCACCCCCTAGAGCAGGGATCAGCAACCTGCGGCTCTGGAGCCGCATGTGGCTCTTTCATCCCTCTGCTGTGGCTCCCTGTTGCCAGTCGGCTCCACAATTGATAGGGCTTTCGGTTAGGACAGGTAGAGGAAAAAGGACGCCACGCTAGGAGGAGACTCTATGGCAGGGGAACTGGACTTCCGGTTGGCTCCAGAATTGAGCAGGGGGCTTCCGGTTAGGACCTTTGTGGCTCTTTGAGTGTTTAAGGTTGCCGACCCCTGCCCTAGAGTCAGACACAACTGGACAGAGGAAATATTTATTTTTTTCCCTTTTTCCATGTGCCCCACATGTGCACAAACAAGCAGGGCTTCGTTTGTACTGCCAAAACCATCATCTTGACTTAAAAAAAAACATGGCAGCATATCCTGCTGTGTCTTGCATAAAAGCTCCCATGGTCTGATAGGAGACGTTTTTGTTTGTTTATTAGATTTTTATCTTCCCTTTATTATTTTTTAAATAACTCAAGGCAGCAAACATACATAATACTCCTTCTTCCTCCTACTTTCTCCACAATAACCCTGTGAGATGGTTTGGGCTGAGAGAGAATGACTGGCCCAAGGTCACCTTGTTGGCTTTTATGCTTAAGGCAGGACTGCAACTCAAGTCTCCTAGTTTCAAAAGGACGTAGGAAACACAAAAAACTGGTGAAAGCTACTGGCTACAAAGGCTTCCTGAAATCTAAATTCCTTCCTGGAATTCAGACAAAGAGCAAGGTCTTTCAAAAGTAATTCAGCACTCAGGAAAAACTCCAAAATCAAAATCCATCTCAGTAGGAAATTCTTGACTCCGGCTATTGTTTCCCAGTGGAAAAGAAAACAGTGATGGAGAAGCAACTATTTTGACAGTGGGAGAGATGCATCACGTCTCAAACTTCTTAGTATTTATACCTTGTTCGGTCAATCCACAGGTAGGATATTACCTGTCAATCACAAAGCCTGAGATTACTGCTAATATCCTCCAGCTCCTTCAATTACCATTTTATCTTTACTCTTTTTTCAAGAAACAGAAAATGTGATATATTTAGTTATGGATCTTACACTTTGTTCACAGCAAGGCTTCCCATTTTAAAAGCATGCCTAATGCATGCTGCCCAAACTTAACTAGGTTGGCTGGGAACAATGGGGCCTGTAGTCCAACTTATCTGAAAAACGCCCAATTGGATACAGACTGATTTAATGCAGTTCAGAGCTTAAAACAATCTTGTTGCTATTTTTGTTTGTCTGTTGCATAGTTTTATATACCATCCAAAAATCTGTTCTTAATGGATGATGTAAGAATTTTGAGTTCTGATAACATAGAGGGGCAATAGATAGTAAATTCTCCGGCTCAGGCATCAGGAAAGTTAAGGGTTTTTTGTTTTTGTTTTTTAGACAAGACTATCTTCTTTCTGAAATTAAGTAGAATTGTTCTCCTCAATTTAAAGCAGGGGTGGGTTCCTCCCGGTTCAGACCGGATTGCCTGAACCGGTAGCGGCCCACTGGTGATGTCACGATAGCGTCACGGATCCGATTCGGTCAGTGCTGGTCCACCATCTTTTTTTTTCACCCGAATTTTTTTCTGTTCGGAAGTTTTTTCCTCTGCTGCTGCTTGAAAAAGGACCCTCCCGCCCGCCCCCAGGGTTTATACTTACCTTTATTCCTTTGCCCGAAGCACAGCTGATCAGCTCCTCAGCTGTGTTTCGGGATTATTATAGCTACTGAGCATGCTCAGAAGCAGAATTGCATGAGGGAACGCGTGCATGCGCACGAGAGGAGCGTGCGTGCGCACGCGAAACGTCGCAATGCAAACCATTGGCGAAGGTAAGTGGAACCCACCCAATTTAAAGTTGTACATTTGCTTTAGTGGCAAACTGCACCTACAACCAACTTTGCTCAGCTCATCTCTTCCCGGAATACTTCAGAATTATAACCCTATCAGCCCCACGATTTTACAAAAAGGTTACCTTAAGGAAAATAGACATGTCATTTCTGCAAAATACAATTGCCAAGTGGAAAGCCAAGCGTGCTGTCCGAATGAAATCCCTACATGACTTAAAGTGTCAGTCATTGTGAGCAGCATTTTCCCCTGTATCAGTTGACTGCCATGGGGTCAGCTCGCAAGAGCTTCTCAAGGTTGATACAGATTATGGAATAATCGAGTTTCCAATAATACCAAGTTTTGAGATGATGATAAAGAACAAATCTGTTTGTCTGAGTATTTGTAAGACAATAACCCACCTTCTTTTTGAGTTGATGTTCATTGAATTTTTCATATTAGCTGATAGGTTGTTTTTAACTGATACTTTTAAAATCACATGTGTTAAAAGTTTGGTGGATTTGCTTTAGGATTTAATGGTTTGGTGGACCTATTTTAGGTTTTAACACTTTAAGAGGACCAGTAATATAGAAATACTTCTAGTAAGCACCGATGATGTTACCTAGTCAAGTAATGAAACATCTGGAGGCAAACCACCAAGCTCAAAGAGCAAAATGGACTCCACAGTTCAACCTTGAGCTACATATATTCTCTTCTATTGGGATTTCTAGTTGTAACTCTCCTGCTTCCTCTGTGGATCTGTACTGTATCAATCAATTCTATATTTCATACAGTTCTACATTTAGGCAAGAAAAACAAAATGCACAGGTTCAGTGTATGTGGTACCTTGCTTCACAGTAGTAACTGTGAGAGGGATCTTGGAGTCCTAGTGGACAACCATTTAAATACGAGCCAGCAGTGTGCAGCAGCTGCCAAAAAAGAATACAGTTCTAGGCTGCATAAACAGGGTTAGAATCAAGATCACGTGAAGTGTTAATACCACTTTATAATGCCTTGGTAAGGCCATACTTGGAATACTGCATCCAGTTTTGGTCGCCACAATGTAAAAAAGACGTTGAGACTCTAAAAAGAGTGCAGAGAAGAGCAACAAAGATGGTTAGGGGACTGGAGGCTAAAACATATGAAGAACGGTTGCAGGAACTGGGTATGTCTAGTTTAATGAAAAGAAGGACATGATAGCAGTGTTCCAATATCTCAGGGGCTGCCACAAAGAAGAGGGAGTCAAGCTATTCTCCAAAGCACCTGAGGGCAGGACAAGAAGATGGTATAGGGTTTCCTGCCTAAGCAGGGGTTGGACTAGAAGACCTCCAAGGTCTCTTCCAACTCTGTTATTCTAATTCTAATTCTGGAGAATCCACTATGACAAGTCAGAGAGGGAAAAGATGCTTGGATTAGACATCATTAATGAGTTGGGTAATCTAAGCAAAAAGTGGGTCAAGTAGTTTGTAAATCACTACATTGAAGGAACTCATTCAAATGCTTTAATATGTGAGAGCCCATTCCCACAGAGCCTGAAATCAGACAGACCCGTTACCCCGAACAGGGACCTCTCCATCTCTCAAAACAGAGTGGTTTCAAGTTTATTGCACTAAGAAGCGGTGAGGAGAAAAAAAAGCAGTCATTGGAATTCTTTTGCAGGGACTATACCAGTTTTCTTTTTACAGCAATATTAATTATCAAAGATTTGCAGTTTTGCATCTTTGAATGCCTTTGATTCCAATTCTAGTATTGTCGAGAGAAGCCTGATATTATTGTGTGAACCAAGCCATCACACAGTTTACCCCTTTGGTTTTCATGTGAACCCAGCCATTGAGGTTTCTTGCTCTGCTTTAGGATTGAAATATGATAAGGGAACCCAACCCTTCAGTCTTTCCCAGCATTATGATTAAACACAAGAATTTACACGGGGTTCTATAGGCCCAGGTTACTGGGATTTAGGATGGCCAGTAGCTGAAATTGCCAGTCTCCATTTCTCCAGTTATGGGTCAAAGCAAAGATAGCAGAGCATCTTGCTTCATGCTAAAGGTTTCCTTTTTCTCCTCCAAAAGCCACTAATTAGGCCCAGACTGTGAGTCTCCTGCACAGCGGTTATGGAGTCACCTGCCTAGGCCTCTGGTCATACAGCTGGCGTTTTCACCCTGTGCTCAGTCGTCCTTTACTTCTACAACTGATTGCAGCCTCGGAGAAAGAAAGAAGAAGAAAAAAAGAGGCCAAGCTGGAATAGCTAAAGGGAAGCATTAAAAACAAAGCAAATTCTTGACAGTGTACTTGAAGGCTAATGAGAAAACAGCTGGGCAGTGCAAAACAACAGCTACTGGTCTATTCTGCAGGGCAGCATAAAATCCAGCAGAATAAAAAGGGAAAGAGAACTAAAAGAGCCAAACTTCACATTATATTAAATGCACCTTCAAAAACAAATTGTGCTTTTTTAAATGGACCGCTTCCATAAAGAGGAAGAAAAAGCCGCCACAGGCCACTCCTGCTTTGGAACATGCTGGGGGAATGACATGCTGGCAAGAATAAGTTTCTAGCAAGAAAGCATCCTTGAGGCTTTTCTGCTCCCAGATATGCTATTTAATTCAAGTGAATAGTAAAACTCAGGGGCAAATAAAAGCCAGAGAGGCATTCTACGTTGGCCCAGCAGACCTCTCTTTTCTCTAAATACAGAAGCTGCCAGTTTAAGCACTTTGTTTTTTAAGTAGTATCAGAAGGGAACATTGGCTGAATTTCTGACAGCTGAGGGGAAAATTTCCAGTCTCTCTCACTTTTCAGCAAAGGGGAGAGTAGATTCTCCCAGCAGCTGGCAATGCCAGGGGACTCCAGAATTCTCAACATGAAGCTATATCATAACACAGCATCGTTCCGGAGAGTTTTTCCTCCCTGAGAGGAAAATAAAAGAGCCCGGACCATCAATAAGTTGTGTTCCATCTATTGTAGATAATGGTAAATTATGAGAGAGATTATTTCACATCCAACCCTCTTCTTGAAGGAGACTTTTTGGCTACAGAGAAACTTTGGAGTTGGGTGGCATCTAACTCTAATCAAATAAATAAATGCAGCCATATCCCACAATCAACAAAATTACATTTCCTCTAAAGCAACCATAACTGGAGCGGTAAAGGGGAGACATTTTGGCTACAGCCATATTCTGCAATCAGGGAAATTATATTTGATCAATTTGCTCTAAGCAATCATTGTAAGACATGTGCAAGCAAAATTTGATAAAATAGCAGTACATTTGCCTGTGATTTGACTTTGCCTTCTAGGGCCTTAAACTATTTCTTGAATCACTAATGTGAACGTGTTACAAGGAAATATTTGATGTAACAACCTTGAACATGACCCAGATCATTAAGGGTCCAAATCACTCCAGTGACCACCAGGTAGATTTGTTTTTTGTTTCATATCAACTCTGATATGATTTGAGGAATATTAATATTTACCCTTTGTCGTGATCAGATTGCTCTCTGGTTGCACTAGAGCAGTGATGGCGAACCTTTTTTGGCTTGGGTGCCAAAAGGGTGCGCGCGTGCGTGATAGCGCGCATGCATGTGCCTGCACCCATAATGCAATGCCCTTTCCCTGCGCATGCGTACAACCCCCGTGCTGTCCTCCCCCGCGCATGCACACAGGCCTCACTGAAGCCTCCAGACTTCCGGTAGGCCCGTTGGGCTGTTTTTCGCTCTCTCCGGGGTTCAAGAAAGCCCCCTGAAGCCTGGGGACAGTGAAAAATGGCCCAACGGGCCAACCAGAAGTTCGGAGGAGGAAAATGGCCAAAAATCAGCTGGCCAGCGCGTGCATGCGCACTGGAGCGGACATAGGGCAATGCCTCGCGTGCCCTCAGATATGGCTCCGTGTGCCACCTGTGGCATGAGTGCCATAGGTTCGCCATCACTGCACTAGAGGTTTCTAGTCTGGCATTCCTCCAGATTCAAGTAATCTGCCCCCAGGGATCCTGCTGGTTTTCAGAGATCTTGTGAGCAGCTTGACCATTAATCATCTCAGCCCAGCATCAGATTGCTCCTAAGCAGCCTCTGTCTACCAATTCTGGGGCATTCTTTGGTTTACCAAGAGCTCTGTAAAATGAATCAACAGATGATGGGGAAAGAGCTGTGAGTGAGCTTAAATGGATATGTGTATGAGTCTCCATTAAGGACTATATGGGGGCAGTAAGAGCAACAAAAGGTAACTATGTGCAGAATCATCCTCTTTTAACGACCACATAATCCTTTGCTGGGTGGAGTCTGGGCACCTAAATGGAGCTGAGTGTTTACTGGCAAGATGCCCTTCCTGTTGCCAATGCGGAGGTTTTTTTCCAGCAGATATATTCTCTGTGTGCTCAGAGAGAGAAATATCCACCTCTACCTAGGATCGAACTCACAGCCTCCTGATTGTGAGGTGAGAGCTCCACCTCTAGGCCACCGCACCACTCAACAATTTGAAGAATGCTGTCCAGCTTTTTAGGGTAACCGTCATGTTTTTAAGAATAGAGGAGTCCAATGAATATAATAAGGTTTGCTGTGAGGATTATGCTAGGCATCTGGGTAAAATCACCCACATGTACTGAGTTAGACTCTGAGTAGGCAGGCCCTATTAAGGTGACTGAGACTGGGTCTTCTTCTGCCATCTGGGAGGAGTTTAAGCCTATGAATCTTGATGATGTGAACAAGGTCCTCTGAGATGTGAAGCATAGCCATTTGAAGGCTAGATCAATGTCCCTTCTGTCTTCTTACGGCTGCCCATAAGAAATGTGGTTGAATCAAGGCAGTGGTGACTTCATATTTAAGGGCGTTGTCCTTCCTGCCTTAAAAGAGGTGATGGTACACCTCTTCTTCAGGAACCCCTTGCTGGACCTAATGTTACTAGACAATGTGTGTTCTTTTTCCAATTTCCCCTTTTGGGAGCAGGGTAGTAGAGAAGGTAGTTGAACTGAAACTTTAAAGAAAAATTATTTCAACCTTTTCATTCAGATTGAGATATACTTCCAAGATAACACTGATGATGCTTGAGAATGACACTCTGATAGGCACGGGATAAAGATGATGCAACTCTCTTGATCATTTTGACCTTTCTATGGTTTTCTGTACCCTCAATCATGGTACCCTTTTGGACTGACTTCAAGGTTTGGCAACGAGGCATTATTTTGCAGTTCTTCTCCTTTTTCTGAGGGCAATTCCAATTGGTGTGGTTGGGGCAGAAGAATCAAACAGTAGGGCTCGTGGTTTGCAGGCTTCCTTAGATCTTGCCTCTCTCCCCTCTTCTATTTAACATCTGTATTAGACTGCTGGGGAATCAGGTACCACCAGTACGTTGATTATATTCAGTTGTATATCTGGAATGCTGGCCCATCAAGTGATGTTGTGAATACGAATCCTGAAGTTCTGGATGGGTAGGAACAGGATAGGTTCAATCCTAGCAAGACCATGTGGCTCTGGGTTCATGGATCTACTGTGCCCAGAGATCAACCATTTTAATTCTCGATGGGGTTACAGTTCCCCAGGCAAAACCAGGATATAATTGGACACTTGGCTTTGTTAGAAGAGCAGGTGGCAGATATGACCAAGAAGCCTTTTGCACAAATCTAGGGGATTGTAGGCTAAAACATACGATGAACAGATGCAGGAACTGGGCATGGCTAGTCTAGTGAAGAGAAGAACCAGGGGAGACATGATAGCAGTGTTCCAAAATTTGAGGAGCTGCCACAGAGAGGAAGGGATCAAGATATTTTCCAAAGCACCTGAAGGCCAGACAAGGAATAATGGATGGAAACTGACCAAGGAGAGATTCAACCTGGAAATAAGGAGAAATTTTCTGACAGTGAGGGCAATCAACCAATGGAACAGAAGTTCCCTTCGGAAGTTGTGGGAGCTTCGTCACTGGGAGCTTTCAAGAAGAGACTGGAGTGCCATCTGTCAGAAATGGTGTAGGGTCTGCTTGGGCGGGGGGTTGGAGTAGATGATCTACAAGGTCCCTTCCAACTCTGTTAGTCTGTATCTCTAAAATCCATTTTGTGTGCTAAATGTGCCCCTTCCTAGACTAATAGACCCTGATCACAGTCCCTCATACCTTAGTTATCTCTCATCCGAATTACTGTAATGTGGTCTACATCAGGCTGCCTTTGAAGAAGGCAGAAGCTACAGCTAGTTCAGAATGCAGCCATATCGGCAATTACTGCACATCTATACACCTCTGCTCCACAAACTGCACCAGTAATAGTAGACTTCCAGAGGCAATTCAAAGTGCAGGTCGTCACTTATCCTACAAGTCCTACATCACGAAGGGTAGGCATGATCTGAGACTCACCAAGGTCCTCTTGCAGGATCTCAAACCTGCTTTCTTTGTTGCTTTTCCCACCCTCTGGAATGCCGTAGCCCTGGGGGTTTGTTCACTCCCAAATCTTGCTATATTTCAGAAAAGTTCTAAAACCTGATTTCTTTAAATAGCAATAGCACTTAGACTTTATATACCGCTTCATAGTGCTTTACAGCCCTCTCTAAGTGGTTTACAGAGTTCAGCATATTGCCCCCAACAATCTCGGTCCTCATTTTACCAACCTCAGAAGGATGGAAGCCTGAGTCAACTTTGAGTCGGTGAGATTTGAACAGCGATTTGAAGTAGCCTGCAGTGCTGCTCTCTAACCACTACGCCACCTCGGTTCATAGGCCAAAGGCCACACTGATTTGTGATACCAACCAGTGGACAGGTTGTTGGTATTTAAGTATGACTTCCCCTCAATGCACTATACTTGTCTATATAATTTATACTGCTGCTTTTATCCTGTACGCTGCCTAGAATCTCCTGAATTAGTGACCTATACATCCAAATAAATTATTTATAATTATTAACAAATTAACGGCGAAGAAAGAGTACCCAATAAAGCAGAATGTCCAAACCAAACGAATGTTATGTATACCTAGCATGGGAAAGAGATGCTATACATGTTTTATGCATTATAGGCGCAGATATTATTTATTTCCTTTACAATATTCATAGACTGCCTCTATCGCAAAGGACGCTGTGCTTTGTTCACAACTAAACAAGGGCAGAGTCAACGAAAGCAGAATCAAAACAAAAATTCAGAAATCAAACAAAATCATCAACGCAACCAGAAGTTAAAATGGCAGACAGAATTTTATGTGCAAGCAAAGGCATATAGAATATAGATAGGAATTGTCTGTTGCATCCAAAGTTTACTAAATGTTAAATAATAAGTTTGTTTTACTGGTAGCCTGGTAATTTCAGATTACAAAAATCTTCTTTTGCATTTTCATCTTAGGTTCCTCTTTTCTCCTTTTTCTCTCTTTTGATACCTCCTTTTAAGCCTTTTTCCCCCCAATGCCTTCCCCATCCCCGGGATACCCCAGCCTTCCTTTTGAGGCCCTTATTCATGTCCTGCAGGATATATGCAGCTCACACATTGGCAAACCTCCCCTCTCACTGTCCTTCCATTATGTCAGAGCAGCTTAGCTCTTTCTCTCTGATGGGTGAAAATATAACCAAGTTCATGCATTGTACTAAGCTCTAAAACGCTTTGTTTGGTTTATGCTTTAATGTGAGATAAGACCTCAGACTTTGTGGCTTAAGAAAACAAGGCATATGGCTTGGCATCCTTTTGGCTGTTGCTATTTTTACATTATTATTGTATTAGTATTGTTGATTTGATTTTATCCCATTTTATTCCACTGTAATTAGCCCAAATTGAAAAGCCTGGCTAAAGAAAAAGGTCTCCAAGCAAAAGCCCTGAGGGAATTCATGCCATAACAAAAGAAACAACAGAGGAGAAGATTCTTCAAAGAGTCTCCAAAAACACTGACATCTTTATATGGTCTGACCTTTATATGCCTGACCTTAACATTCTAGACCAATGGTTCCCAACCTGGGGGTCGGGACCTTTTTGGGGGTCGAACGACCATTTCCCAAGGGTTGCCCCGGCATCCTCAGCTCCCCCCCACTGCCACAAGCCTGGCCATATTGGCTTAACTCACTCAAGCCCTCGGATTGGTTGGGAGAGGTGCCATTCGGTGAGAGGCGTTTGTTGTGGAAGATGCTATTCCTTGTGCTCTTGCAAAGACTGGCCCGAGAATTTCTGATCTGGCATAATTATATATTGTTTTTGTGATTAATCGTTATGCTTTAATTATGTTCAATTTGTAACAATGAAAATACATCCTGCATATTAGATATTTACATCACGATTCATAACAGTAGCAAAATTACAGTTATGAAGTAGCAACAAAAATAATTTTATGTTTGGGGGTCACCACAACATGAGGAATTATATTAAGGGGTCGCGGCATTAGAAAGGTTAGGAACCACTGTTCTAGACTGATTCCCACTGAGATATGTTGTCCCTTATATTGCCAGGCCCAAACTATTTATGTCTTTAAAAGTGAAAATAAGACCTTAAATTGTACCTATATTTGCAAACTAGTGCCGGTCTTTCAACTTTCAATATAGGCAAATATAAATTTAATAAATTCTCATTATTGATTGTACCTAGAATTGCAAACTGGAGCATTGCCTGCAAAATAGATATACTGTAATTATGATGTACATATCAGAATAATAGTAGTATATTTATTTATGTCCATGGAAATTCTCAGTCATCCAGGTCATGGTTATCCCAAAGCTGCTTTTTTTTCAAGAGGCAACTGGACTTTCTGGTTTTTCTGTGAAGACGCTTCGCTTCTCATCCAAGAAGCTTCTTCAGTTTCTTGGATGAGAAGCTAAACGTCTTCAAAGTCTATATTTATTTATGTTTATTTATATTTATGTATTATGGTTGATATAAGGATATCTGTAAGAGGGATTTAAAGGCCTTGGGAATGGACATTAACAGCTGGAAAACCTTGACCTCTGATCGTTCAGCTTGGAGGCTAAAGACGCAGCATGGCCTTCTCCATTTCGAGGAGACACTTGTTCGCCAGGCTGAGGCAAAGAGGCAGTCCCGGAACCAGCGAAATCTGGGGGCCGGGCAGGGGACAGAATGGATCTGCCCTCAGTGTAGAAGGGATTGCCACTCTCAGATTGGCCTTTTTAGCCACACTAGATGCTGTTCTAGGAACTCTTTCCAGAGCACGATACCATAGTCTTTCGAGACTGAAGGTTGCCAATGCCAATGATTATGGTTGATTGCAAAATCAGTCAGATGTTTAGACTGGATGTGGCATTTTTATCCACCTAGAATCCTTGGTAACGGAGCCTGGTAAGGGAGATATTATTAAAGGTTTCATTAATTGTTTCATTATTATTACATATACAACAACGTGAAATGGCAGCTGCCAGTCCTTTAGCTTGTGTTGAACTTTATTTACACCAAGCTCTCTGCCAAAATCTAGGATATTGTAATGCATAATATATGTATGGGTCAAAGCAGTGTGGCCTTTCATAATTGACAGTTGGAAATGTTATCAATGAGCAGATTTTCCAAGGGCCATCCAAGATTTTTGGGTATGGCACCCAGTGTGCTTTTAATCACTTTTTAAATTTTTACTATTTGCCTAGTTTGTGTGATCAGTTAGTCACATGGTTGCCACTTTTGTGTCAACTAAAGCTTCTAGACAATCCTTAAGGATAGGTCCAAAACAAATGCTTTACAGTAGTCAGGTCCAGGGTGAATAAATACCTCCCTTTGACCAGTTAGGTCCCACAGAGTTGGTCTCCTCCAGGTCCCATCAGCCAAACAATGCCGGTTGGTGGGTCCACGGGGGAGAGCCTTCTCTGTGGGAGCCCCATCTCTCTGGAACCAACTCCCACCAGAGATCCGAACTATCTCCACTCATCTGGCCTTCCGCAAAGCCATAAAGACATGGCTCTTCCAGCAGGCGGGGTGAAGAAGATCGGATTCCCCCTGGATGAATGGTTTCTGTTGCTTTTTAAAAATTTTATGTTGTGTTTTTTTAATTGTTTTCTTATATATTGTACCGTTCTTATTCATGCTGTACGCCGCACTGAGTCCTCCGGGATTGGGCGGCCTATAAGAACTTTAAATTAAATTAAATTAAATTAATTTTTTTAAAAAATAAAAAAAATTAGTTTTTTAAAATTTAAATTGGATTTTTTTTTATCAAATTTACTTTAATAAAATGCATTTGGAGTAAAAATCTATCTAAACATACTTTTCTATTTAAGATACATTAATAATTTAGTTTATTCAGCATGAAATGGAGCTTAGTTACATAGCATGAGGCTGTATATTCGGCAATATTGGGACTGTTGGTGGGTCAACAGCGGGTCAGAGGAGGAGCCGCTGCGGGACAAATGACAGTTGCTCTTTAAAAAATATGATTTAAATCGAGTTGATTTAAATCAAGCCTTTTTACTAGTGATTTAAATCATGACTTAAATCGTGATTTAGATCGAATTGATTTAAATCAAATCCACTCTGGTCGGGTCAGGATGAAACTAAAACTTGGATAATACTTGCAAGGTCCAATCTGTTGTGGACTCAGCTGATTTTGGTTTAAATCTCTAAGCACAATGTTTAAAGCCAGCCGATATCTCTGCCGATGGTCACTTTTTAAAAACTCTTTAGGCTATAATCTATGACCTGAGAATAATTTTTGTTTTCCAGTCCTGCACAAAATTTAACTTCTATAAATTTAAGTTCTAATGTTTCTACATTTATTGGGTTACTTTCCAGTAACTTCAAAATATACTGTAGATTTCCTTGCAAAATATAAGGTATTAACAAGAAAATCATGTCCTTCATTGTGTGCAGAGGGCTAACTTTATTGTACCACTGAATAATCCAAATTTGCTCTGTCATCATTTATGAGTAGCTCAACCTCTACAAGTGTGTGACATAAATATCTTCCATTTATCATTGAAAGGCATTAAGTACTCAGAGTATTGCGAATGCTCAATAATTCTTCTACATTATCTGGTAGGTCAATTTTTCAATTTCTACCTGCATAGAAAATAATTGTTAATCATCGGCAAAGGCTTGCACTTTATACTCTTCCTTTTTTATTTTTAGTCCTTTTATTTTCATCTTTTGCCTAATTTGTATTAATAATACTGGGGTGTATGGGGTGCTCAGGGAGGGGTAGCACCTCTGGTGTAGGGTCATGTCGTGTCCTTTTACGGCAGCTCATTCTAGGGCAGCTGTTAGGGCAGCTCGTTCACCTTTGGTCCCCACCTGTCACTCAGTTCTCACCTGTGGCTCCTAGCAGCTGTAGCATGCACAGCGGCCACACCCCAGGCAACAGCTTCGACAAGCTGGCCAAACCAGGTTGAGAGTAGCCATTGGGTCATCAACCTTCGGTGAGATAGGGACTTGTGTATCCCCAGCATGTGAAGTCAGATTCCGGCGGACTGAGTGGATGAAATCTACTAGAATAGGACAACAGTCATGAAGGCGGTCTCTGCAAGCGATGTGGTATGTGAAGAGCACGGGAAGACACGAAAGACACCCTGCTCAACCACTACGCCCAGCCCATCTCCAACTGTCTCGACTCTTGCTATTGGAGCAAGATGGAATCTGGGAAGAGAGAGTGAGGCTGACTATGCGCACCTCTCCCTCACTTTAATCCAATTCACGTGCAAGTCTTGACATCCCCCCCCCCCGATTCTCATAGATGTCAAGGTCCTCTTCGAACACGATGGACGAACATCATTAATAATACTTCCAAAGATAGTATGAATAAGAGGGGGGACAGAGGACATCCCTGTCTCACCCCTTAGTTATACTAATGTCTTCTGTTGTTTCCCCGTTTACTATTATTTTTGCCATTTGGTTGGTGTAAATCGCCCTGATCAATCCCGTAAATTTTCCCCAAAAATTCATAATGTTTAATTGATTAATAAGAAAATTCCAATTCAGGTTGTCAAACACTTTTTGGGCATCAACAAATATTAGCGCTGCTTGTTTTTCCGAGTGGACCTCATAGTACTCCAGAACGTTCATTATAATCCGGGTGTTATGTCTTATATGTCTATTGGGAAGAAACCCATTTTGATCGGAATGTATGATTTCATTAAGTATTTTTTAAAGTCTTTCAGCCATTGTTGTTATAAACATTTTGTAGTCGGTATTCAACAGCGAGATTGGCCTATAATTTTTAATTTGTTGTTTATCTGTGTCTTCTTTTGGTATAAGGGTTATTAGTGCCTCTGTCCATGACTTGGGTAGTTTTGCCTGTTCCAATGCTTCATTATATACCTCTAGTAGTAGTGACTCCACTGGCTGTTGTATTTCTTTATAGAATTCTGCAGGAATTCCATCTGGCCCCGGGGTTTTATTGTTTTTTTGTTTTTGAATTGCCGTTTTCATCTCCATCATCGTAATTTTGTCATTTAACATTTCTTTAGTTATATCTGATACTAAGGGAAGACTCCTCTCATTTAAATAATTCTTAATATCTTCTTCCACTATTTTTTCCTGATTATACAAAGTTTTAAAGAATTTTTGTACAACACTCTTCCTTCTCTTCCATCTGATGACATATATTTCCCTCTTCATCTTGTAATTGTTGAATTGATTTTTTTTTCCTTTTCCTTTTTTAAATTTCTAGGCCAACCATCTCCCCGATTTGTTTGCATGTTCAAAATAGTTTTGTCTCGTCAATCTGATCTTCTGAGCTATTTCTTCCTGTGTAATTAAATTAATTTTATGCTTAATAAAATTAATTTAATTCTTTTTCTCTCTTAGTTTTCTCATCCTGGGAGTGTTGCATCCTACCTTCTAATTCTTCCAATTTCTTCTGCAACTCCAATTGTTATTCTTTTTTTCCCCTTATTCTTTTTTGCCATATAAGCTATTGTTAATCCTCTAACATATGCATTCTTTGTATCCCATAGGTTCTGTAGAGTTGTATATCCGTTTCTATTTTCCTGCAGAAAAAAGTCCGATTCTTTTTCTATCCATTCAACATACTTTTTTTTCTTTTAAAACCCTCTGATTCATGGTCCATCTCCCTTTCATTTTTGTTCTTCCCTTCCATTTCACTATTAATGGGTTATGATCTGCCCATGAATTTACTACAATCTCTACTTCCGTTATATTATTACCCAATTCCATATCCATCCATACCATGTCTATCCTGGACCATGAATTATGCGGGTTAGAAAAGAAAGTATATTGATTTTTTTGCGGATTCAATTCTCTCCAAATATCCTTCAAATTCAATTCTTTTACCATTTCAAAAAAAGTGTTTGGCAATATTTTCCTCTTATTATTATTATTTTTCCCGCTTTTATCATCTTTTTTGGAGTCCACTACCACACTGAAATCTCCTAACGGACAACTGTTCTCAAATTCTAATTCTACTATCTTCTTATGTAGTTTACTATAATATTCCCTCTGATTTGTATTGGGTGCAAATATGACAGCCAGAAGCATACGTTTTTGTCTTATTAATACCTCTATTAGTAGTGTTCTCCCTTCTTCATCCGCATATAACTGTCTTGGTTTTAACCTTTCTTTAATATATACCGCTATACCCCTCTTTTTTTTGTGCCAGCGCCAAATGTAATTTCCCTATTTTGGGAAATTGTAGAATGCCACCTTGCTGTTTTTTAATGTGTGTTTCTTGTAGACAAATAATATCCATTTTCTGTTTTTGAAGTTTGGAAAATACTAGCTTTCTTTTAACTGGCAAATTCAACCCATTTATGTTAAGTGATATTAATTTGATTTCTTTGGTGTTCATTATAGAGGATCCAACAGAGACGGGAATTAAATTATTAGGGGAAATAGAAGAATTTGACAAAGTGGCAGGGCTTAAAATAAACAAAGAGAAAACTAAAATATTAATCAAGAATTTGACCAATAAGCAGAATAAGGAAGTGGAAGAGAAATTAGGGATTCAAATTACTAAGAAGGTGAAGTATTTGGGAATATGGGTAACTGCAAAATGTTCCTTGATAAAAGAGGATAATTATGACAATGTTGCAACAAACACAAAAGGACTTGGATAAATAGGCAAAATTGCAGATATCTCTAATTGGCAGAATTTCTACAATAAAAATGAATATACTACCTAAATTTTTATATCTTTTCCAAATGATACCAATAAAGTTAAAGAAAAATTTCTTTGAACAATTAAATAAGATGATATCAAAATTTATTTGGTTGGGGGGAAAAGCCAAGATCAAACGTAAGTTAATGCAGGATTTGAGAAGTAAAGGAGGGTTTGGTCTCCCAGACTGGGAGCTTTACTATCATGCAGCAGCCATGATGTGGATCAAGGACTGGGTTCAACTGAAATGTAAGAGGATATTGACATTAGAAGGTCACAATCTGTGAATCGGCTGGCATGCATTCCTCTGGGAAGGGAAGAACAAAACTCATGTATATTTTCAGAGGCATTTAGTGAGGGATGCTCTGATAACAATCTGGGAGAAAATAAAGAAGAACCATTATAAGAAAATTCCAATTTGGGTGTCAACAATGGAGGCCATGATATATCCAAACGCTTTAGATCTAAGTAAGATGGTGAGATATTTGGAACTATTAGATGAACGAGGAGAATTAAAATCATAGCAGACATTAAAAAATCAAGGAATAAAGATTGACTGGTGGCCTTACCTTCAAATCAAAACAAGATATAAAAAAGATATAGAACAATTTGGTATTTACAGAAAACAAATGGAATTAGATAAAATATTGTTAGGAACAGGGGGGAAATGATTACAAAAGCGTACAATCTATTTTTAAGATTTAAAATGGAAGAAGAAATTGTGAAGGAAACAAAGATTAGTAGGGCCAGAAATTTTGGGTATAGCATTGAATTAGACCTTTGGGAGAAATTATGGGAAAAGAATAAAGAATAAAAAAGATGTAGAACAATTTGGTATTTACAGAAAACAAATGGAATTAGATAAAATATTGTTAGGAACAGGGGGGAAATGATTACAAAAGCGTACAATCTATTTTTAAGATTTAAAATGGAAGAAGAAATTGTGAAGGAAACAAAGATTAGTTGGGCCAGAAATGTTGGGTATAGCATTGAATTAGACCTTTGGGAGAAATTATGGGAAAAGAATTATAAATTAACAAAATCGGCAGCATACAAAGAGAATCTTTACAAAATGTCTTACCGTTGGCATCTACAACCAGTGAGATTGGCCAAAATGTATCCAAATTGTTCAGCACAATGTTGGAGATATGGGTATAAACAGAGTACCTTTTATCCCATGTGCTGGATCTGTCCAAAGTCAAAGAAGTATTGGTGTAAAATAAGGAATTGGATGGAAGAAATTACGGGACAAAAAATAGAAATGAAACCAGAACTATTCCTTCTTGGAATTTTAGAGGCGAAAATGGACAGGAAAACTCAATACATAATATTGCATATATTGACAGCTGCCAGAATTACACTAGCGCAAAATTGGAAACAGGCCAATTGCACGCCAGATGCAATGATCATTAGTAAAATACTGGAATGCGCTGAGATGGATAAGCTGACAATGGAACTGAACGAGAGAGATGAATCAGAGTATTATCAGGTCTGGAGTAGATGGTATACCTGGTTAGAAAATAGAAAGATGATTATGAAATAAGAATTAGATAATAATATATGAATACCTCTGTGTATGTGTGTAAGAAGTAATGTAATTTGTAATTGACTACAATGAGTTAATAATATAGTAGAATGTATTAAAATGTATATGTGTGAAAGAAGCAATGTAATTTATAATTGATTACAATGAGTTAATAATATAGTAGAATGTATTAAAAAAATAGAATTTAGACAATTTATGGATACTACCGGTAGTGATACCGGTACGAAGTCGCTGTAATGAGGAAAACTGTTTGTTTTATGTGTTTATGTGTTTTGTGTTTTTTAACGTTGAAAATGTTCAATTAAAATTATTTTTTTTAAAAAAGAAAGAAAATAATTATTAAGGTAAAGAAGGGTCACGTAGTACAATCTTCCCAGTCCTAACAAATCATAATATATAAGAGATTTGAACTGAGTAGCTGTCAAACTGGAAACAGTTTGTTAATCACAGTAGCAAACAGACAGACAGACAGACAGATTAACAGACATTCAGCATATGCATTCTACCCTGCATCGCTCTTCTAAATCACAGCACTGGAAAGTGATAAGTCATGTGCATTTTAAAAGTTTCATCTTTTTATATGCTGTTACCAAACTTATCATCCAGAAGCATCCAAGGACAACTTCCCAGTTTTATTAAAACTTTTCAATCAACTTTTTCTGTACATAAAAGCATCCCAGCTTGGTATGATGCCTCTTACTGCCAGCATTTCTTCCTATGTATGTGATTCCAGCTGTCTTACACCGAATTAAATCACTGTCTAGTTAAAGCCCATTTTTTTTCTACCCCAGGCTTATTCAACTGGGTGTCCTCTGTGTGGGATTACAACTCCCTTTATCCCCAGCTAGCATGTGTTATTTTCTCTGGCAAGCTAAAACATTTTGGTTCAGGATGCGTTCTAGGGGAAAATAAGCTGATGAAGTTCTAGCTGAACTGAAAATTGGCAGGAAGCTATTTGGTAGGTGGTTTAAAGCAGGGGTGAGCCACATGGTGCCCTAGGGTCACATGGCCTTCAGCCTAATTCCAAAAACACTTTTCAGGCAATCAATTCAGATCTATGGGAAAACGACTGGCTCTTTTCCTGGCAGTGCAAGGATGGGTAGAACAAGAAAAGTATCAGTAAGAGAGAGACAGAGATGCATGGAGGAGGTAGAGGGGCAAAGGATGCCAGAAAGAGATAAATAATAGCACCAGACATCTTTGGCGCTAATGCCTCAGTGCTGCCCAACATTTGCATGCAACAAAACTCCAAACAACTTACCCTTACAGAAATGTGCCCTTTGTAAGGGGGAAAAAAGTGATATCGATCTCTAGTTTTAAGAGAATCAATTTGGAATGATGGGACACTCTTTATTGACAAGGTAGATATCTGAGACAGTGCAGAACTCCATAAAAGGGGATCATATTTCAGTACCACGGAGAGCTCCCTGGAAATCAATATTGTACATCTCTACAAAAGTCCTGTAGGCCATTCCATTATCCCAAGTCAAATAATGGATCCATTTATACTATAACAAACTCATAACATAATTAGCCTGATAACTGAATTAATTCATTTTTCAGGTTCACACAATACTGAATACCAAACAAATAAGATATTTTGCACAAGAATGCTAAAACGCAAATAAACAAGTTTAAAATGAACCAAGCCCAGCCAATTTTGTCAATGCAGCTGTTGGACCTAGTCTGGCACTTCCACATGGATGAATGGATGGATCACAATTTTCTTCATACTGGGTGGAAAAGATGAGCGTTATAATCAAGACATATGAAAGACACCAAGTTGGGGGCTGGTTGTTCTGCATTACTGATATGGCTTTCTAGCTTCTCAGCCAAACGTTTGAAGCCATATCTGAATATTCTAAGGTAGAATCTGGCAGCTTCAGCATCATAGCAGGTGATGCATCTTTCGTGGTGCGTACTGAGCGTTACGCAATTCAAGTAAGCATTGTAGTATTTAACAAGTAAGACTGATTTAAATTAAAGATTCAAATACATTGACACTCTTGAGGGACCTGCAACAGTAATTCCAGAGTTTGTGACCTCCAGATGAGTTGAATTTCAACTCTTCAATCACTAGAGCAGGGCTCAGCAACCTGCGGCTCTGGAGCCGCATGTGGCTCTTTCATCCCTCTACTGCAGCTCCCTGTCGCTCAAAATATGTGTCACAACTGCTAATGTGCGACACCCACTGACATGCAATTTATTAAGCTTTTCGATCCCTGGTAGGCCAACCATGGATAAATCTAAGAAAATAAAAGTTTCAGAAGAAAACAAAATCTTTAATTCAACTATATATGCTAGTTTTGTGGCCGCTCAGGAAATAGTCAGGCACGGGAAGAGCTTTGTGGCTCCCGGTGTTTTCTTTTCTGTGGGAAACAGGTCCAAATGGCTCTCTGAGTGTTTAAGGTTGCCGACCCCTGCACTAGAGGTAAGGATTCTTGGAGAGAAAATCCCACTTAAGAAAGTCATGGTTTAATATATAATCTGAAACACAAATTTAGTGATGTAAGGTACAGCATTTACATAAGACACTTTTAAAATTAAAACATGTTTTCGATTCACACAGGTACACTGCACCATAAGCAGACTGAATTCGCGTAACAAAGGAAAGATACAAAAAACTAATCTATTCAAGATTACATTAACCAAGCTTAGCCTGCTAAACAAATACAACTGCTGAATCTTTATCTGACCCGGTTAATCATGGTGTATGTGTGCAGTCACTTAGTTG
Organism: Diadophis punctatus similis; assembly: GCA_023053685.1. NCBI lineage: Eukaryota > Metazoa > Chordata > Lepidosauria > Squamata > Dipsadidae > Diadophis > Diadophis punctatus. Next base: position 21,952,083 of record JALIGW010000001.1, read on the forward strand.
CCCTGAAGCAATTTATGCTCACAAAGTGAAAAGACACTTTTCCCATCACAACAGCTTTGTAAAAGTATTCCATCATTCATAATAATAGCAGGATAATAATTGTATTTCTCTTCTATATAAAAACAGATGTGTTTTTGGACTTGTTAGTTTAGGAAACAAGTTTTTGATTGGCAACAATTTATATTGTAGAGAGAAATTGGTAGAGTCACATCTGAGTAAAGAGTGTCTCTGGAGATTCTCAGTCATCCTGGTCATAGTTATTTATTATTTATTTATTAGTGACATTTACTGTATATACCGCCTCACAGTGCAAGCACTCTCTAAGCGGTTTACACCAGTAAGCAATGTATATTTAAATTGCCCCCAACAATCTGGGTCCTCATTTTACCTACCTCGGAAGGATGGAAGGCTGAGTCAACCTTGAGCCGGTGAGATCTGAACCGCTGACCTGCATATCACAGTCAGCTAAAGTGGCTTGCAGTACCCCACTCTAACTGCTGCGCCACCTCGGCTCTTCACTTCTCATCCAAGCAAAATGTCTTCAAAGAAAAACCAGAAAGTCTAGTTGCCTCTTGGAAAAGCACCTTTGGGACAAGTAAAGAGCTTCTTCCTTAGGAGTGGCTGCACCAAGCTTCTTGACACAATCGTGCCAAGCCATAAAAAACTAGCAAAGGTTAATCCTAACCCAATTTAGCAGAGTGCATATACAGCCACAAAGTCTTCACCTGACCTTAAATACGTTGTACAAACTCAACTAAAGTTAAAAAGCATTTCCAAAGATGCAAATGGCACCATGCCTAATGGTCAAGAGTGAGAAAAATGCTGTGAGACAGTGGTTCTCAACCTTTTCTTCATCACGGATCCCCTTTAACTACCTTTTGTGGCCACGGACCACCAAGACATAACTCAAGATTTAAATCATAACATTTCTTCAAGCCTTCGCAGACCCCTTGTGGCAACATCACAGTCCTCCAGGGGTCCATGGACCACATATTGAGAACGACTGCTTTAAGAGCCAGAAAACTGCTCTTTATTTCAATTTGGATCTTTTTCTGTACATATCCTGGTTATTGTCTTAATCTCAGGTATTACTGAGAATAAATCCACAGCCTCTTCCCTATGACAGCCCTTCAAGAATTGGAAGATTGCTATCATTTCTCCCCTCAGCTTGCTCTTCTCCAGGCTAAACATACCCAGTTCTTTTAAATTCATAGGACTTAGCATCCACACCCCTCATCATCTTTGTTACTCTTCCCTGCACACTTTTCATTTCCTCAGCATCCTTCTTCAACTACAGTGACCAAAACGTGATCCAATTGACTACTTCAATTCCTCTGGGAAAGACCAACTGACATTACAGACAGGAACAGTCATGCTGTAATATTTTGTTGTAGTGTCCCTTCCATGGACTAACACAAGGGTCCCCAACCAACATCAGTCCACAGCATGCCAGTAACTGGGCCGTGCAAACAAGTGAACCCCATCTACGGGATGCAGCACACAACACCATGCCCCCCCTCCGGTCCACGGAAAAACCTCTCTCCACGGAACTGGTCCCTGGTGCCCAAAAGGTTGGGAGCCACTGGACTAACAGAACACTCAGATGCTAAATAATGAAAACTATGTAGACAAACAGGGCTACCCAGAGGAAAACAAATAGGTTAGACATCCATTGGGGGACCCAAGCTTGGTAGAAGAAAAAATAAAGAAAGAGAAAAGCTAAGGAAGAAAAAGAAGAATTCAGAATATTGCACACACTCAAAGACCATAAAATCCGACATGTTTATTAGTGAAACTAGAATGGAATAGTGCAACAAGCTAGCTGGAATACAGAAGAAGAAATGCTTCCATTTTAGTCATTGCAGGACTTACATCTATATTTTTAAACCACTCCCTATTTCCTTAACCCATTTTCAAGTTTAAAAAAGGAGGCGGCATTTTTAGCAATTTATAGTGATGGGAAGGGATATGGTCCACCTTTGCCAATGGTGCACATATCATCTCTTAATAGCTGTTACTGTAGCAGCTTCTCTACTGAGGATAGGGTGAACGATGGTTACCAGCTGTCACTTGCTGATTAAGAGTACCACAAAGTAAGCACAGGTAAAATAAAGTGCCTCCTCTAAACATCACCAACTAACCATGAACACAATAGCCCAGAGTTGCTATGGAATCAGGCAGCCTTACAAATATAATAAATACTTACATAAATTTCAATTGAAAAAATTGTACTATGCCACCTTTGTACAATATGTTTCACCTGGTTATTCAATTAACCCACTTTCTGGGTCCACAATGTATTCAATCATAAACTAATCAAACAGGTTGGGTGTAGTTATAACACTTAAGCCACACAATGAAAGCAACTAACCCAAATGCAGCCGGTAAGTTTCTAACTACCGTATTTTTCGGAGTATAAGACACACCGGAGTATAAGACACACCGGAGTATAAGACGCACCTAGATTTTAGAGGAGAAAAACAAGGAAAAAGTATTCTGAACCAAATGGTGTAGTAATATATTATTTAATAAAATACCAGTGTAGCAGAATACTTTTTACAACCATGTATACTTTTTACAACCATGTACACTTTTTACAACCATGTACACTTTTTACAAACTTCAAACTTGACAGCTTTAAGACTAGTGGACTTCAACTACCAGAATTCCTCCTCCAGTCATGCTAGATGGGGTATTTAAAAGGCAAAAACACTCCAGTTTTTGCAAAAAACGGCCCATTTTTCGCTCTTTTTTGCAAAAAAAGGGCATGCAGAGGGTTTGGGAAGCCTGCAGAGCACTCCTAGGGGGTGGGGGAAGGCAAAAACGCCCCCAGTTTTTGGGATGTGGGGGTGGGGCTTCGGGAGGCCAAAAAATTGCTGTATTTGGTGTATAAGACGCACCGACATTTCCACCCTCTTTTGGGGGGCAAAAAGGTGCGTCTTATACTCCAAAAAATACGATAATCTTCCTTTCTTGCTATTCCTTGGGGTTTTTTGTGCGTCTTGAATAGTAAACAGTATGATCTTCCGATTGAAAGTGTCCAAATCCAATCCAATTTCAACTAGCTGATGCCCAAAATGGCAATCTGCAGTTAATTGATTTCATCTTTTATCTTCGTCCTTGATGTATGACTGTTCATTCAGCGGCCATTCAAAATTACAACGGCACTGAAGGACTTGTGACACCTGTTGCAGCATTCCCCTGGTCACATGAACAAAATTCAGGCACTTAACAACCTGCCTGCCCTTAAGACTGTGATAAGGACAGTACTGAACTTTCCCATGTTCATGCTTCGTACATTCCATATTTCCACTACAATTCTGCAGTTTCAGAACTATTTCTTGCATAGCAATAGCGGACACTAAAGAAAGCTTTAATATAAATACATATCATAAATACCATCAATACTCTGGTGAAGGTTCCTCAGCTCTAATCTAAAGGGTCTATCATCTGGGATTACAGCAATAAACATTCTGTCTCGTCTATGCATGTGGTTCACTTGAGAAAATATAAGAATAGCTTACCACTGCCTTGTCCTGCAGAGTATGATGGAGTACCTTTGTCATCACTAAAATGATTATCTCCCGGACCTTCCTATATTGCTGTTGTGGGATATAGGTGGCTGATTACTTAAGCTGGGAAACTGGAATGATCTTCACACTGTGCATGACCCTACTTAAAGCATATTGTTTTGGTGTACACAACTTTATTCATCCCTCCCAGGAACACCTCCCACCATGGTGAGGCAGCATAGCACCATTATAAAGGATAGTGATTCATAAACTATCCAAATAGGCTGAGTCTGCACAACACACTAAATCATTAAAAAAAAAACTAATCATGATTAAAATTAAGAAAACTTGGCTTCCTCTGCAAATGAGGCTACTAGGTCTCTAACTGGCATAACTAAATGTGTTGTGCAAATGCAACTAATATACATAGACATACATCACTCCTGTTCCCAAATGTTGGCAGAAAGTATTTGATCACTGAACTAGAGCCAGACATTCTGAAATGTGAAGTTAAATGGACCCTAGAAAATACTGCTAACAACAAGGCTGCATGAGTTGATGAAATACCAGCAGAGCTGTTTAAAATCTTATATGATAATGCCATTAAAGGGCTACATGAGATTTCTAGGTAAATATGAAAAGCACAGCAATGGCCAAAAGACTGGGGGGGGGGGGAATCCATTTATATTCCAATACTGGGGAAAAGGGAAGTGCTAAGCAATGTCCAAACTACTGAACATTTATATGACATACTGTAAGATAATGCTCAAGAATTTGCAGTTCAGTCTTCAACAACATATGGAATGAGAACTGCCAGATATATAAGCTGGATTCAGAACAGAAAGAGGTACAATATTCAAGTTCGCACTGCTAATGTATGAATGGGTAGCAGAAAATTTAAGGAAATTCCAAAAAGTCCTCCATTTTTTTGTGTTAGGTTTTTGACTGGCTATTCATAACCAATTGTGAATAGTCCTTAAAACATGGGCCTACAGGGCTACCTAATCTACTTATTGTAAATAATTATGAAGTCCGGGAACCAAGAGATGGAATAAAGAGCAAATAAATTATTCAGAATTGAGAAACAATTGCACTAAGGCTGCACACTACCCCTTATTTATGTAATTTTTAAGCAGAATATGAGAAATGCTGGACTAGAAGAGACCATATGAATGAAATTAACCAGGAGAACCAACAACAACCTCAGATAATGTCAATCATAATACTTTGATGGGTAGTAGTGAAGAAGACCTAAAAAAGACTTAAGATTAAAGAAGAGAATTCAAAGTCAATCTGTTCTGCTCAATATTAACTGGCTATAAGGAATGCCAACCAGATTAAACAGGCAGAGAACTGGAAGTGCTTACATTACATCCATGTAGCTGAGCTCTGGTCCTTCCTTTCAGGCAAAACCTATTCCAAAACAGCAACTCAAGATTTTCTGATTTAGGGGGTAGAATCAGTGGTGGTATTCAGCCGGTTTGGGCAAACTGGTAGTGGCGACCTGCAGGTGGGCGGGCCATCCTATTTAGGCACATTTTGAAGCCGCATGCATGCGTGCAAGCCGTGTGTGCGAGTAAAGGGTAGAATTATGTACAGATCATCCTCAACTTGCAACCACAATTGGAATCATAACTTCCATTGCAAAGCACAGGTGTTGTTAAGTGTGTTGCACCCAATTTTACAATATTTTTGCATTGGTTGTTAAGTGAATCCCACAGCTGTTAAGTGAATCCGGCTTTCCCCATTGAGTTTCCTTGTTAACAACTGGCTGGGAAGGTTACAAATGACAACCATGTGATCCCAGGATTTCAGAACCATCATAAATACATGTCAACTAAGTGTCTGAATTTTGACCATACAACCACAGGAACATTGTGATGGTCGTAGGTGCAAGGACTGGTTGGTTATCAGTCATTTTTTTAGCACTACAAGTTTGAATAGTTGCTAAATGAACAGCCTTACATTGATGACTACCTGTCCAGTCAAAGATCAGAAAGATCACCCCATTCAATATAGTAGAATAACATTGAGGGAAAATATGGTTTTATTCTTTTCTGAAACAGAGAAATTATGCCTGCCCATCTTCTCATTGAAGGATTCCAAAGATTAAGAGCACCCCAGAAAGATCTTTGCAATTTACTGAGGACAAATGAATGCTCACGGTTTTTGGTGCAACTTCACTGCAGATCTTTTGCGTTTTCAAGACTGTAGGTTTAAAAATAAGAATATGATGCTTAAGGCTACGAGTTTAGGACTGTGTTAGGACTACAACTTTTTACTCATTGTAGCTAGGAGTTCTGAAAACTGTAGTCCTAGGCATCTGGAGGGCATTAGATTGGGTAAAGTTGACATTATAAATTTCCTACCTAATAAAGCTGGAAGGAAATAAACTACCGAGTAGCTGTTTTGTTGTAAGACAAGCAGCTACTTTCACGCAACGTATTTAATCTGAATGCTGGTTTGACCCATTTTCTGGGATCGCATATGTTGTGCCAGAAAAGAAACATCAAAATTAAACTTTAGCACATTGTGCAAATATAGCCACCAGATATTTACTTACCTCACTTAGTTTAGTGTGCTATGTCAACATAGCCAGGTAATTTGACTTAGGAAATAAGAATGCAATAAAAGCACTGGAGTTTTGCAGAATAACATATATTTTCCCTAGGAGTCTCAAATAGTGAAATCTGACCACCTGCTTTGTATTTAGTTGTCTGCCTTGCTGCCCACTGAGGTTTTCCTTTATTCCAGACTGATTTCTTTTAAACTAGGGCATACCATTTTTTTCCTCATGTTTGTAAAAGTTAGCTCTTAAAAGCTCACTGCACAATTCAAAGGGGCACCAAAATTAAACAGGATGATTTATCTCAGCATTCACAGAAAAAGTGACCTTTAAAAAAATAATAATAAACCAGACAGGACTGGCTTCCACAGGCATCCCACGGTGGCCTTCCCAGGATCTGAATTAACTCCTGAACCACCTTTGATTGACATAAAGCCCAGATTTAGAGCTATTAGAGGTGAGATCTGTCACTTTCCAAATTCCTCTCGACTTAAGAGCATTAACTGTCTGTGGAGATTTCAGAGATAAAAACTTTCCTGCCTATAAATTTCATGGCCTGTAAAGGAGAAATTATCAGCAAGGCAACTTGGACTGATGGATAGTCTCAATTTGTTCTTTTCCTCCAAAGTAAATGTGCTTGATGGATATATCCTGGATTCTGCCAAGACAGTTTCACATGATTAGTATTGCTTTTTTTTTGTCCCTCACAGGCAACCATCAAGTCATGCTTTTATCAATCTGTGAGCATTGTGGCGATAAATACATTGCTTCCTTCTTGCTTCTCGCCTGCTCCACCATTTTGTGTATATGTACTGTGTTTCCCCGAAAATAAGACCCTGTCTTATATTTTTTGAACCCCGAAATAAGTGCTTGGCCTTATTTTTGGGGAGGTCTTATTATTTTGGGGTTCGTGGAGTAAGACGGGGCTCCTCTTGCCGTCTTACCTGATTTCCAGCTCTGTCTCCCTAACCCTAACCAGAGGAAATAGCTGCGCATGCGTTTAAATATTTTCGGGGAGGGTTTGTTTTGGGGGGGCTTATTTTCAGAGGAGGGCTTATTTTTTGGGAAGGGTTTATTTTCAGAGGAGGGCTCATTTTGGGGGGGATGTCTTATTTTTGGGGAAACACGGTATGCATGGGTTTAGGCATAAGTATGCGTGTGTGTAAAACCTTATAATACTGCATATAGTTGGGGGTATATTTCATATAGATTAGAACAATCTTTTATCACACCACATCCAAACACCTGCAATTCTTGTCCATAACTTTTGCTATCAGCATTACAAGTAACCTTACAGTTCGGTTTTTCATTGAACCTTCAATGTGATGCCAGTAAGTCCAATATTTTACAATGTTTGGGACTATTCTATTTCAGAGGAAAAAATTATACATTCCAGAAAGAGGGGGAAATTGTACCTCACACATAATGACCACATAATAAAGTCTATACAATATGTGGCCTTCCAGATATTGGAGATGAGCTACAAAGCCCAGCAGCCTCAGCCACCATGATCAATAATTAGAAATGCCACAAACTCATGGGTTGAAGTCAATCAACTTGCACATAACTAATTTCAGCATTAACCCATGAACAATAGATTGAACCAAAAATTAACAAAATGAACTCAGTTTGCACGACACAGCAAGAGACATACACACAAAGGTTAAAACTAAACAAGCTAAAAGGAGGACTCTGCTAGCAAATCACTGCCTTCCCTTTTATCAGAAACCTGTCCTCACTCAAAAACGTGGATTTTGAGAGGAAATTGATTCAGAAATGCATTCTTTGCACGCAAAATATTGCACATATACACATTTACATGTAGAGCTTTGTAGACATAATCTTTCTAATTCGCAGATTAAAGATGGAATGTAATGGAACAGATTTTACAAGTGACCATATGTCAGATTTGTACAGATTGAGGTGATCCATCTGTCCCTCTGCCACATCTTATAAGTCTTCATCCCCACATTAATTTGGTGTCTCCTCATTATTGCTGTTAGGAGGTGATCTGTTCTGGGTAGTAACCCAGCATTTGGTCACATGGTTAGAATAGATGTTATACAGCCTGTAATGTGTGTGTGTGTGTGTGTGTGTGTGTGTGTGTGTGTGTGTGTGTGTGTGTGTGATATATATATACCAGAGGTGAATTCTTCCCGGTTCGGACAGGTTCGCCCGAACCGGTAGCAACCCAATGGTGACGTCACGATAACGTCACGGAACCGGTTCAATCGGTGCCAGTCTGTGGGCGCCGCCATCTTTTTTTATTTATTTTATTTTATTTTATTTGAAATTTTTCTTCTTCTGAGCATGCGCAGAAGCAGAGTTTCCGGCACTGCGCATGCGTCACCATCTTGTTTTTGGCTTTTTTTAAAAAATTGGATTTTTCAGCACTGCGCATGTGCAAAGCGCACATGCCCACAAGGCACAGCCACGCGGCGCAGGAGGAAGCGAACCGGCAGCGAGGTAAGCTAGAACCCACCCCTGATGTATACTTATACATATTTATACATATACAGTATATACATACACACACACATATATATACACATACATACATACATACATACATACATACATACATACATACATACATACATACATACATACATACATACATACGATATATAAATATATATCTTGGTGGCTTCTCTCCTGACTGAGGTGTTCTTGGGACAGAAAAAATACAATTTAAAATATCCACGGTACAAAAATAAAATAACACAGCAATAATTGAACAGCAGAAGAGCAAAACCCTAAAAAAAATAAAAATACAGACATCAAACTGAAAGAAGGTTTCCAAAACAAATCAGTCTGCATTTTTTTTCCCTGGAGGGAATAAATCCACTAAAGGGAACCACCCAGATCAGTACATGGAGGTGTTCCACAGAATCACGTATGGAAGTCAAGGGAGGCATGTGACAAAAGCTTCTGCAGGTCAAATCTGAATGATCACATGGAAACCCCGAGCATACTTGGAAAATCTTTCCCATTGAGACAAGTGCAGAGTACAGATAGTCCTCAACTTACAACAGATCATTTAGTGACCATTCAAAATTATAACGGCACTGAAAACAGTGACTTATGACCATTTTTCACAGTTACGACCTTTGAAGCATCCCCATGATCACGTGATCAAAATTCAGATGCATGGCAACTGGTTCATATTCATGACAGTTGCAGTGTCCCAGGGTCATGTGATCCCCTTTTGCGACCTTCTGACGAGCAAAGTCAATGGGGAAGCCAGATTCACTTTACAATCGGGTTACTAACTTATCAACTGCAGTGATTCACTTAACAATTGAGGCAAGAAAAGTCGTAAAATGGGGCAAAACACACTTAACCAATGTCTCACTTAACCACGGAAATTGTGGGCTCAATTGTGGTTGTAACTCAAGGACTGCTTGCAGCTGCAATGTAGGATTGTACCATTCTAGAGGGCTGCCATAGAGAGAGATACTTTATTCACTCCCAGTCCAGCCTTGCACTCACAAATAAGAATATGGATTTCAGTAATAAATTGCTTGGCATCTTTAGAGGTATGCAAGGCCGCTTCCCAGAAAGACTGGCACTTAAGAAAGTCCCGAACAATGCATCACAGCTTTTATTTGATGTCTGACTTCTGCCATGATATCCCAAAAGATTTCATCTGGTCAAAAAACTGATTAGGGCTCAACTCACATCAACTCAACGGCATGTAGAAAAATCCATGATTTTTTCTGGCTTATTTGTGCGTTTATGTACAGGTGGACTTATATTTTAAGTCAATTACATTTTAACTTCACAGAAGCTGGGGGTGGAGCTGCTGGCTGAGAGTTGGGAGTCTGAGAGAGAGTACAAAGGAGAAAGGTAGAAAAAACCTTCCTCCATTACATTTCAACTTTACAGAAGCTGGGTGTGGAGCTGCTGGCTGAGAATTGGGAGTCTGAAAGAGAGTACAAAGGAGAAAGGTAGAAAAAAACTTCCTCCATTACATTTTAACTTCACAGAAGCTGGGTGTGGAGCTGCTGGCTGAGAGTTGGGAGTCTGAGAGAGAGTACAAAGGAGAAAGGTAGAAAAAAAACTTCCTCCATTACATTTCAACTTCACAGAAGCTGGGGGTGGAGCTGCTGGCTGAGAGTTGGGAGTCTGAGAGAGAGTACAAAGGAGAAAGGTAGAAAAAAACTTCCTCCATTACATTTTAACTTCAAAGAAGCTGGGGGTGGAGCTGCTGGCTGAGAGTTGGGAGTCTGAAAGAGAGTACAAAGGAGAAAGGTAGAAAAAAACTTCCTCCATTACATTTTAACTTCACAGAAGCTGGGGGTGGAGCTGCTGGCTGAGAGTTGGGAATCTGAGAGACAGTACAAAGGAGAAAAGTAGCGGCCCTATACATACAGGCACATCATATTACCAAATCTGAATGAAGCAAATACTTTTATTGGGCCAACTGGGATCTCTGCAGGATCAGAACCTTTCATCCAAATGATGACAATGGCTTCAGGATAGCACCAGACAAGCTCTGTATGTATCACATACAGAGACATCACGACACATGTACAAAAAGGGTGAGGCTTGCATCACAACAGTACAATGCTGTTTTGTCACCTATCCTACTGATGGCCACCTCTATATGCTAACCTGAGGGAATGAAACAACATCTATAGAATTTTTGGGTGAGGAAAGTCTAGAAGAGAGAGACATGCAATACAGGTAGTCCTCAACCCAAATCATTCTTCTAGTTAACTATTTGAGGTTGCAACAGCACTGGAAAAAGTGACTTATGACCCTTTTCTCACAATTATGGCTATGGAATCATCCCCATGGTCACGTAATCAAAATTCAGAAACTTGGCAACTGGGATGTACTTCTGACGGTTGCAGTGTTCCGGGGTTCATATGAACAGCTTTTGCGACTTTCGGACCAGGAAAGTCAATGGGGAAGCCAGATTCACGTAACAATCATGTGACTTACTTAACCACTGCAATGATTCACTTAACAACTATAGCAGGAAAGGCCGTAAAATGGGGCAAAACTCAATTAACAGCTGTCTCACTTAGCAATGGAAATTTTGGGCACAGTTGTGGCCATTAAGTCAAAGGCTATCTGGAATATTTCAGAACAAACTGTGGTTAGTGTTCAAATTAAATGACTTGCATTTATCTACACTACAGTTTTAAATCCAAATGCAGAATTTCCAGCAGGGTTTCCATTTATAGCCAAAACCAAGGAGATTAAGATGAAGAAACAAGAAGAGGCCAATATAGATAGATAGATAGATAGATAGATAGATAGATAGATAGATAGATAGATAGATAGATAGATAGATAGATAGATAGATAGATAGATAGATAGATAGATAGATAGATAGATAGATAGATAGATAGATAGAGATAGAGATAGAGATAGAGATAGAGATAGAGATATAGAGATATAGAGATATAGAGATATAGAGATATAGATAGTGAGCTGAAGTGGTGCAGTGGTTAAATGCTGCGACTGCAGGCTGACTGCTAGTTTAGCAGTTCAGCTGTTCAAATCTCACTAGGCTCAAGGTTGACTCAGCCTTCCATCCTTTCGAGGTGGGTAAAATGAGGACCCAGATTGTTGGGGGCAATATGCTGAACTCTGTAAACCGCTTAGAGAGGGCTGTAAAGCACTATGAAGCGGTATATAAGTCTAAGTGCTATTGCTAAGTGCTATATAGAGATATAGAGATATATTTAAAATATAAACTCCAGTCATTGTACAGATCTCAACTGCCTCCAAATTTAGGAAACCCAAGTTTCCTTAACAGACAGAACACCGTACCCTATTATCAGACATCTTGTGAACCTATCCACATTTGAGGGATTCCTGAAACTGCATCTGACATTATTTGTTTTGTAACTTATTATATTTTATTTTTAATAGTGTCATTAGTTTACGTGCAGAGGGCTTTGAAGGACAGGAGGAAGAGCTGCTACCAAGAATGGTCAGACAAGAAACTAAGTTCCCAAAACAGCTAAAATAGGCACCTCCTTAGTTCACATGAAAATAAAATGAGGGAGGGGGACACACCTTCAGACTTGCAAAATTCTGTTCCAATAAAAATAGTCCTGACCTATAATGCATTAGTTTCTTAGTCTGATCTACCCTGTTGGGCTACCAACTTGTGCCATCTGAGTCATTTTTTAAGAAGGGAGACATATAAATTGAAGAGGGAGAGGGGGAGGGGGGAGAGGGGGGAGAGGGAGGGAGAGGGAGAGAGCTTATTTGAGCCGCAGATGCTTGGAGGGATTTGTGGCTTTCACGTGTTGCCAGGGTTTTTCTGATTGGCTACTGTGGGGCCAAGTCTAGACAATATTACTCGCCCACCTTGTTCCCCCAACAAGCCCAGCCTTTTCCCTTTCCAGATTGCAGTGTGGAATGAAAGTGTCTCCAGCAGAGCCCCTAAATCAGTCAGGAGCCAGCTGCTCACAAGGGATGAATAATAAAGTAACTCTCTCCCACACTTCCTGCAGCTTTGTCTCTTAGCTCTCCCTTCCTGATGAATTTATTGGGGATTTTCATCATTATGTCAGTTCCAGTAATTGCTTTATAGACAACTTTTACAACTTCTTCCAAGAGGGGCCAGCTGTTGCGGGGGGGGTGTAGTTTGAAAATCAGTGCTTTTCAGAATCCATTAGAGGTTACAAGAATCCAAGATGTGTATTTGTGGGATAGCAACAGCACTTGGACTTATACACCTCTTCCTAGTGCTTTACAGCACCCTCTAAATGGTTTACAGAGTCAAATCTATTGACCCCAATAATCTGGATCCTCATTTTACGGACCTCAGAAGGGTGGAAGGCTGAGTCAACCTTGAGCCGGTGAGACTCAAACTGGCAGCTGGCAGTCAGCAGAATTAGCCTGCAGTACTGCATTCTAACCACTGTGCCACCCGGCTCTTCTGCCATACAAATTGAGGCTTATTTATTTATTTATTTATTTATTTATTTGGCAGTTTTTCTATGCCGCCCTACTCCCTCAGGACTCAGGGCTTCTTTGGGTCAGCCAAGAATTATCTATATCTTACCATGACATTGGTATGAAAGCATAAAAGGGGGCTGGTAATCACATAACACAGAGACAATTTAGGGCACAGGTGAAAATCACCAGAAACCAAGAGGGAGGGAGTTCTAGTCCGGTCAAGCTATGTAACTTTGGACTGGTGCTTCTCTCTTGAGAAAACAAAGGGCCAATACAGAGAGAAATAACTTCTGTGGCAAAAGATGTCACGGTGTGAATATTGTCAGTTGTATGTCTATGCAGGGTGATGCACCCCTATCCTAATATGATGGTATATTCCAATACAAGCAGAGCACGTGATATGATGTGTACGCATGTCTACATTCCTGATACACCATTAATCCTCTTCTGCCTTAGCTCTTGACCTGAACGGTCGTGTTTCTTAGCAAAGATGTAATTATCCAGGATTTATTGTTTTATACTGAAATAAATATTTTCTATTAGACTTTTAATCTCGGTTTTATTTCTAACTGTCTGAATTCCAAGTAAAGATCCAAACGTCGCCTCTATGAGATTTTATTCTCAAGCTAACAAAAATATATCAATAGGGGAGGAGGATTGCTGCCACTAAGCCCTTCACCTCGGAATATCATCTGCCTTGCAAGAGAGATGGGGGCCGAATCTGGCCCCAGATTTGTAAGAACATGAGATTGGGCTTTGTGAAAATGTGAGACTCACACTCTTCCAGGGAGAAGTTCCCCGAGGATGGGCTCCAGCACGAATCTGAAAACTCAGAAGGCCCAGATTGGATCCTGCAGCATTATCCTGGGACGCTCATATTCTCCGTCATTCATGTGAGACTCAGCTGGCTGACATAATCTAAAAATGGAGCAGGCATGTATGCAGAGAGGGAAAAACTAGGATTTTTTTTCCTCAAAAAGATCCCTTCAGGAGGCAAATAAGGAAGGAACCAAGTCATTAAGGATCAAAAAGAGAAATGTCATCATGAGGCAGACGAAGGAGGCTAAGTGCTGAGCACACAGAACCTCCCCTCCGATGCCAGTGTGAGCTGCCAGTTTTGTGAATTTACAAGGCAAGCACTTTTAGGGATAAAAGGGGCCCGGAGATCCGCCCACACTTTGATCATCTTGGATGTGGACTTGGCGGTTTCCATTCCTTTAGCTAGCGCCTGGCAACCTAGTTGAAAAGGACATCGAGAAGAAGGGATGAGCATGTGTGAGAGAGACCAATGTATATGGCAGTGATGGTGAACCTATGGCACGGGTGCCACAGGTGGCACGCGGAGCCATATCTGCCGGCACACGAGCCATTGCCTAGCTCAGCTCCATCACGCATGTGCACGCCGGCCAGCTGGTTTTTGGCTCGCACGGAGGCTCTGGGAGGGTGTTTTCAGCTTCCGGAGGGCCTCCGGGGGGACTGGGGAGGGTGTTTTTGCCCTCCCCAGGCTCTAGGGAAGCCTCTGGAGCCTGGGGAGGATGAAAAATGGGCCTACCGGGCCCACCAGAAGTTGGGAAACGGGCCATTTCCGGCCTCCAGAGGGCCTCCGGGGGAGCTGGGGAGGCCATTTTCGCCCTCCCCAGGCATTGAATTATGGGTGTGGGCACTCGCGCATGCGCGATAGCACACGCGCATGCACTTTCGGCACCCAAGGGAAAAAAGGTTCACCATCACTGGTATATGGTAATCAATAAGTGTTGCTGCCACTTAGGACACATCAAGTCTGTGTGTTCCATCAGAACCGGATGTGCCTCATGTTCAATTGAAAAAAAATTGCGTATGAAGTTATTTGCATATGAACCCAATTATTTCTCAGCTGTTGACCAGGCCTGTATGCTTCATAGGCACATATTTTGCAGCTCCCTTATGCTCTACCTGGTTTTCCCTGAGCACACTTATCTGGAAAAACCTGGTACAGCAAGGGTCACCAACCCCCAGTCCACGGCCCGTTGGGAACCGGGCCGCACAACTGGTGGGTGAGCGTGCACAGCTTCATTTGCACAAGCAGTGGGCAAGCATGCAAAACGATTCCTTCCCCCCCCCCCTCCACCACTACCGGTCAGCAGAGCCTGAAAGGTTGGGAATGGATGAGATAGAGCACATGGCTGGCTGTAAGATTAACATGCTTCAACAGGCTGTCTGCATGTGGATCAGTCACAGGGGTGAAATCCAGCAGGTTCTGACAGGTTCTGGAGAACAGGTAGCAGAAATGTTGGGTAGTTCGGAGAACTGGTAGCGGAAATTTTGAGTAGTTTGGAGAACCAGCAAATACCACCTCTGGCTGGCCCCAGCGTGGGGTGGGAATGAAGATTTTGCAATATCCTTCTCCCAGGAGTGGGGAGGGAAGGGAGATTTTGCAGTATCCTTCCCCTGGAGTGGGGAGGGAATGGAGATTTTGCAGCATCCTTCCCCTGGAGTGGGGAGGGAATGGAGATTTTGCAGTATCCTTCCCCTGGAGTGGGGAGGGAATGGAGATTTTGCAGTATCCTTCCCCTGGAGTGGGGAGGGAATGGAGATTTTGCAGCATCCTTCCCCTGCCACGCCCACAGAACCAGTAGTAAAAAAAATGGATTTCACCACAAGCTGAACATGGGAGGACATATAACAGATTCACACTGGTAAACCTAGTAATGGCAGCATAAAAGGGAATGAAATCAATTCAATGTCATCCCAATGTAGCATGGGCACCTAATGTGTTCAAAACCTGAACAACTGAGAGATTGACATGCCTCAGCAAACTAGAAGGGAATTCATATTCCATCCAGATGACCTCCCACAGATTTTCAGGCATTTATGCACGGGTTTACTTATAATTCATCCTTCCTCTAAGACAGTGTTTCTCAAATAGTGGGGCGGGCCCCCTTGGGGGGGCATGGAGCGATGCCAGGGGGGTGCGTTTGACCCCGGGGAACATGCGTGGTCCATCTCGATCTATTCCCCGAGACAGGGAGTGTTTTCCCAGTTGCACGCTGCTCCGAGCCCGGAAGAGAAGGCAGCCAGGCAGGGTGGGGCAGCTGCGTAGGTTCTT
This sequence comes from Diadophis punctatus similis, assembly GCA_023053685.1. Lineage (NCBI taxonomy): Eukaryota > Metazoa > Chordata > Lepidosauria > Squamata > Dipsadidae > Diadophis > Diadophis punctatus. The sequence continues at coordinate 21,968,173 of JALIGW010000001.1, forward strand.
GTTCTCGGTGGGCGCCCCGGTAGCCATAAACGGCATGGCGAACCTGCTGCTGGACAAGGAGGAGCATCCTCTGCAGCTGGGCAAAAGCTTCAAATGGCACCCTAAAGCCTCCTTCCACACCATTCACTGTGAGTGCCCGGCAGAGGCGACGCTTATGGGACAGGCTGGCGACCCCAAAACATCGGCTTGATTAAGCTGGCCTGGCCCCATGTCAAAAGAGGGCCCTAACCATGGTAGCCTATGCCTGCCTAACCGAAAACAGGCTCCACTGAGTTCAGTGTGACTTACTCCCAGGTAAGTGGGTAGAGCAGCCTTCCCCAGCCAATAGTTTGCTTGCAGCTTATAATAAGTAAAATAATAAATATTAACATAAAAATTCCATTGGGGCCCAGATCAGAGAGTTGGGGGCACGCGAAATGTTTACTTCTTCCTAGGGGGGGCATAACAGAAAATAATTGAGAAGCACTGCTCTAAGAAGTCATCTAAGAAACCTGGAAGTCTCTAGTGCAGCAGGCCACTGGAGGATCTCTTGTAAGACTTAATATACATCATCATTTTACAATACATGAATTGGTGGCTTGGCCCACCTTATTACAATACAAGAGACTCCATCTCAGCCCAGTGGGCATCAGTAAATAAATGAATTCCTTGAGTGAAAGAAGCAATTGAGCTGAAATGGAAAAGTAAGAGTTGGATCCCTGAGAGATATTAAGCGCTCTCTTTCCTACCCCTTGAGTGAGGCAATGTTCCTTGAGATCAAAGCATTGCTCCTGCGAAATGTTAAGCATCTCTTGTGGCAAAAGGAAAGACATTCTCTTCCCCCAACTGTTTACTGCATCCTATGGTCATACTCAGGGACGGGTTGCTCCTCCATTGCTACCGGTGCATTGCGCACGCATCTCCACATTTCGTGTGTGCGCACGTTCACTATGTTCATGCGCCCCCTCGCGCGATTTTGATTCTGCACATGCGCAGAAGCAAAATCTGGCCGAAATCTTGTGCACGCGCACGTCCCCTCACGAGATTTCGGCGAGATTTTGCTTCCGCACATGCGCAGAAGCAAAAAAGCCCAAAAATTCTTTTAAAAAGATGGCGATGCGTGCGACGGACCAGCAAAGACAGCACTAGAGCGGTCACATGCAAATTGCGCAATCGTCCGCTCCCTACCGGAGCTACGCACCGGACCGCACCGGTAGGAATCCACGACTGGTCAAACTGCAATGATCATAAGTGTGAAAAACGGTCACAAGTCATTTTTTTCAGTGCCGTTGTAACTTCAAATGGTCACTAAATGAACTGCTGTAAGTCAAGGACTACTCGTATGTCCATCTGCCTTTCAGAAGCAAGTTTGTTTTATCCGCTGCCCTCAAGAGCTTTCAGGCAGAGTTCCTCATGACCCTTCCCACTGGTGCAGAGAAATAATCAATATCCCAACTCTCTATCAATCCAGAGTGAGTGCAACTGACAACAGTGAGCCCATTAAAGCCGCCTGCTAATGCACACAGCGTGCAACGGAGCCAAATTTCAGATCAAATACACTGAAAGGGAATCGGGGAAAATGAATTTTGTCACCATTTCTAGCTGGCGTAAGGTCACTCATGAGGAAGTGGTTGCCCTGGGCAATGGGTCAGGATGTCCGTGGATGAGGCAGCAGCCTCAATTGGTCACCTACCACAATCTCCTGTTGGGAGCAGTTGCTAATGGTAGGATTAACCCCAGATATAGATACACCCATGAACCCTTTCTAATCTTAAACCACAGAGATGTGGAAAACGTATTGCACAAATGTTCCATTTCTTGCCCAGACTCCATTGAGAATGACTCCTCCAAACCAGAAAAAAATTATACAAGTTCCAGATGTGGGACTCCAGATGATTCATGAGCAGACCATGTCTCAAACTCCACAGATTAACAGAATTAACAGAGTTGGAAGGGACTTTGGAGATCTTCTAGTCCAGTGATGGCGAACCTTTTCTGGTTCGCGTGCCCACGCCCATTGCCCCCCCACGCATGCGCACAATGGGCAAACCGGAAGTGTGGAAAAACGCACTTCCGGTTTGCTATTCGGCTGTTTTTTGCACTCCAGAGGGTTCAGGAAAGCTTCCTGAAGCCCCGGAATGCGAAAAATGGCAAAATGGGCAAACCGGAAGTGCGGAAAACGCACTTCCGGTTTGCCATTTTTTGTATTCCGGGGCTTCAGGAAGCTTCCCTGAACCCTCCAGAGTGCAAAAAACAGCCCACTGGCAAACCGGAAGTGCGTTTTTCCACACTTCCGGTTTGCCGGTGGGCAACGCTCGCGTGCCCTCCGCTATGGCTCCGCGTGCCACCTGTGGCACGCATGCCATAGGTTCGCCATCACGGTTCTAGTCCAACCCCCTGCTCAAGCAGGAAACCCTACAACATTTCAGACAAATGGCTGTCCAATCTCTTCTTTTTTCAGATTCAGAGGATTAACTTCTAGACTAGCCATAGCAGCATGATTCAGAAGAAAACAATAAAACATTCTGTGTTTCTTCAGAGCATTCACTTCCCAAAATAGTACATTTTAAATAGACCTATTCAAGACCTTGCTGACTAAAATCAATTAACAGGGAAAAACTAAATGGAGGGAAGGAGCAGCCATACAGGCAAAATGATATGAACAAAAGCAGATGGGGCATTACAAAGAGTGATGAACACAAAGTATGCCTTTAAGTTTCTTCTACTGAACCTAAGCCCTCAATTTACCACTGTAATTGATCCCAGAATTATGGCCGTAAGTTGTTGTGGCCATAAGTCGAGGTATCACATAAGCAGATCCAATTTTTCAGTATTTATTTTGTGGCGGTTGCTTAAGCAAACATCACAGTTGTTAAACAAATTCATTTTACTCAATGGGCATTTTTTTGTGAGGAACTGGAAATAAACACCAGAAATCCCAAAAAAAAAGGCAAAAATCATGGTCACATGGCTGCCGGATATTGCAAACAGACATAAAGATTAATCATATGCCAAACACCCAAATTCCGTGTGTGTGTGTGTGTGTGTGTGTGTGTGTGTGTGTGTGTGTGTGTGTGTGTCCATCAGAACTTCGAAATGGGGTTGTAAGTGACTTCTGGGAAGTCATAACTTCAAATGGTTGCTAAGTAAAGGACCACCAATAAAGGGCACACAGCTCCCCTCTAATTGTGCCTAAGGAGTTCAGGTTTTGAAAACAAAACTCAAGTATCCTTGTCACAGACTCTGTTCTTTCTCTGGAAAATTTTCACAGGAAAAAAAACCTGTTCTCATGAACAAAAGAGTCAAAACAAGATCTGGAAAATGTCTATGGAGATTCTCGGTCATCCAGGTCGTGGTTGTCCCAAAGGTGCTTTTTCAAGAGGCAACTGGACTTTCTGGTTTTTCTTTGAAGACGTTTCACTTCTCATCCAAGAAGCTTCTTTAGCTCTTGTGGATGAGAAACGAAACGTCTTCAAAGAAAAACCGGAACGTCCAGTTGCCTCTTGAAAAAGCACCTTTGGGACAAGATCTAGGGGGGGAAAACCCCAACACTAAGTGAACAATAAGAGCTTACAAACTGTCATTATTTACACAGCAGGCAAAATTCAGATGGGGCAAGATTATAGATTTTTTTTATGTCTTTTAATACACAACATTTTATTAGGTCCCAAGTCAGTCGTATCTACAGCTAGCAGGCAAGCAAACAATCCCTTCACCCATCACTTGAACAAGGCTGCAAACCACCAATTAATTCAGGGCAACCATCCTTTAGCTGACTCAGCTGCCGTTCTTTGGGGTCTCACTCATACAGCCCAGCATTTTTCAATGAAGCCGAAACCTCCAGAGATTCTTCATCAGCCGACAGGGTTGCTCTGCAATTCGTTTCACTCCATCAGGAGCTGCACAGCATGTCTGTAAGTCAGCCTGTTTGTAGAGGTTCCTACTAAACTGGCTGGCATCACCAGGCATTGGTGTTGAAATGCAGATTCCCCCACCTGGAGAGGAGCCAGCATTTCCGATATTCTTAGCAACACTTTTTTTGAAAAAGAGACAGACATCAAAACTGGAGGGGCCTCAAGAGGTGCCCCCCCCCCCGCAAAAAAGCAAGGAAAATGAAATTGGCATACACTTGCAGGCAAACAGAACAATTTAGTCTTTTTCCTGCCCCACAGAAAAAACAGAGGCAATGCACCAGATCAATGCAAAGTGGGGTCAATTGGTTTACAGAAGTCCGTTTCTCAAAATGGCTTTTGAAAGAAATTAAAGAAGCATAAATCTTTATATTTTAGTCCTATCTAAATGGAGCGTTTGTGTTCAGCTCTTGGATAACAGATGCTCAGAGGCAAAAAGAGAAGCTGAAGGAGGGAAGAATGGAAACCGCTGTTGCTTTTATACTTTTATGTCTGATTTACCAGAGGCTCCTTTCTGTATATGTTGGATTGGGGTGCATGTAGCAAAATACAGGGACATCTAGCCAGGATTTTCTGATTGGAAACAAATAGAGTCTTTAAAGTTGGAGTTTTCATGCATAATAATCATGAATAAGTGTTTTGCCAAGTATCAGGGCAGTGATCAGGCAATTGGTTCTTTTGGATACAGAGACAATAAACACTCCAGTAAATAAAGAGATTTTAAGCTTTATTATTAGCTCAAGCAAACAGAATTAAAAACATATCATAAAAAGTGTATATACCAAGCAAGACGACACCTAAATCTGTTATTACAGATTAACAGAGTTGAAAAGGACTTCACAGGTCATCTAGTCCAACCCCCTGCCCAAGCAGGAGACCCTACATCTGCCTCTACCTAGGATTGAACTCACAACCTCCTGATTGTGAGGCAAGAGCTCTACCTCTAAGCTGCCAAGAACTCCTTGGCAGAAGAGATACCGCATGAGTGGACAGTTTCCACAGTACCTAATGCTAGGTTTCCATGCAGAAGCGTCCAACCAATAACAACCACCCCACAGCTTTTATCAAAACCTGGCACCATGACTTCATGGCCCTGCTGTGGTCAGAGACTGCATCGCCTGGTCTTGATTGGCTGGAATATGAGTCTGGGATATGAACTGAAAGTCTGAGGCTTTCCCAGTGGGAAAAGCTTTGAAGTTACAGAAAGATTCCTCTCCTTTTTTCTTTATTCAGTAAAGAACATTTATTCTTTCTGCACCAACTCAGGAAGCTCAAACAGCCCAAGGAGCTGCTGATACAGTTCTACAGAGGAATTATTGAGTCTGTCATCTGCACCTCTATAACTGTCTGGTTTGGTTCTGCAACCCAACAAGACAGACACAGACTTCAGAAGATAATCAGAACTGCAGAAAAAACAGTTGCTACCAACCTGCCTTCCATTGAGGACCTGTATACTGCACGAGTCAAAAAGAGGGCCGTGAAAATATTTACTGACCCCTCGCATCCTGGACACAAACTGTTTCAACTCCTACCTTCAAAACGACGCTATAGTGATAACTTGTTGCTTGTATCGTTACAATTTATATTGATTGTTTCCCAATATGATTTCATTGCTTATTTGTACCCTATGACTATCATTAAGTGTTGTACCTTATGATTCTTGATGAATGTATCTTGTCTTTTTATGTACACTGAGAGCATATGCACCAAAGACAAATTCCTTGTGTGTCCAATCACACTTGGCCAATAAAGAATTCTATTCTATTCTATTCTATTCTATTCTATTCTATTCTATTCTATTCTATTCTATTCTATTCTATTCTATTCTATTCTAGTACAAAAACCAAGGGAGACCCAACACCTAGAAATTACTGTCCTTAGAAAAGATAATTTATCTTTCTATTAATAACAGCTGACTTTTCTCTCTTAAAATCTCTCTCCTACTTCCTTCAAGACCTCTATTAAACTTTGACAAAATGCACAGATATTTAAATTAAGATCACCTTCTAAAAGGCAGAGATTAATTGACCAATAACTATTTGTTCGGTATCTTTTTCATTCCCCCTACCCTTGGTGCAAAGAAAGTGAAAATGAAAAAAATGAGAGCCAATTTGGTGCAGTGATTAAGATGCTGGCCTAGAAACCAGAAGACTGTGAGTTCTAGTCCTGCCTTAGGCATAAATGCTGGTTGGGTGACAGTCACTGTTTCTCAGTCAACCCACCTGACAGGGTTGTTGTTATGGGGAAGAGAGAGGAGCAGAAAGAAGTAATAGATATATGTGCTGCCTTGAGCTACTTATGAAGTAATACAGTAAAGGTGGGATAAAAATCTAATAAATAAATGAACAGTGTAACTATTAAGCAAATTTTAAACAACAAAAAACTCTGCTTAATAAATTTCAAACGTCAGTTGACAGCTGGGCATCAACCAGATTTTCAAGGGGAAGAAGCACTTATTTGGAAATTTTCACTTTTGTATAAAATTCCTAGCACTTACGATGCACCGATAATCGGTAACCACTGGTTTTTTAAAAATGACATTTGCAATGCTCTGCATGATTCCTTCTTGTTCTTTCATAAAAATTAAAATATAGAGAACAAAGTAGGTTGAATATGTTTGTTCCAGTTGCCAATTCTGAATTATTTTTGCAGCTTAAATTTCCAAAGTGGTGACAGCAATGTACAAGTGGACACTTTCCTTCACCCTCAGCAGCCTCTCTCTCCAATTGAAAACAGAAAATTTAATAACAACACTAATATGAAAGATAACATGCTGCAAAGCAAACTAGCAAAGTCCATTATTAATTTCATTTACAAGAATGCTTTTCAGCTCCACTGAGCTCAGGTACAGACTTTAGAAGAGTTTAAAAAGTGGATTTTAAAACTACTTTTGTTCCAGAGTGAGACAACCATACAGAGAAAAGGCAGTAGGAATTAGTAGGGACATCCCAATTACATTCAGGGAGTAGCGGAGTTTATCGCAAGTAAGGGATTAAGATTAGTGGTCCAGAGTGACCTTTTTTTGGTCAGTGGCTATGTTCACAAAACATACCATATATACTTGCAAAGAAGTCTATCCATGGATAAGCCAATCCTCAAAATGTTCCTATGTTTTAATTTTCATAACTGGCTTATTCGCAGGTGACATGTTTTTTAATTGTTATTTTGGTTAAAACTTCAAGAGTTTGTTTACCCATGAATGGCTTATATATGAATACTTTATAAGAGCTGGTTTCTGGTGGTCAAGGTGCTGGGCTAAAAACAAGGAAACTGTGAGTTCTAGTCCTGCCTTAGGCATGAAAGCTGGTTGGGAGATTTTGGGTCAGACATTCTTCTCTCAGTCCACCAACAAAATAAGGTTGCTGTTGTGGGGTGTCACGATGTGAATATATTGCCAGTTGAGCCTCTCTACTATATTTCTGGATCTACTGTATTTTCTAATCAAGCAGACATGTGACATGTATTACTGCGCATGTGTGCATTCCAGGAGTCTTGTCTCCTCCTCCCTTTTTCTCCTGCAAGCCTCGCCTGAGGCAGATGTGAATTCTTAGCTGGAACAATGTAGCTTATTAAGGTTTATGTTTTTGTTACTTTTATACTGAAATATTTTGTTAATTAGAATTAAATCTCGGTTTTATTTTCTAAGTAAGAATGACTTCAAGGGAACAAGATCTATACATCGCCTCAATAGGAATAATTTCCTATTCCTACAGGAGGCAGGAGGTATTAGGTATGTTAGTCATCTTGAGTTGATCATGTATTTATGTATGGCCAGATAAAAATCTAATCGTAATAATAATAGGAGTGTTGCTCCCATAAGCAATATGGTGAAATGTAATTTACAGAATCCATATTGGATCAGTTTTCACCTGGGTCAACAATGACTGCACTGGGTATAAGAGTTCATAGATATTTGATGGCAAATGGGCTACAGGACTCGGGACTGTTGGCTGAGCAACCATGGCCAGCAACTGCAAGCCTAACTGGAAGAAAAGTTGTTTACCCATTGCAAATATACAAAAATTGAAAACAAAGAAATGATCAGTTATTACAAATCCAATTCAATGAGAAGAGGATATCTAAAATGAATGTACCACTACTGACTATTCAGGAAATAACAATATCCAGAATCAAAAATAACAGACAAGGGCTAGCAGATCAATAATGATTTATAGTACAAAATAAAGTATTCACAGAAATAGAATAGGAAGAACTGCAAAAGTCTACCCAGGGCAAAGAATTCAAAGCCTTGCCAGCAGTAGCTCAGACTATAGAAGCAAACCAGGGGGAGTTGGCAGTAGAGGCAATCAGCACATCTATTGAATTGTGTTCATTCCCAAACCAGGCACTTTCTCTTCTGTCTTTCCTTTAGAACAAACAAAGCTTCTAACTAAAGAAAGAAGAATTGAAATAAAGAATAACTGAATATCGAGAATGGCACAAAAATTACAGAATAAGGTTGCCTGCATTGAAGCTGATCCCAAAGAAACAACATTAAAAGGTGCCAATAATGTAATATCAAATATAAGCATCAGCCACCTGCAAGAAACAAACCAACTAATGTACAGCATGACTGCAGCTATAACTGAATATTTTGGATGCAAAATCAACAAAGAAGAGAAAAAAAAGCAAAGTGCACCACCAAAATGAAAGATCAGGCTGGGAAATAAGATCAACAAGCTAAGATCACATGAAAGCACGCTAGAACAAATGAAAGAAAAGAAACTGAAGAACAAGAAAACCAAAGACTACCTGATCAATAAATATCACATAGATAACAAGAAAGATTAAGGAAGCACTGGAAATAATAAAGCAGCAAATAATAACTACAGCCAAGAAAATCAGCAGATACAAAGCTCAAATTGCACACCATAGGCAAAATCTCCAATTTCAGTGGTATCAGAATCATTTTTACTAATCCATCAATGGAGAGACCACAGTGAACCAGTCAACACCTGACAAAGAAAAAACAGTGCAGTTCTGGGCACAACTATGATGCAACTCAAACAAATACAACAAGAATGCAACTTGGATGAAGGCAGTGGGTAAGAATAAAAAGATGAAATGAACAAACTTGTAACAACAGCAGAAATGGTGAAGAAAAGGGTAAGGAAGATCAAGAATTTGTCAATACCAAATGAAGATGACCTGAACGGGTTTTGGTTAAAATATTTTTATTTGTTAAGTATATTTATTTATTAAATTTTTATGTTTGGCTAGTTGTACACCATTCAATTGCCAAGCAGTTTATCATACTGCAAGGAGGGGGAAATGAAGATTGGTTAACCATCTGGCAAAACCTACCTGATAATGAAAGATCAAAAAAAAGGGGTAGCACTAGGCAACTACAGGCCAATTACCTGCTTATCAACAATGTTCAAATGTCTAACTGCTATGATAGCTGATGCCGTCCAAGAACACCTAGTTGAAAACAAGGTCTTTCCACCTGAGCAGAAAGGAAACTGCCCAAACAGCAGAGGAGCAAAAGATCAGCTCCTAATTGACAAGGTGATTTTGTAACACTGCAAGAGAAGAAAGACCAACTTAAACATAGCTTGGACTGATTACAAGAAGCCTTTGATTCCCTGCCACATGATTAGATAATCAAGTGCTTAGAAATAACAAGAGTCAGTAGAAGTACCAAAAGCTTTGTGCAAAGATCAATGGTACAATGGAAGACACGGTTGCTGGTCAATGATGATAGATTGGGTGAGGTTAACATCAAGGCAGGAATCTTCCAAGGAGACTCATTATCTCTACTACTGTTTGTCATTGCACAGATTCCTCTGTAGATAATACTGAACAAATCAGGTCATGGTTATGAAACATCAAAACATCTGCTAAGCCATCCCACCTCCTTTACATGGACAATCTAAAGCTGTATGGAAAAACACCATCTGAAATTAGAATTGCTACTCAACACTGTCTGTATATACAGACAAAAATATTGCAATAGAATATAGACTAGACCTGTGATGGCGAACCTATGGCACACGTGCCACAGGTGGCATGCGGAGCCATATCTGAGGGCACACAAGGTGTTGCCCTATGCCAGCTCCAGCACGCATGCGTGCGCTGGCTAGTTAATGTTCGGCCTTCCAGAGGGCGGGGGAGGCCGTTTTCGCCCTTCCCAGGCTTCAGGAAAGCCTCCAGAGCCTGTGGATGGTGAAAAACGGACCCAACGGGCCTACCGGAAGTTCGGAAATGAACTTCCGGTTGGCCCATTGGGCCATTTTTCACCCTCCCCAGGCTTCAGGAAAGCCTTCTGAAGCCTGGGGATGGCGAAAAATGTGCCTGCGTGCATGCGCAGGGAGGCAGCATGGATGGTGGTGGTTGTGTGGGGAGAGGGCATTGCATTATGGGTGTGGGCAATGGCATACACACTATTGCGCGTGCGTGCGCCCTTTTGGCACCCGAGCAAAAAAAGGTTCGCCATCACTGGACTAGACAAACGTACCACCCTCACCATTAACAGGGGGGAAATAGTGAAAACTGAAGGATCCAAGATCCTCAATGGAAATCAAAAGTCTGATGAAGAGGGTCATTAAAATTACTTGGGTACCCTCAAGCTGACAACTTCAAACACACTGAATTCAAGAGGAAGATCAAAAGTGAATACATCATGAGAGTAAAGATCTAAAAATCCAAACTCAATAGAGGAAATATCATCAAAACAAGGAACACCTGGGCAATTCCAGTCATTAAATACACAGCTGAATTAGTGGCCTGGAATCCAACAGGCTTGAATAGGCAGACCAGAAAAATAATGACAATAAATCATGTCCTTCACCCACATGGTGATGTTGACAGACTCTACTTACCAAGGAAAATAAATGGGTGTGTGGAATACTGCAAGTATATAGGAGCCGAGGTGTCACAGTGGTTAAAAGCAGCACTGCGACCTTCAGCTGATTGCTAGTTCAGCAGTTCAGCTGTTCAAATCTCACCGGCTCAAGGTTGACTCAGCCTTCCATCCTTTCGAGGTGAGTAAAATGAGGACCCAGATTGTTGGGGGCAATATGCTGAACTCTGTAAACCGCTTAGAGAGGGCTATAAAGCACTATATAAGTCTAAGTGCTATTGCTATTGCTATAAGACGGTTGGAGAAGAAAAAAGGGAAGAATAGCTGAAGGAGAGTGAAGAAATAAACTGAAGCTAGTATACCAGGAAAGTTTATGAGAACTGGAGAGACCAAACTGACCTACAAAAAAGACTAAATGAAGAATAGAAAAGAGACACAGCATGGTCGGCTAAGTATTACACAGCCAGTACATTTTTTAAAAAAAAAAGCAGGCCTAGTAGAAGACAAGACCTGGCAATGGCTAAGAACAGAAAGTTGAAGAAAGAAACAGAGGAACTAATTCTGGCTGCACAAGATCAAGCCTTAAAAACAAATGCTAGAATGAAGACAGCAATAGATAGCAAATGCCACTTCTGCAAAGAAACTAAAAAAAAACAACAGTGGACCATCTAGATAGCTAGTACAAGAAGATTGCACAGACTGGCTACAAGCAACAGCATGACAAAGTATAAACAACAGTGCTTTGGAATATCTGCAAGAAATATCATTTGCCTGCAAGCAAGAACTGATGGAACCCAAAATAGAGAAAGTAATAGAAAATGAAATAACTAAAGAACTCTGGGACTCTAGAATTCAGACAGACAAACAATCTGCCACATAACATCCCAGACTTAATAACTGTTGATAAAAAAAATGAGAAAAGTTTAGATAGTACATGTGGCAATACCTGGAGATAGCAGAACAGAAGAGAAAGAATTAGAGAAAAATCACAAACTGCAGAGACCTGCAAATAGAAGTGGATGACTGTGGCAAAAGAAGTCAACAATAATATAGTAATAGATGCCTTGGATGCAATCCAGGGGTGAAATTCAGCAAGTTCTGACAGGTTCTGGAGAACCGGTAGCGCAAATTTTGAGTAGTTCGGAGAACCGGCAAATACCACCTCTGGCTGGCCCCAGAGTGAGGTGGGAATGGGGATTTTGCAGTATCCTTCCCCTGCCACACCCACCAAGCCACATCCACAGAACCGGTAGGGAGAAATTTTGAATTTCACCCCTGATGCAATCCCAAAAGAACTGGAGTACCACTTAAATAATCACGGCATTGACAAAATCACCATCAGTCAATTGCAAAAGGCAACTTTATTTGGAACAGCTTACATCATACAACGACACCTTTAACACCATCAAACAACAACATCTGCCTATCAACAGTTCCTTGGGACAGATGCTTTATTAAAAGATGGATAAAAAAACCCAAATCCAGTAAGCAATTGACTGATTGTACAACCAGCCTTAATAATAATCCTCATTTTGGAAAATGAGTCTGCTAAAATCTTATCCGATTTAAGATCCAAACAGATAAGCATCTTGTTCATAGCAATAGCACTTAGACTTACCGTATTTTTCGGAGTATAAGACACACCTTTTTACCCCCCAAAAGAGGGTGAAAATTTGGGTGCGTCTTATACACCGAATGTAGCCCTACCCACCCACCAGCCCCCACCCTTCGGAGGTTTTCGGCCTCCGTGCGTCGCATTTTCGGCCGGTTCCAGCCATTGCTGGCCACCGCCGCCGCAGCTGCCCGGAGCCGCTGCCCCCACCACCACCATCCCCGCCGCTGTCCCCGCCGACGCTGCCGCTCTCCCCACCGCTGTCCCTGCCTCCGCTGTCCCTGCCTCCGCCGCCGCTGCCCCAGCTGCGACTGTCCCCGCCGCCATTCCTGCTGCCGCTGCCGCTCTCCCCGCCGCTGTCCCTGCTGCCACCGCCACTGCCCCAGCCGCAACTGTCCCCGCCGCCATCCCCGCTGTCCCCGCCGCCGCACTCCCCGCCGCTGTCCCTGCCTCCGCCGCCGCTGTCCCAGCCGTGACTGTCCCCGCCGCTGCCACTACCCAAAGCGAGCCTCCACCACCGCTACTGCCCAAACCCCCGCCCCCACCGCCTGAAGCCTGCTCCCGAGGCACCTGAGGAGCCGCCGTTGCTGTCTGAAGAGAGCCGACAGGTTAGAACTTTTTTTTAAATTGTTTTTTTAAAAGGGGTTTTTTTAAGGTTGCCAAGTGCAGAAGAAATTCTGGGAGTTGAAGTCCACAAGTTTGAAGACCCTTGCACCCCTTTGGCAAGTTTAAGACTTGTGGACTTCAACTCCCATTCCTGAGCTAGTATGACTGGAGGAGGAATTCTGGGAGTTGAAGTCCACAAGTCTTAAACTTGCCAAGGGGGTGCAAGAGTCTTCAAACTTGTGGATTTCAACTCCCAGAATTCCTCCTCCAGTCATGCTAGCTCAGGAATTGGAGTTTGTGTCCACAAGTCTTAAATTTGTCAAGTTTGAAGACCCCTGGGTTAGGGGTTAGGGGTGCAAGGGTCTTCAAACTTGGCAAGTTTAAGACTTGTGGACTTCAACTCCCATTCCTGAGCTAGCATGACTGGAGGAGGAATTCTGGGAGTTGAAGTCCACAAGTCTTAAAGCTGTCAAGTTTGAAGTTTGTAAAAAGTGTATATGGTTGTAAAAAGTGTACATGGTTGTAAAAAGTGTACATGGTTGTAAAAAGTATTCTGCTACACTGGTATTTTATTAAATAATATATTATTACACCATTTGGTTCAGAATACTTTTTTCCTTGCTTTCCTCCTCTAAAATCTAGGTGCGTCCTATATTCCGGTGCGTCCTATACTCCGAAAAATATGGTATATACCGCTTCATAGTACTTTTACAGCCCTCTCTAAGCGGTTTACAGAGTCAGCATATTGACCCCAACAATCTGGGTCCTCATTTTACCCACCTCGGAAGGATGGAAGGCTGAGTCAATCTTGAACCTGGCGAGATTTGAACTGCCAAATTGCAGGCAACTGGCAGTCAGCAGAATTAGCCTGCAGTACTGCATTCTAACCATTGCACCACCACAGCTCATAACATGCCTGATATAATAATTACTGAAAAGAAGAAAGTCTGGTTCACTGATGTTCCTATTCTGGATGATAATAGGATTGACGAAAAACAATTGGGAAAAAATTACAAAATACTGGGACTCACAAATCTGTTGTTATATTAATCATGATTAATATAATCATGGGCCCTTGCAACAATACCTAAAGGACTTCCTCACTATCTGGAGATGTTGAATTTATCACACCTGAACACCCTAATTTTACAAAACAGCACCCTAGTTGGAACGGCCTATTTTCTTAATAATTCTTAGTTCTTGATTAGGACTTGAATTATTAGGTTTTCATTGGCCTTTTATGGTGAATTTAACTGTAGATTACCCACACATAATACCATTTGTGAATAAACCAAATCCAATTTTGGAAGTATACTTTGGGACTTAAAATTCTTTGGGACTCTCATGAGCATTTATGATACTTAAGCGGGTCAGATAAAGATTTAGTAGCTCCATTTATACAACATGCAAAGTTTGGCCAGCATTAACCTTTAATGAAGGAAGGAACAAAAATCATTGGCCATTCCAGCACTCGCCACACATGTGAATTTATTGAAGCCTCGTATTCTACCAAAAGAGCAATTAACAAGCATATTGATCTACATCCAGCATATGAATACATAAGAAACCAGACCATTTGAACGACCAGTCAACAAGAGAACCAATCAGCTGCTAAGAATTTAAATATAGCTCCAAAAAAAACGATTAATCACACAACCAACAGACCAAACTGGCACACACATTTATAAGCTAAGGAGAATAGGACAAGAAAATCCTGCTGATTGTATTACCTAGTCTGTAACAAAACATTCAGAGACTAAATTGAAATAACCTTGGAGAGCAAACCACTGCCAAAATCTAAAACCAGAGCTACAAGTGTTTTCTATTATTTCAAAGCATTAACCTTTGCAGGGTTTCTTTGTAGTTCGGCATGCTATGCAAACATTATCCTAGTTGCTTTATGGTTCAGCATATTGTGAGAAATAAAAAAACTGGCTGCTCAATACATAGAACACATGTCATGCGAACACAGCCAGCGTAATTTTTTGCCTGTTTTGCTTTGACAACTTTGTATGTATATCTCTTAGCCTGTTTTTATTTTCTCCCAGTGGGAAGCTACTTATCTGAGTTTTTTCAGGTGTGTGTTGTGAAATAATCTGCCTTGGGAAGATGGGAGAATGGAGCAACTTTATCTTGTAGAAAGATATATCATTTGTTGGGGGGGGGGAGGGGTGTTCAGGTGTGATCTCTGACATGTCTTACAGTAGCCAGGTTACTTCTCTCCAAATCACACAAGACTGGCTTCTGAAAGTAAGAATTAGAGCAGATTCAAAGGGGCTGGTCTTGTACTTCAGAACTAAGATCCCATTAGATTTTAGTTCTAGTGGACAACCATTTAAATATGAGCCAGCAGTGTGCAGCAGCTGCCAAAAAAGCCAACACAGTTCTAGACTGCATAAACAGAGGATAGACCTATTCTCCAAAGCACCTGAGGGTAGGACAAGAAGCAATGGGTGGAAACTAATCAAGGAGAGAAGCAACTTAGAACTAAGGAGAAATTTCCTGACGATTAGAACGATTAATCAGTGGAACAACTTGCCTCCAGAAGTTGTGAATGCTCCAACACTGGAAGTTTTTAAGAAGATGTTGGATAACCATTTGTCTGAAGTGGTATAGGGTTTCCTGCCTAGGCAGGGGGTTGGACTAGAGGACCTCCAAGGTCCCTTCCAACTCTGTGATTTCTATTTCTATTTACTCTGCAAACAACACAAAGTACAGGCAGTCCTCGACTTAGAACAGTTCAGTTAGTGACAGTTCGAAGTTACAATGGCACTGAAAAAAGTGACTTATGACTGTTTTTCACACTTATGACTATTGCAGCATCCCCATGGTTACGTGGTCAAATTTTGGATGGTTGGCAACTGACTCATATTTATGACAGTGGCAGTGTGCCAGGGTCTTGTGATCACCTTTTTAATCTTCTGACAAACCATGTCAATGAGGAAGCCAGATTCACTTAAGGACCATGTTTCTAATTAAACGACTGCAGTGATTCATTGAACCACCGTGGCAAGAAAGATCATAAAATGGGGCAAGACTCACTTAACAAATGTCTCACTTAGCAAGAGAAATTTTGGGCTCCGTTGTGGTCATAAATCGAGGACTACCTGTACATTTTGCATCTCAAGTACATAATTTGTGTCAGTGATGCAATGATGCCATGACACAGGTGATGTTACCGTGACATGGAAGATATGTCAATGCTGGGGGAGGTTGCCTTAAGATAGGGAAGGCTTCTCAGCCAGAACCCCAGAATCAGGGGTGGGTTCTACTTACATTCCCCACCGGTTCGCATCGCGACGTTTTGCGCGTTCCCTCGTGCAATTTTGCTAACACGCATGCTCAGTAGCTAGAATCAGTCCAAAACACAGCTGAGGAGCTGATCAGCTGTGCTTCAGGCGAAGGAATAAAGGTCAGTATAAACCCAGGGGTGGGTGGGAGGGCCATTTTTCAAGCAGCAGAACAGGAAAAACCTTCCAAACAGTAAAAAAATTCACAAAAAATTCAAAAAAAGAGATGACAGCACCCACGGACCGGCACCGGTCGATCTGGTTCTGTGACGTCACCAGCGGGTCAATACCGGTTCGGGCTATCCAGTCTGAACCGGGAGGAACCTACCTCTGCCCAGAATTCTGAAAACTCCTGGAAAGATGGCACATATACTTTGATTTCTGCAAGCTGTTGGTGTTTAAGGATTCAGCTTTTCATGTCCAATTTTATTTTACTGCTTTGTTGTGGATTTACAGTATGTTTAGAGCTTTAAGGTATGCAAATTGATCTTGCTTCTAGGACTCCCAATAAAAAAATATGTACTATAAAGGTTTTTCTGTACTGCTGCCCCTGTAGCTACTATTAAGAAACAGACTGTTCCAGATATGGCTCCGTTCAACCATGTGGCTAAGGTTTACCAATAATCTCCCCTTATTCCCAAGTACTGAACATCTTATTCTGTTTTAAGATCTTTTCAAAGTTTGTTCTCCTTTACAGGAATTTGAATTGTCTTGATTTTACTGTAATTTTAGTTTATTGTTGTAAGCTTCCTCAAGAGCTTGCATAAGCAAGAAATGGATATGCATTTAATAAAAGCAGTAGCTAATAATCTCTTCCCCAATTAAGTTTGGGGGACAGGAGCTTACGTACCTCAATAAAACTAGTAGCTATGCTGCTGGCCAGACAGGTCTTTGTGAAGAAGTCAGATGAAACATGGTTCAAAGTTACTATCAGTGATGAATGTCTATTGATTACTCATTGCTTAAGTCAAAAAGGAATGCATCTGATGTTATACTCCAGGGTGTTAGTCAATAAATGGACACAGGGTGCAGCTGGTTCTAAGAGGCAACTAATGTCTAGTGACTGGGAGACCCAGAAAAATTAAAATGGTGTACTATAAATATGAGCAATTATGAAATGCTGTTTTGAATCCAATCCTCAATTAGAAGATTTCAAAAGAGAATGTTCAATATTTGGAAAATGAATCCCGAAAATCAGAAATTGACAAACATTTATACTTAGAACAAAAGCTTTTATGAATGCCAAACCACTAGATTTGGAAAAACTAGCTAAGCATGCTAATAACAGGACAAATGAAATTGAAGGTCATAAATAGCATTACTATTACTATTAGTCTTCTCATCGTTCCTATCACCCATCTCCTCCCACTTATGACTGTATGACTGTAACTTGTTGCTTGTATCCTTACCATTTATATTAATATTGATTGTTTCCTGATTGCTTACTTGTACCCTATGACAATCATTAAGTGTTGTACCTCATGATTCTTGATAAATGTATCTTGTCTTTTAGGTACACTGAGAGCATATGCACCAAAGACAAATTCCTTGTGTGTCCAATCACACTTGGCCAATAAAGAATTCTATTCTATTCTAAAAATATATATTTTTGAAGAAGAATATAAAATTTTATCATTTTTAAGACAGATTACAGTGTTGCTCAAATATACAAAAACATTGAGCAAGAGAATGTTTAAAGTCAGCTCCCTGACAAACAGATTGAACTGAAAAGAAAAATTATTGAACATATCAAAAAACTCAAAACACAAGAAAAGTCTCCCTCGATTGAAAAACACAAGTAGAAAAGAATTATCAAAAATTCTGCAAAATATGAATTTGGTACTGAAACAAACACATTGGTTATAACTGAAAATAGCATGACAACATCAGACTTTAGAAACTGTGCTGTAAAACAAAAGCAACAATCAATCATCCAAATGGAAAATTAGATTTTGAAGAAAGATCAATAAATTACAAGGTAATAGCAATCTAAAGAATCTGAACTTCAGAAAATTGAAAAATAACAAAATCAAGGAAAGCTGAAAGAAATATATAATCTTGGCACTAAATTGGTTAAAGACATCTCCATAGAATTAATTAAGTTATAGTTATTTCAAGGAAAATTGAACATAAACAAAATCAACAATTTCGAACAAAGTAGCATTTGATTTATAAAGCTTTGCTGAGAAATACCACAAGCACAGATGTTTGCCATGATAAAGATGGGAAACATTTAAAGAACATAAGGATACAAAATAGATATAAATAAGAGACAGAAAGGAAAATTGTCTCAATCAAAATGGAGGATACAATAAAAGATCAGAAATGATTAGACTAGAAACAAAGAAGGCAAAGAACTAGAGTGCATTAGAAACAGATAAAGTACACAGAGTTGGACTTAACCGTCTCTCCATAAAAGATTGGCCAGTCAATTACAGTCTGGAAAAAAAATTGAAGAATGGATGATAACTGCTGCAATATTTTTAATAATGAAAGGCAAAGACAAGCAGGCAGCTACAGACCAATTATTGCTTGCCAACAATGTTCAAGTTGTATTAGCCAATAATGCTAATTGGTTTATTAGCAATTGCAGTTTTCAAATTTCAATATTGCAATTCAATATTCAAAACTCCATTCTGCCCACCTGAACAAAAAGCTAATTGCCAAAATTCATGAGGAGCAAAAGATCAACTGCTTACAGATAAAGTGATACCATCAAAACATAAGCAAAATAAAATGCATTGAATTTTTCCACATGCAATAACTGGTTGTTGAAATATTACTGCAAACATCTAGAATGTTGCAAAAGAATCTATGAAAAATGTAAAACAACTTTGAGGATAGTGAAGGAACTGGAAAAATAAACATGAGAGGAAATTTTCAAGGGAGTTTTTTGCCCCCGCACTCTTTACCATCTCAGAGACACACCTCAGAAATACCCAGAATCTTAAAAAAAAAAAAGCTTACATGTGAACTGTCAAAAGAAGAGAGGAAAATGCCTTATTTATTGTACATGGATGATAAAGAAAACTCAAATGGAAATTTTTAAAAATAAAACAGAATCCTTATCTAATACTTTAAAGATATATTGTGACGACATCAAAATGGAATTTAGATTTAAAATAAAGAAAAACTGAACCAGAGAAAGTATCCAATACAACTATGGGAACCTCACAAGATCCCAAAGGTGCTTTTCAAAAGGCAACAGGACTTTTTTTTCTTGAAAATGTTTCGCTTCTCATCCAAGAAGCTTCTTCAGTTCTGACTGGTGGGGAATGGTGGGGATTTATATTCTTTGCAATCCTCTGGTGCAGTGTTTCTGAACCTTGGCAGTTTGAAGATGTGTGGACTTCAATTCTGGGAGTTGAAGTCCACACATCTTCAAACTGCCAAGGTTCAGAAACACTGCTCTGGTGGTTAGCACTCTGAAGGTAGGTGGCTAGCTCTCTGAGAGTCATTGAGGCGCCACTTGGGGGTTTATCTGTGCCCTCAAGTTCACCTGAATCAGAGTGCAAATGGGTGTGGAACCTCCTTGAGACTGCTGAAAGGATTACAGGCAGGGGTGAAATCCTCCCGGTTCGCCCGGGCCAATCCTTCGGCGTATAGCCGATGGAATTGGCGGCGGTCGCGGCGCGGAGCTTCTCCTGCCCGCTTTCCCGGCCCGGCTGAACGCCGCCATTCGGGTTATTTTTCCCTCTGTGCATGCGCGCGCATGCACAGAGGGAAAAATAACCCGAATGATTGTGTTCAGCCGGGCCGGGAAAGCGGTGATTGTGTTCAGCCGGGCCGGGAAAGCGGGCGGGAGAAGCTCCGCACCGCGACCGCCGCCAGTTCCATCGGCTATACGCCGAAGGACTGGCCCGGGCGAACCGGGAGGATTTCACCCCTGATTACAGGTAGTCCTCGGCTTACAGCAGTTCACTTAGTGACCATTCAAAGTTACAACGGCATTGAAAAAAGTGACTTTTGACTGTTTTTCACGCTTGATGACCATTGCAACATCCCCGTGGTCACGTGATCAAAATTCAGAGGCTTCACAAGTGGTTCATATTTATGACCATTGTAAGTGTCCCGGGATCATGTGATCCCCTTTTGCGACCTTCTGACAAGCAAAGTCAATGGGGAAGCCAGATTCACTTAACAACCATGTAACTAACTCAACAACTGCAATGATTCATTTAACAACTGCGGCAAGAAAAGTCGTAAAATGGGGCAAACTCACTTAACAAATGTTTCACTTAGCAACATAAATTTTGGGCTTAATTGTGGTCGTAAGTTGAGAACTACCTGTATGTTGTAGACAGGAAATAGGTGGTGTCAAATCCCTCCCTCTCTGTTAAAGAGAGGGCTGTTCCTCTACAGGTAGTCTTTGACTTACGAACACAACTGAGCCCAAAATTTATGTTAAGTGAGACATTTAAGTGGATTTTGCCCCATTTTACGACCTTTCTCACCACAGTTGTTAAGTGAATCTCTGCCATTCTTAAGTTAGTAAGATGGTTCTTAAGTGAATCCAGCTTTCCCATCGATATTGCTTATCAGAAGGTCGCAAAAAGGTATCACATAATCCCACCATCATAAATATGAGGGTTAATACCACTTCATATGGCCTTGACAAGACCACACTTGGAATACTGCATCCAGTTTTGGTCGCTACAATATTTAAAAAAAATTGAGAGTCTAGAAAGAGTGCAGAGAAGAGCAACAAAGATGATTAGGGGACTGGAGGCTAAAACATATGAAGAACGGTTGCAGGAACTGGGTATGTCTAGTTTAATGAAAAGAAGGACTAGGGGTGACATGACAGCAGTGTTCCAATATCTCAGGAGCTGCCACAAAGAAGAGGGAGTCAAGCTATTCTCCAAAGCACCTGAGGGTAGAACAAGAAGCAACGGGTGGAAACTAATCAAGGAGAGAAGCAACTTAGAACTAAGGAGAAATTTCCTGACAGAACAATTAATCAGTGGAACAGCTTGCCTCCAAAAGTTGTGAATGCTCCAACACTGGAAGTTTTTAAGAAGATGTTGGATAACCATTTGTCTGAAGTGGTGTAGGGTTTCCTGCTTAAGCAGGGAGTTGGACTAGAAGACCTCTAACGTCCCTTCCAACTCTGTTATTCTATTATATTCATAAAATGTTACTCTATAAAAGAAATCTTGCAGGTGAAAAGAAAGAAAGAAAAACATGTTAGAATATTTTAAAAGTGCAAGAGAAAAAGTTCTGAAGTCCCACTTACATGGTAAAAATATAATCAAATCCATGAATACATGGGCTGTATCAATAAGCAGATACACTGCTGGTATAGTAAACTGGACACATCTTGAATTGGACAATTTAGATTAAAAAAACCTGAAAACCGATGGCAATGCTAGATGTTTTTTTAACTTTTGTAGTTTTTAATTGCTATATGATTTTATACTTATAAATGGATTTGACATGTTGTTAGCCGCCCAGAGTCCCTCGGGAGTTGGGCGGCATACAAATCTATTTAAATAAATAAATAAATAAATAAATAAATTTCCCTCCCCCCAAATTTCTTACTAATGGAGCCTGCCCATTACTACTGTAAGTTATGATGGTTGTAAAACAGGTCATCGCATGAACAACCTGATTTTACTCACATGTCAGTTGTTAAGTGAACTAACTGTTTGCTATGGGGCATTTTTGCCAAAAACCAGAAGTAAAGGCCTGTTTTTGGTTTTTAAAAAAAAGAATAATATTGTAAATTGCAGTTGGATGTAAATGTGGGTCAGTTGCCACACACCTGAACTTCAGGGGGGAACAGTTGTTGGAACTTCAGAAGCTGGTCATGAGTAGCTTTTGGGGATCTATTGTAACTTTGAAGTCACTAAGTCAGGGGTGTCAAACTCACGTCGTCACAGTGGTGTCACATGATGTATCGGGACTTTTTCCCCCTTCGCTAAACCGGGCATGGGTGTGGACAGCATGACGCATCTGGCCCGTGGGCCAGGAGTTTAACAGCCCTGCACTAAGTCAAGTACCTCTGTTCCACTCGAGTTTCATATCTTACATGTTTTAATATGTTTTCTTTTTTAGAAATTGTTTTATAACCTTTATATGAAACTGCATCAATGGTATTTTCATACCGTATAGTACCTGAAATTGTAAGCAGGGCAGAATCGTTTTAAATTAAATGAATGCCTTCCACTTTCAGGGAATTTCTAACTGTATAAGAAACAGCCAAAGAAATCATTTTCCTTATCAATTCAGCGTTTTTAAGCTTTTTATTAGGCACCTTGAATGTTTGACTAAGCAGAAAGGCAGAGTGTAAATTGGATGGAAAGAAACATCACGGCATCCATAATAGTTAAACTGCACATTGGTAAATCACACTTCATTCAAAAGGGATTTGGAGGGTTACCAACGAAGATCTTGTTGGTGGATTCAAATACCATATTTTTTGGAGTATAAGACGCACTGGAGTATAAGACGCACCTTAGTTTTGGGGGAGGAAAACAAGGAAAAAAGGCCTCTGCCTCCCAGCAATTTGCCAAACAGCAAACAGCAAACAGTACAGATGATATACACTGTTTGCTGTGTATTTCTGTGCATGTGTGCCTGACCCATAGAAATGGCAAAGAATTGGAGAAATGTACATTATGGCAGTATATTAATCCCAGAAAGTTTTCTTAAATGTAATCACACTAACTCCTCCCAATTATTTAAATAGATCTACTCCAAACATGACTAAGTCAGGGTTTCTCAGCTGCCTTCTTTTAATACTAATACTTAATACTAATACTTAATACTAAAACAGGACATTTCAAATTATACTTTTACAGATCTTTAAAATTGATGTGGCTTTCTGGAAGTATTCTCTGCTATTTAAAAGAAGATACAATAGCACTGGGCCTCTTCAGAGCAAGCATTTATTTTAAAAAGCTTCTTCGTTTTGTTAAGTTGTCTAGAACAATAATAAAGCAGTCTTTAAAAAATAAGTCTAATAATTTGAACACTCTACAAACGTTTAACAAAATAACGTATTAACAGAATCTGCCTCTACCTAGGATAGAACTCACAACCTCCTGATTGTAATGCAAGAGCTCTAGCTTTGAGCCATAGCAGCTATAGCTTGCCTCTTTTCAATTTCAGCAGTCTAATATTGCCAGCAGTTTATCTCCCAGCAATTTGTCACATTACAGCCACTGTAGTTAGTTTCATTTTACCATGGCTTGCAAGCCTCCGTCAGCTGTAGATCGGGAGGCAGTTTATCTCATCTTGTGCTCTTCTTGTGCTTTGCCCTGTTTGCTGCAAAGAGGTAAATTGCTGGCAGGCAGAGGCCAAAGGTTGGGGGTGGCTGGGTGGGGCTGCATTCGGTGTATAAAATGCACCCAGGTTTTCACCCTCTTTTTGGGGGTAAAAGGGTGCGTCTTATACTCAGAAAAATACGGTAAATTCATAAGCATCAGGAAATATAAATGGAAAATATGCCCAATTTAAGTCCTATTTAGAAAACATGCTTAAAAGTAATCCACAACTGCATTTCCTAACTGATGGGATGGTGAAAGGGTCAAGTGGGCAGCCATCACTATCTGATCAAAGAATGATTTAGGCTTCTTAACTTGTTTTGAACTCACCACACATACACAGAAACACACAGAAACACACACATCACACACACAGACCCCTCTGACTTGTTTCCAGTACCAGCTATACAGAGAATCAAATCACCCAGTACACAAACATTAGCAGGTTTCACAATATACTGAATCTACAACTACAGGTAGACTTACAACCCTAACTGAGCTCCAAATTTTGGCATCACATGGCTGGACCTGATTTTTCGGCATCTTTTTCGGCAGCTAAGAATATGCCATGGTCATTAAGTGAATCGATTTTTCCTAATTGCACTTTTTTTTTGCCGGAAACCAGAAGTAATCACCATAAACCAACAAAAAAAAATCACCATAATGGTCAATGACCGTGGGACGTTGCAAACAGCCATAAAGATGAGCCGGTTACCAAGTGCCCAAAATGCAATCATGTGACCGCAGGGGAATTACAGCTATTGTAACCTTGAAAAGAGATCATAAGTAGCTTTTGGGAGAGAGCATGTTGTAACTTCGAACGGTTGTTAAGAAGTTGTTTTATGGTATTAAAGATATTGTTGCGTGATGTAAACTGATAACACCATTATGGTTTGTCCCACAGTCAGCCAAATGTTTAGACAGGATTGGGCATTTTTATTTTAGACTGGATTTATTTTTATCCTCTGGGATAGACAGAGGTTATTGTTTCAATGGCATTAAAAGTATAATTGCAGGATGTAAGCTGTTCCAAGTAAAGCTGCCTTTTGCAATTGACAGATTATTGTTATTACTACTACTACTATTACTCAATGACTATTACTCTTATCAACCTGAGTTAGTCTACTGGAAGATGAAGGCCTCTTCACAGAAGGCTATGTACTGTAGGAGATGACCAGGCTGAGCCTGAGGGTGGGTTCAAATGCATCATCAGTTTGGAGTCTCTATGCCCCCATAAGAGACCTAAATCCATCCCTTCTTGAATTCCGTTGACTCTTACCTAGTGCTAAATCGCCTTGACCCTTAGAACAGTGTTTCCCAACCTTGGCAACTTGAAGATGTCTGGACTTCAACTCCCAGAATTCCCCAGCCAGTGAATGCTGGCTGGGGAATTCTGGGAGTTGAAGTCCAGACATCTTCAAGTAGCCAAGGTTGGGAAACACTGCCTTAGAAGATCAGATTCTTGTGTATCAATAGCATGGAATAAACTCGCATTGCTTTTGAACTCCATCCTGGTTCCTGATTTTTTGACATATGCTGGTCCAGTGCAGGTTGCTAGATAAATGTTTTCCAACTGTCCAACCAAGGGTCATTAGATAGAATTAAAACCTGGATCTCTTGACTTCCAGTCCAACCGCTTAAGCCAGTGATGGCGAATCTTTTTTCCCTCGGGTGCCGAAAACGCGTGTGTGCGCGCTGTCACGCATGTGTGAGTGCCCACACCCATAATTCAATGCCTGGGGAGGGTGAAAACGGCCTCTCCCACCCCCGCAGAGGCCCTCTGGAGGCCGGAAATGGCCCATTTCCCAACTTCCGGTGGGCCTGGTAGGCCCATTTTTTGCCCTCCCCAGGCTCCAGAGGCTTCCCTGGAGCCTGGGGAGGGCGAAAACACCCCCTCGGAGGCCCTCTGGAAACCTAAAATGCCCTCACAGAGCCTTCACACGAGCCAAAAATCAGCTGGCCAGCACGCACATGCATGCTGGAGTTGAGCTAGGGCAACGGCTCGCGTGCCGGCAGATATGGCTCCGCGTGCCACCTGTGGCACGCGTGCCATAGGTTCGCCATCACTGGCTTAAGCAATACATCACACTGGCTCTCAGACATACAGTATACAGTTATGTTTATATTATTTGAAAGAGATGATTATGCTGTTGTATCCTGCTATTTTGCCATCTCCCTTCTTACTGTTGCAATGTACATGTCTGATGACTAATTGCAATGCTCTGGGTTAATTATGTTGTGTGAAAAAGACCCCAGGGAAACTATCAATCCTTGACTGTTCTGGGTGGCTAATTCCACTCCCAAATCAGAACTAGCCTTTATTTATTCCAACTGGAATATGTAGAGATTTTGGATTTGACCAGTGGACCTCATGAGAACAGCCTGGGATTTATTTCCAAGTCTCTACCTGCGGTTCCAAAAGATGAAAGTCATTTCTGGGCAATCTGAACAACACTTCTATTTTGCTTTGATCTTCCTAGCGATGTGATGCATGGTTTCTGTAAGCATCCTCATGTAGGGGTTTCACATGAGTGCTGTCCAAACACAACGCTCTTCAAACATGGACAAAAAGCTACTAAACCAGGCGCTTCACTCTACTGATATGTTTAAAATCTCTTCAGGTTTTGAAAAGCTGCAATGCAACACTGGAATGAAGAGTGTTTTCTATCCTGATCAAAATGAGATATAAGCTGTTAACTTTAGGGGGGTGGGGGGGAGAAGACAAATAAAGCAGATCATCACTGAATTCCATACCACTGGCCCTAAAGAGCTTTGCAAAAGACCCACATGATGAAGGGCTCTTATCCAATTGTCCTTTTTCCAAGTAGCCACTAAAAAAAGACCAGCTCCCGGATGTTTCCAAATACGAACTAGAGGATCCCACGCCCCCCCCCCCAAAAAAAATAGGAGCTCTGAATTCAGGAGCTGGAAAATCATTTTATATTTGCTGAGAATGTGCAAGTAGCTGCATATTAATGCTACGAAGCACGGCTGCCTTAAAAATGAATGTTGGCTTACCTGAACGTTCGTTCTATGTGTGCTGCGGGAGAGTCCAAGCATAGGTTATCATTTCGTCTGATTGGCCAGGGACTGAGTTGCAATTTCTTTGGCCACGCCTCTTCCTCTGCCGAGCTCCAGTTTTTCAACAAAGACCCGGATCTGGAGAAGATGCAGTCCATCTGATACATCGACCACTCCATACCAGAACCAGGGTGGGATTGGACTCTCCCGCAGCACACATAGAACAAACGTTCAGGTAAGCCAATGTTCATTCTCCTATGCGCTGCTTGGAGAGTCCAAGCATGGGATATACCCAAGCTAAATTGATGTTGGGCGGGAAACAGATTGGTCCAGGGTCCCCTCGGCCGGTAGAACCCATTGCAACACTCTTCTCCCAAATGCTGCCTCCACCGAGGCAAACATATCAAGCTTGTAGTTTCTCCCAAACGGCGATGGCAAAGTCCACGTGGCTGCTCTGCAAATCTCAAGGATAGAGGCCTGTGTGGCCCACACCGCTGTGGTGGCCACACTCTTGGCTGAGTGTGCTGTTATGGGCGAGGAGCTGGTCTGGCCTGACGCTCATAGGCCAACGCGATGCAGGCCTTCAGCCAACGACCGATGGTAGATGGTGACACTTTCTTGCCCATTGTCCTAGGTTGAAAGGAGACAAAGAGCGCCTCCAAGCATCTGAACTGCTCCGTCCACTTAATATATTTGCGAAACGCCCTGCAGACATCCAATGTATGCCAACGCCTCTCACTCGGATGCCTAGGATTCGGATAGAAATCCGGCAGGATATCTTCCTGAGTTCTGTGGAACAAGGTATTGACCTTTGGTACAAACGTTGGATCTAAACGAAGGACCACTGTCTGCATGAAAAATACACAAGTCTTGACGTACCGACAGGGCAGTAAGCTCTGAAATTCTGCGAGCTGAAGTGATTGCGACTAGAAAGGCAACCTTGAAAATCAATAATCTGATACTAGTTGAATGGAGGGGCTCGAACGGAGATGCCATGAGCACTTGCAGTACAACTGACAGATCCCAGGCAGGGTACCTGTGGACAGGTGGAGGCAACAAGTTGGATACCCCTTTCAAAAAACTCCGCACCCTCGGGTGATGCAAAAGAGAAATTGTGCCCTCTCCCTGAAGGACGGTGGCTAAAGCAGCCACTTGTCTGCGAAGGGTATTTGTGGAGAGGCCTTTGTCAAAGCCTACCTGCAGGAAATCCAAAACCTGTGGCACAGTCGCTGTTGTAGGTAGTAAGTTCCGAGTGGCACACCAACGACTAAAGGCCGCCCAGGTGGCCTCGTATATCCTGGTCGTAGACACCCTTCTGGAAGCCAGAATGGTGCAAATCACTTTCCTCGAATAGTGACCCCTCCTAAGCGACTCCTGCTCAATCGCCAAATGGCTAGTTTGAGCCACTGTGGATCTGGATGTTGCACAGCTCCTTGGCAAAGGGAGATCTTGTGAGGGGGAATCTTCCAAGGGCGTGAGATGGACAGTGTCATCAAGTCCACGAACCATGGCCTCCTCAGCCAGTGAGGAACCACCAGGATCACCTCTGCTTCTTCCTCCATGATCTTCCATACGAACAGTGGAATCAGTGGGGTCGGAGGAAAGGTGTACAAGAGTTCCGCCGGCCAGGGAAGTTGTAGGGCATTGGTCCCCTCTGCTGCTGGATTGCTGAACCGGGGGGGGAAATTGCAGAAGTTGTGCATTTTGAGGGCTGGTGAACAAGTCCAGAGATGGATGGCCGAATCTCTCCATGATCTGGCCGAAGAGAGCAGGGTGGAGTTGCCATTCGGACTGGTTGAGCGTTGTCCTGCTCAACCAGTTCGCCTGGGTGTTGGTTACCCCCGAAATGTGGCCCGCCCGCAAGGAGCGCAGGTGAGTCTCTGCCCAGGTGCATAAGCTCTGTACTTCGCGCATCAACACTCTGGAGTGTGTGCCCCCCTGCCTGTTCACATGCGCCTTTGCTGTGACATTGTCCATCAACAGAAAGACTGAGAGGTGGTCTGAGAGATCCTGTTGGAAATGGCAGAGCGCCAGGTGAGCTGCTCTCAGCTCCAGCCAATTGTTGTCGTTGAGGTCTTGCTGTGACCAACGACCTTGAGCGACCTTGGCATTGAGGTGGGCGCCCCATCCAAACAGGCTGGCGTCTGACATCAGCACCAGTCATGTCGGCTCTTGAAACAGCGAGCCTTTCTCCATGGCGGGTGACACCCACCACTCCAATGAGTGCAGGACCTGTCTGGGCACTTTGATGCGGGAGAGTGAATTGTTGCAACCTGACCTCTGGCTGGGCAGGAGCAGCCATTGTAAGGGCCTGGAATGGAGCCAAGCCCAGGGCAAGATGGAGAGGCACGATATCATTTTGCCTAACAACTGGGAAAGAAGTAGTAGAGGCACCAACTCTAATGATTGCACCTGCTGTATCATCTCCCTTATACTGTCTCTGTGTTCCTGCAAGAGGAAGACTAGTGAGGACAGGGTGTCGATTACTGCCCCTAAATGGGTCAGTCTGGTGGACGGGGTACAGTGACTTTTCTCCCAATTTACAGAGAAACCATGATCTTGCAGGGTCTGGACTGTGAAATTGAGATCCCTCTCTGCCTGCACTGATGATGGTGCCTGAATTAACATGTCATCCAGGTAACACTGCAGGCGCATGGGCCTGGTATGGAGGTGCGCTGCTATAACATCCAGGAGCTTAGTAAAAACCCTTGGGGCTGAGGACAGTCCGAAGGGAAGAGTCCTGTACTGCCAATGGTGGGCAGCGTAAGTGAACCTGAGGAACCGCCTGTGGGATGGCCTAGTGGGCACGTGGAGATATGCCTCCTTTAGGTCTATGGAGGTCATGAAGTCTCCTTTCCTGATGTAACCCAGGATCGTAAGCAGGGATTGCATTTTGAACCTCCTGTACTGTATGTACAAGTTGAGGTCCTTTAAATTCTAAATGGCCCACTGACCACCACCCCCAAACTCTTGGGAACCATGAACAGAACTGAATAAAAAACCCTTCCTTTATTTATTTATTTATTATTTAAATAAATAAATGTGCAATGTGAGATTTGAACACCTGAACTGCTGAACTAGCAATCAGCTGAAGGTCGCAGTGCTGCTTTTAACCACTGCGCCACCTCAGCTCCAGTTTTGCAAGCAGACAGCTCTGCCTTCCTGTCTTCAGCCTTAAGTCCCTCTGCAGTGTCAGAAGGGAGGAGAGCCGAGGAGGAGGCTCTCCTCCTCGGTTAGGAGCCGGTATAGACCCTGGTTGTTCCCAGTCATGTAATTAAATCCACAAAAAAATGTGGTGAAGGAACCACCTCTTGCTCCGACATCTGCTCTGAAAACAGGCTGGCGGAAAGGTCCTGAGGAGCCACAGGCCGATCTCCTGTGGGAACTGAGCCACTCAAATTAGCAGTGGTTTTGGCCTTAATCAGCAATGTGCTAAACTGGGCTGGATTAAACAGACCAGAATATGAAGGTTTACCTGGGGAGGTTCCCTCATCTTCAGAAAAATAAAAATCCTCCAAAGCCCTATCTTCTACGTACTTGGGAGAAATCCACACTGCTACCTCTACCCAGAGCAAAGAATCTCTGAAGAAGGAAGGCAGAAAGATAAATCTGCACAATAACAAGATATACCAGGGTAATTTAATTTAATTTAATAATAGTATTTCTATGCCGCCCAACTCCCTAGGGACTCTGGGCGGCTTACAACAGTAATATGCAAAGGGGCTTCCCACCTCCTTTACTTTCCCACCTAGTTTTTCTTCTCTGTTCAAGCTTGAACAAACATACCAATCACTTGTTCTTCTTTGAAAGTGGTAATCCGAGTGGTATCTCCTTCATGCAGATATGAATTTGCAAGCCCCATCGCTGTTGCCTTTAAAGCAATAACAAGGACTCCTTAATATGTGTTGCAACAGAAATCTGTCTGGAGCTTTACAAAAAGAGGTGGATAGTAAGAGCCCGGATTGCACAGCTTCATCGGTGCCACGTTTGATCTTCTGATATAAGCTTGACTACTACAGATACTTGTGTGTGGGACTGTCCCACATACAATTAGAGACGCAATTTGCTTCTACATTTAGCTGTAGGTGTAGAAAAAACACAAGGAGTTGGCATGGGTGGGTGGGTGGGGACTATCCTTCTCTCCGCAAAGAAACCACAGGTCAATGCCTTCTGCAGAACCCATGCTGCTGTGGTCGTTCCCCTTCTAAATGCTTTCTGCAGAAGCCCACATTACTATGATATTCCATCTCCTAACTAACAGATGTTCAGAACCAGCAACTGGCAAGTACTGGAAGTAAATGCAGGGGCTTTTGCTGCCAAGGAATAAAAGTATGAAGTGTCAAGAAGCCCAGACTGAGTCGGTAAAGCACATCTGAGAGCTGGAAGCAGGCAGCCTTCAAACCACAGAATCACAGAGTTGGAAGGACCCGTGTAGGCCACGGAGTCCAAATTCCTGCTCAGTGCAGGAAGCCAAGTTAAAGCATCCCCAACAGATGGCTGTCTAGCCTCTGCCTGGACTCATTCAACAAAGGAGAGGCCGCCCACTCTGGCCGTGGCTTCTGTCGTCAAACTGTTCCTACTGTTTAGAGGCATCCCTTTTCTTCACAGACAGTCAGAATCTGCCTTCCTGGAACAAAGATCTTTATATTTTGCACTCCAGGACAAAAGAAAACAGATGGGCTGACACAGAACTGAAGAGACCGATGTTCAGTGCAGAAATCCAGATGAAAGCATGCCCGACAAACAGTAGTCTAGCTTCCACTTGAGCACCTCCAATGAAGGGAAGGTCACCTTTCCCCCATGGATTCCACTAACAAAGTCCTCTTAGTGTTTGTTCATCAACATTGACATGTAACTCTGTCTGGTAACCAGTACATCAAAATAGAGTGTAGGAGGCAGGAGAAACACCTGCTTCCCAAATGAATATCTGGCCACCCTCCGGCTTAAATAGGATGTTCACACAATGACCCTCAGCTCACCTGGTTCCAGAGGTCCTAAATCCAAGCCTGGCCACCAGACATGCTCCCCCCACCCCAGGTACTTTGGATCAACAACTCTCATCAGCCCAAGCTAGCGTGGTCAACTTTATAAGATTTGTCCAAAACATCTGGAAGGTGTCAAGGACACCTACGTTTTCCATATTCCAATTTTTCTGAATGCTAATCGCTTACATGGAAATAATCCATTTTATTCAGCATCCCTTCACCCAAGGGTTTCTCTGCTGCAGCAACAGCACATTTTCTGTATTCAAGAGACACCAAGACAGCCTGTGCTAGGTAGTTCATGGGTTTCTGAACTGTTAAGAGACTAGCAGATTGGCTTCCCCAGCCTTGCAATCTTGCCTTCTTAAGACAGCGTCTTAATACCAGACTTCATGTACAAACAAGACCTTCCAAGTTCCAAATATAAACACAGTCATGGAGCGCCTTTCAACCAGCCATCCTAAATCTCTCTATTTATAATAGCACAGTGTGTGTGTGTGTGTGTGTGTGTGTGTGTGTGTGAGAGAGAGAGAGAGAGAGAGAGAGAGAGAGAGAGAGAGAGAGAGAGAGAGAGAGAGAGAGAGAGAGAGAGAGAGAGAGAGAGAGAGAGAGAGAGAGAGAGAGAGAGAGAGAGAGAGAGAATGGATACAGTGACTCATTACATCCACTCAGAAAACTATTTCAAGCTTCTAACCATTTTTCCATCAATGGCCCAGGCCAAAGGATGCTGTCATGTGTTGCAAGTCAAGCAATTGGTGTGTCTCCTGCTAGCAAGTAGCTGACTGGGGTTGGAGTTATAGCCCCTAAATCCTTGCTTACAATCTACACATAGTAAATTACCATACGTATAGTAGGGAAGGAAAGATTCGAATTGCTAAATCATAAACTTGGGCTAACAAAAGTACAATAATTATAGTCACCTAACTTGCATTCCTATTATGTCTTCGTGTGAAGCCCTGGTTCAGACAATATGCCCATTTGTAACTACCCGACCACATTTTATCAAATCCAGTATGATGTGCCTACAAAGCTATTACAATAAGTGATTATTCAGAAACTCACGGACTCTGATTTAAGTTTGGATGCTATTTGGAACCCTGACAGACTCCTTGTTTCATGGGTAAATATGTCAGACACAAATCTTCTGATAAACTCTAATTTATCCAGTTGGGAAATTTTTAGTCTTTCTACCAAGGCCTTCCTCCTTCAGCCCATCTCTAGAAAAAAAAAATGGGAAGGTGCTTTAGATCTTCTTACCTAAAGCCCCAAACTAAAGAATTTCACAAATCTTGCACTAATCCTTTAACACTGTGTAACTGTGACTCTTGCACTTTTGGAAAGTTTAATGAGAAATTCCTTTATTTAAACCAATGAAGTTAAATCTTTATAAGAAAACATGAAATAAGAAAAGGATTTCTTGGAGAAAGGGGAATATAAGAGGGAATAGGGAATGCAACAACAATTAGAGATCCTCTGGGTTTTCTGCTTGGATACGGATCAGTGGTTAAATCCAATTTTTTTTACTACAGGTTCTGTGGGCGTGGTGTGGCTTGGTGGGTGTGGCTTGGTGGGCATGGCAGGGGAAGGATACTGTAAAATCTCCATTCCCACCCCACTCCAGGGAAAGGATACTGCAAAATCCCCATTCCCAGGCCACTCTGGGGCCAGCCAGAGGTGGTATTTGCCGGTTTTCCAATCTACTCAAAATTTCCGCTACCGGTTCTCCAGAACCTGTCAGAACCTGCTGGATTTCACCCCTGATACTGATAGGCAGGGCCTCTTTGTTACTTCTTTATCTTTCTCCTCAGTGTGAAGTAGTAACTTGCATGTACCTCCTAGCGGTATGTTAACAACAGAATGTTAATTTGTCATCACAATAAATCATAATATGGTTTATATGTTCAGGCAACAATAATCTTTTATTAAGCATAATTTAGACTTTAACGTGTTGCAGCCTGTGTGCGAAATATGTGTGTAGTTCTTAGCTGGTAGGTTGCCTGCAATAGTACATCAACTCCAGGGTACCCTATAATTTAGAGATCCCGTGACAGGAAATAAAATATTGGAAGAGATGAATGAAATTTGAACAGGAAGAAAACCACAGACATTCAGAGAAGAGTGAAAAGCAAAGAAGCAACCAGACCAGGTTGGACACGAGCTACCACCGATAAGAACTGACATGTAGTACGACACAAAAATGCTGAGTTGATGTGGAAAAGAAGGTGTGAAAAAAGCTGTTGCGAGGAATTAAAAGGGAAAGTGTAACAGATAATTTGACATGCATCTTTCACCAGAACTGGGCGCCCCATCTCTCCCAAAACCCTTTACAACCTTGATCAATTTATATTGAGGAAACCAAGTACGTGGGTGTGTATGCATGACTAATGTGAGGCTTAAGGAAACTGTGTCCAATGAAAGCTTTGTAGGCTAACGGAGACTCTCTATGTGCTGTGTATTCCCTAGAGCATTTTCATTACAGCACAAGATTCTGAACTCCTGTACCTCAGCTGAAAGTGTGGTAAGTGCATCCACTAATAATTTTTCTCTCCCCTCACCCACAATAAGACCATGCGTGACTAAGCCTCAGCTGTCCATATTTAGCCCCGCTGGGTTAGACTATTCACAAGGGAGATGACCTGCATATATACCTCAGCAGGGAGTTGACAGAGGAAAAGAATAAACAGAAATGTTTAACAATTCTAGCTTGCATGGAACAGAGAAAGCATGTGCATGCAGCAAAAAAAATAGCTTTAGTTACATTTACAGAATACTAGTCAAAATTGGGCATATTGTTCTTACTATTAGCAAGGAATGCTGGTTGTGGTATGGGTACAACTCAGTGGTGGGCTTCACTTACCTTTGCTACCAGTTCGGGAACGGGAGACTGCGCGTGCAACGCTTCTGCACATAACCTTCTGCGCATGTGCAGAACGTCTGTGATGACGTCCGGGGGGGGGGGCGGAGCCTCCCACCACTGCTGCTACAGGTTCACCCAAACCAGGCCGAACCGGTAGAAACCCACCACTGGTACAACTAAGGTGGTAACGTAGATTAAACCTTGTTAGTATTATTAAAAAGGGTTTGTGACATCAGTTGTGGGTGTCAACTGATCACACCCACAACAGGCAGCAGAGATCTGATTGGAAAGACTACATAGACCATAATTGAAGTGCAGGAAGGAATGCTCTACTATGTTCTACCAGTTGGAAGAAAACAGCCAGTCCCTCTAATCATTGTTTTGCTGTTAATTTCTTAGGAAAATAAACTAAGATGAGCCATGGTGGCGCAGTAGTTAGAATGCAGTATTGCGGGCTAATTCTACAGACTGCCAGCAGTTTCATTCTCACCAGCTCAAGGTTGACTCAGCCTTCCATCCTTCCAAGGTCGGTAAAATGAGGATCCAGATTGTTGAGGGCAATAGGCTGACTCACTAACCCGCTTAGAGAGGGCTGTAAAGCACTATGAAATGGTATATAAGTCTAACTACTATTGCTATTGCTAAAATGGTGTAACATCATCAGGTGGAGGCAAAGTCCATACTTGACTCTTTAAAAACTTTCTGGGGCTGTAGTCCCAAAAATGCATGCGGTTTAGTCACTGCCATGGCTTTAATTAGGGCCAAAACAGTTAATGGAATTATTCTCTACCTACAAATCATTCCCTTCGTTTCTTTAAAGCTTGCAGTTAGGCAATAGAACGGTTGCAGGAACTGGGTATGTCTAGTTTAATGAAAACAAAGACTAGGGGAGACATGATAGCAGTGTTCCAATATCTCAGGGGTTGCCACAAAGAAGAGGGAGTCAAGCTATTCTCCAAAGCACCTGAGGGTAGAACATGAAGCAATGGGTGGAAACTAATCAAGGTGAGAAGCAACTTAGAACTAAGGAGAAATTTCCTGACAGTTAAAACAATTAATCAGCGGAACAGCTTGCCTCCAGAAGTTGTGAATGCTCCAACACTGGGCGTTTTTAAGAAGATGTTGGATAACCATTTGTCTGAAGCGGTATAGGGTTTCCTGTCTAAGCAGGGGGTTGGACTAGAAGACCTCCAAGGTCCCTCCCCACTCTGTTATTCTATTCTAATAGTATGTTTTTCTTGAGATTAAAGGAAGTCCCTGATGATTTTCCACTCAGGCAAAACATTAACTCTGCAAAAAAATTAGCACTGATGATTCCTCATTAGACTGATTCCTTGTGAGTCAATTAGCTTAATCCATTAATCTGATCATCTGTTTATTTCCAACCTCCTTCCACTGCGGTGATTCAATAGATCTTGAGCGCAAGATAATCCATACTTGATAGTCAATGTGTTCACAGCACTGGATGTCAGCAAGTTGGCAAATGGAGGGAAAGACACTGCCAGAGGCAGAAGTTGCTAGTCCATGGCTGAATCAGTAAAAGCATGGATGCAAAGGTCTGAGCTTTACCCTTAGACTGTCCACTGTTGACCTCACCCGATTCCTAAGAGGTCAGTAAGGGGCGTGCATAAGTGCACCAGCGTGCCTACCGTCCCTGTCCTAATGATCCCTCCTATCAGTACCCATCTTATGTATATAAACAATGTTATATCTATGTATATTACCAACATGTACTTGACAAAAATAAATAAATAAAATAAATAAAATGAGCTCACAGAGAAAGCATTGTTGTTGTTGTTGTTGTTGTTGTTGTTTTCCACTCCAGTTCTGGGGGAACTATAACCACCCCCTCACTTGGCGTGCTTTATCCTAAGGCAACCAAAATAGTTTCCGATCAGGGGAAGCAGATACCCCAAAGCAGTGGGGAGGAAAGCTTGTCCTTTCATTAAGTACTACATGAAAGGAAATGAGGGAAAGTCACATGGGCATGCATACCCACGCCTAGCCCATCAAAGGAGAAATAAGTGTGTGAAATGTGTCGTAGATTCTGTTTTCGGAGTGGTGATAAACTCAGAGCTCAGGAGGCAAGATCATTCCTGTATCTGAGGCTACTGAATTGCTATTTTTTCATTATGGATGTTTTACAAAACAAAAGATTTTGATTCCGGTCTGAGGTTCTAGCCTCATCTGTTCTTAGCACCTAAATGGACCTCATTTCCTGAAATGCTACCTTAAAATTCTTATTATGTGTGTTATGTGATCCTAGAACCTATTCTGCAAGCTATGCCCTGTATTTTAATCTGGATTGGAACTGGGCCTTTGGCTTTGGCTTGAAGTGGGATGGAGCACTGAGATTCCAGCAGCCTCTGTTTTCTCAGCTGTTAGGGCTTGGTCCTGCTCCCATCCTGATGTTGGATTCTCTTTCTCCCAGGCTATTAATACCCTTGGCTTCACTGAAACCACTGCTGGCACTTCTGGGATTTCTTAAGGTAGCTGCCAGCACTTCTGGGCTTTTCTGCAGCACGGTCAGAACTGTTAACTCTTACTGCCAGTGCTTGAGGCCTCTTCGGTTGCCAATCTGTAGGCTTCTCTGCTGTGCAGCAAGCATCTTCCAACATATTTTGACGCTGGTGCCATTGCTGATGTTGTCTTGCCAATTTTTGCTGCCTTCACCTTGGCACTGAGATAAGCCCTGCCCCTTATCTTTCCTTTCTCTCTCTTTTTCTTCCAACTTCCCTTCTCTCTCTCTCTCTCTCTCTCTCTCTCTCTCTCTCTCTCTCTCTCTCTCTCTCTCTCCTTTTTTTCCCCTCTTCCCCTGGAACATCCCCAGTTTCTACTAGGATTGGAGCTCTTTCTAAAGGGCCAATATACTGCAGGACAAAAGTGAGGAAGGATGGAGAATAGCACAGCTTCATTTCCATCCAAGTGACTGACTGGCTGTTGTCTTGCAAATTACAATGTCATCATTCATACCATCCCTAAGCAGAACGGGATTCATTGGTTAAAAAACAAGGTGCGTAAAGTTTGGTCATTTTAAAGCAGTGTTGTAATAGGCACATTTCAGAATCCTGCCATGGAGGCACTACAGGATTCAGAAGTATAACTGAGCCCAAAGGTATTTGCCATCAATATAAATTCTAGCTCAAGAAAGTTCATTTCTATGATCCTGGTTTCTGTCATTTTCACTCAACATCCACACACTTCCATTCTGCACTAAAGATCAATAAATATATATGCTTTTTTTAAAAAACCAGGGAAATTAATTACATTTTCTCCCATTCTCACTGCTGTCTC
Organism: Diadophis punctatus similis; assembly: GCA_023053685.1. Classification (NCBI taxonomy): domain Eukaryota; kingdom Metazoa; phylum Chordata; class Lepidosauria; order Squamata; family Dipsadidae; genus Diadophis; species Diadophis punctatus. Next base: position 22,005,795 of record JALIGW010000001.1, read on the forward strand.
AAAGGTGCTTTTCAAAAGGCAACTGGACTTTGTTTTTTTCTTGAAAACATTTTGTTTCTCATCCAAGACGTTTCTTCAGTTTTCAAGAAAAAAACAAAGAAAGTCCAGTTCTTTGAAAAGCACCTTTGGGAAAACCATGACCTCCTAGACCCGTGATGGCGAACCTATGGCACGCATACCAGAGGTGGCACGCAGAGCCCTCTCTGTGGGCACATGAGCCTTTGCCAGCTGCTTTTCTGGCCAGCTGGTCTTCGCGGGCGCCAGAGCACCAGAAAATAGTCTGAAAACGGCCCGAAAAACGGCCTGAAAATTGCCCCAAAATGACCAAAAAACAGACCATTTTCCGGCCGTTTTTGGCCCACAAACGGCCTGAAAACAGCCAAAAAACTCACCAAAACCCAGCCAAAAACAGGCATCCACATGCCGGCCAGCTGGTCTTTGGGTTTCCAGGACTCCGGCACGCGCGCATGCACGCACATGCACGCGCGTTCTGGTTTGGGCACTCGGTGCCGAAAAGGTTCGCCATCACTGTCCTAGACAGTTGAGATTCTCTATAGATATTCTCACTACTGATTCTACCATTTCTTGCCATTTACGACACAGAGCTTGCATATCTACCAGTTGGTGCCTTACTCCTTTTGAGCAACCCATTGTGATTATGCTACAAAACAACAACGTCCTGTGGTTAGAGTCTCCAGTTCAAAGTCCCCAGCATCTTACTTAGGTCAAGAATGTTTGAGAAGTCAAATTACATCGTGCAAGTCTCTTCCAGCCTTATGATTTTATGATTCTTAGTGTGCAGGTCAGTGAAGTCCCCAGGAAATAACATTTAAAACTTGTGACTCTCATTTCAAAGAACTTGCATGATCACATGAAATTTGAGTATTCTAGTCACAACCACAGAACATTTTGGCCTTCTTGCTTGTAACCTCCCAGGAGTTGACAATCTTATAAGATTTCTTTACAGACATACACATATAAACACACACACATTCTGAATTTCTGCAAAAGCCAAATGGGCTATCAAGCAACACAATGTTGTCTTACAGCACTGCCTCTCAATGTCTGGTTTACACACATTTAATATTAAACACAGGTTAATAATCCACATTGCTAGCCCACCAAACATGCTATGCCCAACCAAAGAAACCATCTAAAATGATGGTTTGATTTCTACAGATGTCTCCTACAAAATGATAAACTGCAAGGGACTCAAGCCAATTCTGTTTTAGCCTAGCTGAGCATGTTCTTAACATCAAACCTTTCAGGTGGGGCACAATTTTCTTTATACAAGATGCTTGACGTCACCTCAAATCTCCACCACTGGTGGATCCACAACATCTGGAAAAGATTCCTGCACATGTTTTGCAGGATTCTAGGCAGAGAATCCACTCCCCGTTGTGAGATATACCAGAATAGCAATAGCACTTAGACTTATATACCGCTTCATAGTGCTTTACAGCCCTCTCTAAGCGGTTTACAGAGTTCAGCATATTGCCCCCAACAATCTGGGTCCTCATTCTACCCACCTCGGAAGGATGGAAGGCTGAGTCAACCTTGAGCCGGTGAGATTTGAACAGCTGAACTGCTGAACTAGCAGTAGCCTGCAGTGCTGCATTTAACCACTGCACCAACTCGGCTCCAGAAGTCACTCCAGAAGTCACAAAGCAATGAAGCCACTTCTTTGGAGGCAAGGAGACTTTGAGAAGCAGTCTTGAGGGGCTTTACTGAACAAAATACCAACAAAGCAAAGTGCTGTTTTAAAGCTTGATCGCCCCTACAAAACTTCAGGTAACATCAAATAATAGATCTGTTGTTCTAAACCTTTCATGGGGCATATTGAAGTCAGTGCTCACAGAGTCAGTAAAAATAATATCCACAATAACAAATCTAACACTGGCAAAAGCAAAGGAGAGATGGAAAGAGGTCAGCCTGCTCAGAAAAGGGGGCCAAATGTTCTGTCAAATAGGATGGGAAGAAGAAAGATAAGCAAGATTGTTTTGAGTGCTGTTTCTATATATAGGGCTTGTTCTCGAAGTCCAGAAGTTGCTGACGTTCGTGGGATATGGCTTTCTAACTTGCTTCAATAATTATTACTTACAGTATTAGACATCCTTGGATTCCTTGTGAGCCTGATTAAGCAATGCCGTCCTCCTTGTGGGGCAAAGCCTGAGTCGCACAACAAGAAGAAGCGCCATCTAGCAGCCTTGAGTTGATCTGAAAGGCAGCTGAGCCGATTCAAAGTCAGCTAGGGAAGGCATGTCCAAGTGACCCAGCCTAGACTAAGAAGTAAAAAAGAACCACTTTTGCATTTTTGCCCTGAACTTCTATGCTGATGCCAAGACAAAATAAACAGGGGTCAAGTTCAACTCAAGGGAGCCTTTACCCAAACAAAATACAGGTAGTTCTCAATTTATGACCATGATTGAGCCTGAAATTTTGGTCGTAAATCATGATGATCATAAAGTGGGTCATCACATGACCAAGCTCAATTTTATGACATCCCTGTAGCAATCGCTCAGAGAACAATAGAATAGAATAGGAATAGGAATAGGAATAGAATAGAATATTTATTTTATTTATTCCTTCTTATAAGCCGCCCAACTCCCGAGGGACTCAGGGCGGCGTACAACATGTAAGAGGAACAATCAATAAAAAAGCATAATAATATTAATTAAAAACAATTATAAGAGATTTAAAAAACATTGTCATCATTCATACGTGGGCAGAATAGAATAGAATAGAATAGAATAGAATAGAATAGAATAGAATAGAATAGAATAGAATAGAATAGAATAGAATAGAATTCTTTATTTGCCAAGTGTGATTGGACACACAAGGAATTTGTCTTTGGTGCATATGTTCATGATGGTTATAACATGAACGCTGTGATCATTAAACAAATGTCACAGTCACTAAGTAAATCCATTGTTTGCTATGGGGTGTTGTTCTTCCATAAGCCGGAAGTAAATGCCAGTTTCCAGAAGAAACACTGTAAATCGTGGTTATGTGACGATGGGACACTGCAAATGCATAAACGCAGGTCAGTTGCCAAGTGCCCAAAACACGTTCAGGTTATAAGTTCTCGTTTGGGGGTCTGTTGTAGCTTCAAACAGTCACTAAGTGACCAGTCATAAGTCAAGGACTACCTATAAAGAACTGAAGGAAGTCAAAAGGTTTCCAAAGCTCAGGGTATTCTTTAATCACACCCAAAGGTGCTTTTTCAAGAGGCAACTGGACTTTCTGGTTTTTCTTTGAAGACGTTTCGCTCCTCATCCAAGAAGCTTCTCCAGAAGGTTGCAATGCTGCTTTCATCCTTCTGACCCCTTCCCCACTCCCATGGATGCGGCTGGAAGGACCATCACAAACAGAGCATGAAGCCACAACTGCCCACCCTTGTGTCGGTACAAACTGATGCTACTGACCAAATCCACAAACAGAGAAAAGATGGGAACCCAAAGATCACTTTCCTTGCTGGATGAAACACAGGACATCTGAACTGGTATATCAACCACAGGAGCATCCACAGGAGGAAAAAGTGGATAAGTACCGTATTTTTCGGAGTATAAGACGCACCTTAGTTTTGGGGGAGGAAAATAGGGGGAAAAAATCTACCTACCAGGTATTTATCTGGCTAGCGTCCTTAGTCTGGTCAGCTTCAGCACATTATTTTTATCCCCTGGTTAGGGCTGAAAAAACATTTTTCGGAGGGAATAGCAATGAAAACCAGCTGGGAAGAGCCGGGAAGATCGTTAGCACCTTGTTAGGGCTGGAAAAAAAGCTTCAAAAAAGCTACATTCAGAGTATTAGACGCACCCAAATTTTCAGCCTCTTTTAGGGGGGAAGGTGCGTCTTATACTCTGAAAAATACGGTAATAACATCTACAGGCAACATTCAATTTACAGACCACAATTGAACCTCAAAATTTTATTGCTAAGCGAGACAGTTGTTAAGTGAGTTTTGCCCCAATGACCTTTCTTGCCACAACTGTTAAATGAATCACTGCAGTCCTTAAGTTAGTAACACGGTTGTTAAGTGAATTGGTTTCCCCATTGACTTTGCTCGTCGGAAGATCACAAAAGGACCCCGGGACACTGCAACCGTCATAAATATGAATCAATTGCCAAGTGTCTGAATTTTGATCCCGTGACCATGGGGATGTTGCGAAGGTCATAAGTGTGAAAAATATAAGTCAACTTTTTCCAGGGCTGTTATAACGTTGAAGAGTCGCTAAAGGGGCGGCAAGACGATCCTATCTTTCCGCTCTTATTGCGTCCACAGATTCTCGTCCAGCCGCCTTGTTTAGGGTGACTCGCTCCCTCCTTGGAAAAGGGGAGAGCGAGGAACACTTGCAAGGCAGAGCTGAGGAATTTGCTGAGTTTCTGTCGGATAAAGTCGCTCACATTCGGTTGGACTTGGACTCTGGCAGGGCAGAGTCCATAGAGTTGACAGGGGCTAGTCTTAATCCATCTTTGTGGGAGGAGTTTGGCCCTGTTTCTCCCGAGGATGTGGACAGGGCTGTGGGAGCGATGGGTACCTCCACCTGTTTATTGGACCCGTGCCCCTCCTGGCTGGTCTCGGCCAGCAGGGCGGTGGCATGCAGCTGGATCCGGGCGGTGATCACCGCTTCTTTGAGGGAGGGATCCGTACCGCAGTCGTTAAAAACTGCGGTGGTGCGACCCCTCCTGAAGAAGCCTTCCCTGGATCCAGCTGATTTGAAGAACTATCGTCCAGTCTCCAACTTACCTTTCTTAGGGAAAGTTGTGGAGAAGGTGGTGGTGACCCAGCTTCTGCAGCTCCTGGATGAAACAGACCATCTAGATCCTTATCAGTCGGGTTTCAGGCGCGGCTACAGTACAGAAACTGCCTTGGTCGCCCTGATGGATTATCTCTGGCGGGCCCGGGATGCGGGGAACTCCTCCATCCTGGTGCTACTTGACCTCTCAGCGGCTTTCAATACCATCGACCATGGTATCCTTCTGCATCGGCTCGGCGAGTTGGGAGTGGGAGGCACCGTTTTACGGTGGTTCTCCTCTTATCTCTCCGATCGGATGCAGTCGGTGTTGGCAGGTGGGCAGAGATCGTCCCCTAGGCCCCTATTATGTGGGGTGCCCCAGGGGTCGGTTCTCTCGCCCATCCTGTTTAACATCTACATGAAACCGTTGGGTGAGATCATCCGCAGACATGGGGTGTGTTTCCATCAGTACGCTGACGACACCCAGCTGTACATCACCACCCCGTCTGACTTCAGGGAGGCAGTGGATGTAATGTGCCGATGCCTGGACGACGTTAAGGTCTGGATGGGGAGGAACAGGCTCAGACTAAACCCCGATAAGACTGAGTGGCTGTGGATATTGCCTCCTAAGGTTCATGAAAACTATCCCTCCTTGGTCTTTGAGGGTGCGAAACTGACCCCCTCAGACCAGGTCCGCAACTTGGGGGTCCTCCTAGATCCACAGCTAAAATTGGACCACCATCTTTCTGCTGTGGCTAGGGGGGCCTTTGCACAGGTTCGCCTGGTGCACCAGTTGCGGCCATATTTGGAGAAGGAGGCGCTACTCACGGTCGCTCATGCCCTTGTCACCTCGCGCTTGGACTACTGCAACGCGCTCTACATGGGGCTACCCTTGAAGAGTATCCGGAGACTTCAGCTGGTGCAAAATGTGGCTGCGCGTGCTGTGGTGGGTGTGCCAAGGTACACCCACGTGACACCGATACTCCGCCAGCTGCATTGGTTGCCCATCGGTCTCCGGGTCCAATTCAAGGTGTTGATCACCATCTTTAAAGCCCTTCATGGCTTAGGACCAGGATATCTTCGGGACCGCATTCTGCCTCATACTTCCCTTCGACCGGTTAGGGCCCACAGAGTTGGCCTCCTCCAGGTCCCGTCGGCCAAGCAATGTCGGCTGGCGGGCCCTAGGGGGAGAGCCTTCTCTGTGGCTGGCCCTGCGCTCTGGAACCAACTACCCCCAGAGACACGGACTATCCCCAATCTGCTGGCTTTCCGTAAAGCCATTAAGACATGGCTTTTCCTGCAGGTGGGGGGGACAGCTTAATTCCACCTGAGCCCACCCCCCAAGTATGTATGTGTCGAATGGATGTTGCTGTTTTAAATAATTGTTTTAAATTTTCGTATCTGTTTTTAAATCTTATGTAATTTTTTGTTTATTCTTGTATTTTTCCCTGCTGTAAGCCGCCCCGAGTCCCTCGGGAGTTGGGCGGCATATAAGAATAACAAAATAAATAAATAAATAAATAAATAAATAAACAAATGGTTGTAAGTCGATGAGTACCTGTACATTACAAGATAAAACTCTGCTCTTTACATTCTTGCATGGGATATCACAAGGCAAGTCAGAAGGGGCGGAGCTTGTGTTCTGACATCACAACACCATTTTGACCATCCTGGCTAAATGCTGGAAGTTATGCCATCAGCTTTCTGCTTTTATGTCGGCAACAGACAGCTTACAAGAAGAGCCTCTCTCCTGAACAAACACTTCCATTTATTCACAAGAATGCACTGGGGATTCTTTTGAACTGTCAATTCTTTTCCTATTTAAAGTCTGAAATGGCAATTTCCCCTGGAGTAAACATTCCTTCTCTGATGCACTGACAAAAGAAGCATTTCAACGTAGCACCTGTCACTACCCAAAATTCAGAAAAGCTGTTTCATTATTTGGAATAGGACTGGAGGTGAGAAACTAATAGCCACTTTTTCAGTAGGAAAGTTATATCTTTGTCCTCTTTTTGCCGATTCCTTGGAGGACGCACTACAAATACTTCACATGCTGACTGGAAGACCACTGGACCTTTTTTTATTAAATTGATTTTGCCCCCCACCCTAAAATTTCCTACGAATAATAAACAGACTAGATGGGAAGTGGCAGACATTCAGCTATTACAGCACTACCTCAGTTGCCTTAAGCCAGGGGTGTCAAACTCGATTTCATTGAGGGCCGCATCAGGGTTGTGTTTGACCTCCGGGGGCTGCGGTGGGTGTGACCAGGGTGGGCATGGCCAGTTCAATGTCACTCCTGTCGGGCGCACCTGTGGCGGCCTGAGTGCTCTGCCAGTGAAAACGGGCTCCCGAGGTCCGTTTTCGGCTGCCACGGCCTCCTGCAACCCTCTGCCAGAGAAAAGGGAGCTCAGGAGGGCCGTAACAGAGCTCGGGAGCCCGTTTTCACTGGCAGAAGCACCGCAGGCCGGTCCTCCGCTGTTTCTAGGGCGGCCCTGCGGGCCAGATCTAAGTACCCCGCAGGCCGGATCCGGCCCCCGGGCCTTGAGTTTGACACTCCTGCCTTAAGCAGTCCTAGGCTGCATTAACAGATATAATCAAGATCATGTAAAGGGTTAATACCACTTCATAAGGCCTTGACAAGACCACACTTGGAATACTGCATCCAGTTTTGATCGCCACAATGTTAAAAAAAAAATTGAGAGTCTAGAAAGAGTGCAGAGAAGAGCAACAAAGATGATTAGGGGACTGGAGGCTAAAATATAAAGAACGGTTGCAGGAACTGGGTATGTCTAGTTTAATGAAAAGAAGGATCAGGGGAGATATGATAGCAGTGTTCCAATATCAACCATCTTGTTAAGGGAAAAAAGAAATCCCCTAATGACCTCAGAAACTCTTCTATTGATCTCACAACTTGGTTCCAAGATCTGTCTTTCCTGGGTCAGAGAACAGTATCTTAAGAGGCCAAGCAATGACTTAATCCTGCAAATTAGCAGAATCACAGAAGATGCTTGGATGAAAGAATTGTAAAACTTTTCATGGCCTCTAGTATCATAGGGCCCAACTTGATGATAAGGATCCATCACACCTGTCCAGCATATAAATGAAGGCAACCAGATCTGGCCTTGTGGAATGAATTAGAAGACAAAGGGATACTTATTTCTTTCCTCAGACACCAGAACAAAAAGGGTGAAGTAGCTGAAGCAATACTCAAGAAAAGCAAAGAAATAGATGGTGTAGCTTGATTTTGTCTTATGTCAAACTTCGGAGAGAAGAGCTGATCAGGTCTATTTTCACTGAGACCATATATACCTTATCCAGCCAGCCAGGTGTAGGCTGAAAATGAAATGATGCAGGCCACATGTTTTTTTTTTTAAAAGGAAATGAAGTTCATACAATTTGTTTCCAAGTTGGCTAATGCTGCCTTGGAAATTTGAGTGCTGGACTAACACACCTGGAAAACATCCCATAGGAAGATGGGACTACAGGCAGTCCTTGATTTACAATCATTTGTTTAGTGACCATTCAAAGTTACAACAGTACTGAAAAAATGACAACCATCATGTATGTACGACAATTGCAACATCCTTGGATTATGTGATATGAGAGAGAGAGGGGGGGGAGAGGGGGAGAGGGAGAGAGGGAGAGGGGGGAGAGAGAGAGAGGGAGAGAGGGGGAGAGAGGGGGAGAGGGGGAGGGGGAGAGAGAGAGGGGGGAGAGAGAGGGAGAGAGGGGGAGGGAGGGAGGGAGGGGGGAGGGGGAGGGGAAGAGAGGGGGGAAATAAGAGAGAGAATGAGAGACAGACAAACACAGAGAGGGAGGGAGAGGGAGAGAGAGAGAATGAGAGAATGAGAGAGACAGAGAGAATGAGAGAGACAGAATGAGAGAGACAGAGAATGAGAGAGGGGGGAGGGAAAGAGAGGGGAGGAATGAGAGAGAGAGAGAGAATGAGAGAGAGAGAGAGAGAGAGAGAGAATGAGAGACAGAGAATGAGAGAGACAGAGAATGAGAGACAGAGAATGAGAGAGGGGGGAGGGAAAGAGGGGAGAAATGAGAGAGAGAGAGAATGAGAGACAGAGAATGAGAGACAGAGAATGAGAGAGACAGAATGAAAGAGGGGAGGGAAAGAGAGGGGAGAAATGAGAGAGAGAATGAGAGAGAGAGAGAATGAAAGAGGGGGAGGGGAAGGGGAAGGGAAAGAGAGGGGAGAAATGAGAGAGAGAGAGAGGGGGGGGGGAGAGGGAGTGTGCAGGGCAATTACAAATTGGAAAAAAGGGACAACAAGGCAAAGCACTCTCTTTGATGTGCAGAAACCCTCCTCTTTAATTGGAACTCAATTAAGTGAATAATTGTTACAAATGTAATAATTACATTCCAGCACTGCATGGAAAGGAACCAGGGCCTCGGGATTCCAGATGAGTCAGAGCTGGAAAAGAAAAGCTGCTACGAGTCGCTAGTTGCGTTTGCACCCACCCCAACTCTGCCTCTGCCAGCAAAGTGCAGGCAAGAGGTGAATTCTTACAGCGGGTTCATGAAGCAGCACAGCTTCTGGAAAGATGACACCTGCCAGCCAAGAAAACAAAGACAACAGCATCCAAATAGTACCAAGATGAAAATAATAGTTCCCCATCTATTATTATTTTTTTAGGGTATTTCAACCAACATCCTTTTTTGGGCAACTCACAAGTTAAGATGACATCTATTTACAGGTAAGTCCTTGACTTACAACCACAATTCAGCCCAGAATTATGGTTGTAGATCATGGTGTGATGACTCGGGGCAAGACACGGAGGCAACACAGCCAGCTGATAGTTCGAACTTCCCTTTATTGCCCCAACTTTCCCCCCAAACGCTCCCATGTTTATGGCAAGTCCCGGAGCAAAGAGCTCACATACACCTCCAGTTTTGCGAGTAGTCCAGCAAAATGTCATTAGCACGACGGCTTCAAGGCAAGAAGTTCAGTGAGGCAAAGGAACAAGGCAGCAAGAAGGCAAGAAGTCCAGCGAACTACAGACATCAGCAACGGCACACAAAACTCCATGAATTCAGCGCTTGTTCCCGAAAGTGCCCCTCTCCACGGCGTCTCCTTAAGTCTCAGTCTCCAGGTGTGCCTTGTGAAGAGGGGTGGGGTGCTCTCCTCCCAAATCATTGGGTTGGCCTGTGCTGTTCCCGCCTCCTCTCCACTCTCCGTGCTCGGGGATCAGGAGGGGGCGGTTCTTGCTCGTCACCTGAGCTCCATCGCTCCTCATCTCCACTGCCTGCCCTCTCTTTCCCCCCTCTCTTGATTGTTCTGCCCCCATTCTTCCCTGCTGGCAAGCCGTCCCAGGCCCGAGGGACCCAGGGCTGCCTCGTCCTGCTCCTCCCCGCGTTTCTCCGGAGCCAACGAGGCTGCACCCACGACCTGTTGACTCCAGCTCCGGCTCATCCTCCTCCGCAAACTCATGCTCCAACGGGGCCATGACACATGGCAGTTGTTAAGTGGGTAACCATGTGACCGCATCCAATTGTGCAATCTTTTTTGCAGCAGTTGTTAAGCAAACACGGCAGTCATTAAATGAGTCGGTTTCCCCCCCCCATGGGCATTTTTTGTCAGAATAATAGCAATAGCACTTTTCTTATATACCGCTTCATAGTGCTTTACAGCCCTCTCTAAGCGTTTTACAGAGTTCAGCATATTGCTGCATTTAACCACTGCACCACTTCAGCTCCTGGTAGTAAGGGCCAGAAACTGGCAAAACCCACCCAAAAATGCAGTCGTGTGACCGCAAAGTGCTGCAAATAGCCATAAATGCAAATTGCTATAAAAATAATAGACTTTCTATGATGGGGAACTATTGCCAAGCACCCAAAATGTAATTACAAGACCGTGTGTGTGTCTGTGCGCGCAGCTATTGGAACTTTGCAAATGGGTTGTAAATAGTTTGGGAAGGTCCGTCATAACTTCAGACAACAAGCAACTGGTCAATAAGCAAGGACTACCTATATTTACAGTGGTACCTTGAGACTCAAGTGCTTTGAAACTCATCAAATTTGGTACTGAGGATTACTTTTATGTGATTGGGTTGCTTGTAAGTGCTATATAAAACTGAAGAGAGAGAGAGAGAGAGAGAGAGAGAGAGAGAGAGAGAGAGAGAGAGAGAGAGAGAGAGAGAGAGAGAGAGAGAGAGAATCAGAACATGGTTCTAATTTTTGGCAAATAAGAATGTCTGTAGAATTATTTTAACTTCTGCCTGATTAAGAGAAATTTTAAAAAGCAATCCTTAATGCTGAAAACAAAAGTAAACAATTTTCATAGCAAAATAATGGAACAAACAGTTGTTCTCTGTTTTATCAAATTAGAAAGCATTATTTTTCAGAAAAAAATAACAGAAAATAAGAACCAGGTGTCAGAACACACACTTTGCCATATGTAACAGTCTAATTGGTCCTATTTTCTGAATCTGAAAGTAGTTATCAGTAGGTTTTTCTTTTCTAAACCTTTATTTTTTTTTAAATCAAATTAGCATTTTCATGGGTTTCTAAAAGAAATACTTCTGCTTATTAAGTGATCTCTAATCTTGAAGATGTGACTTTATTTCTCAGCTTGGTGTGAATACTTCTAAACACAATGCCTCCTTTCATTTTAGCCACACAATATTCCATGTGCTATTTAAAAGCAACAACTTGGCAGGGGGTGCAAGAAGAAACAGTGAATTTTCTTTCTTTCTTTTTTTCCTTCTTCACAACAGTAAAAGATGCCATTCCCGCAATAGCCAATGAGAAGTCCAATAACTCTCTGCCCCTCCTGTTCAACTTCCTCTTGGAGTAACAAGCAGAGCAAAATATCTTCTGTATCTCAGTCAAGTACAAAACCAGGATGCTGTGTGTTATCAGACCCTGCATCTTAGAACAGAGAACAAAGAATAACAGAGTTGGAAGGGACCTTGGAGGTCTTCTAGTCCAACCCCCTGCTCAAGCAGGAGAGCCTATATCAGTGATGGCGAACCTATGGCATGCGTGCCACAAGTGGCACGCGGAGCCATACCTGCCGGCACGCGAGCCGTTGCCCTAGCTTAGCTCCAACGCGCATGTGCACGCCAGCCAGCTGATTTTTGGCTCACGCGGAGGCTCTGGGATGGCGTTTTCAGCTTCCGGAGAGCCTCCAGGGAGGCGGGAGAAGGCGTTTTCGCCCTCCCCAGGCTCCAGGGAAGCCTACTGGGCCCACCGGAAGTCAGGAAACGGGCCATTTCCAGCCTCCAAAGGGTTTCCTTGGGGGCAGGGGAGGCCATTTTCGCCCTCCCCAGACATTGAATTATGGGTGTGGGCACTCGCGTGTGCGAGATAGCACACACGCATGAGCTTTCGGCACCCGAGGAAAAAAAGGTTCGCCATCACTGGCCTACATCATTTCAGATAAATGGTTATCCAGTCTCTTTTTGAAAGCCTCCAGTGATGGAGCACCCACAACTTCTGAAAGCAAGCTGTTCCATTGGTTGATTGCTCTCATTGTTAGGAAATTTCTCCTTCGTTCTAGGATACTTCTCTCCTTGGTTAGTTTCCAGCCATTGTTTCTCGTCTTGCCTTTTGGTGCTTTGGAAAATAGTTTGACCCCTTCATCTTTGTAGGAGCCACTCAAATATTGGAAGACTGCTATCTTGTCACCCCTAGTCCTTTTCATTAGGCTAGACATTCCCAATTTCTGTAACCTTTCTTCATATGTTTTAGCCTCTAGATCAGGGGTCCCCAAAGTTGGCAACTTTAAGACTAGTGGACTTCAACTCCCAGAATTCTCCAGCCAGCTATTCTGGGAGTTGAAGTACACAAGTCTTCAAGTTGCCAAGTTTGAAGACCTCTGCTCTAGATCCTTAATCATTCTTGTTGCTCATCTCTGCTCTCTTTCCAGAGTCTCAACATCTTCCACTCTTGGTTTTTGTCCTGGGTTAATCACTTTTGTTCTGGTATGTTCTGATTCTGAAGCCAGGAAAAAAAACTGGACCTTTCTTGTACTCCTCCTCCACCAGCCAGCCCACCTACCCAAAGTCAAAAAAGCTAACCCTTATTCTGGGGCTGAGTAGATGTTCTTGTTATCATTCCTTTGTAAATATTTTAAAGAAGCAAATCCTTCAATAAACTTTCAGAGTCGCATATTGTTGTAAGCAATCATGGCAGTTATCTAATCCCAAATCCTTCCCTTCCCCTGCACAATGCAGCAAATTTATAGAGTTCTTCCTTTTCACAATAAATATAAAGTTTTTCCCTGTCCAGTTGTGTCCAACTCTAGGGGGCAGTGCTCATCTCCGTTTCTTAGCCGAGGGAGCCAGCATTGTCCAAAGACATTCCCATGGTCATGTGGCCAGCATGGCTATATGCTGAGGCGCACAGAATGCTGTTACCGTCCCACGAAAGTGGTAACTATTTGCCTACTCGCATTTACATGCTTTTGAACTGCTAGGTGGGTCGGAGCTGGGGCAAGTAACGGGAGCTCACCCCATTGAACAACGCTTGGGTCTCGAACCCAAGCTGTCAGCTTTCCAGCTCAATGTCTTTAACCATTGAGTCATCGGGCCCCTTCTTTTCCCAATATCCAACTGAAATAAGCTTCCTTGCCACTCCCATCCCGTTTCATTGCTCCTGACTTCAACAGCAAGAGAGGTCTACTATGCTTCATCTTCTGCATTTTTCCAACATTTGAAGACTCTCCTCTCAAGCTTCTCTTTTCCAAGATAGACCTACCCTCTTTTGGACACTGCATATGCTATTCTTCCTGCAGTGGGCCACCAATCAGATCTGGCCCTAGTAATTCAATTTGCTTTGCCTTCTCTCCTGATATTCCTCAAGATGCAAGCAGAACAAAACTGAATTCCAAATCACTGTTGTATTGCATGTCTCGGTTTTCACTACAGCTAGTCCTCGACTCACAACAATTCAGATCAGAATTTCTGTCACAAGTTGTTTTGCGACTGTAAAAGTGTTTTGGGTGCATCTGTAGCTACCTCACCAGAACTCTGTGCATGCTCCATGGCAACCGCAATGATGACTGTGCTTGCAAATCAGTGAATTTTTTATTTATGTATTCATTTTTTGTATCCCGCCTGTATTATTTTTTCAAAACAACTCAAGGTGGTGAGCATATTCAACACATCTTCCTCCTCCTATATTCCCCACAACAACCACCCTGTGAGGTGGGCTGGGCTTGGGCTGAGAGAGAGTTACTGGCCCAAGGTCACCCAGCTGGTTTTCATGGCTAAGGTGAGACTTGAACTCATGATCTCCTGGTTCTAGCCTGGTGCCTTAACCACTGGACCAAACTGGCTCAAATAAACAATCCAGAATCTATGACTAAGACAGGAGCCAGTTTTTTAGCCTACAATTTTCAAGTAAAATCAAGAAAAGCATATACAGCCTCTGTTACTGTATGAGCCGAGGTGGCGCAGCGGTTAGAGGCAGTACTGCAGGCCACTTTAGCTGACTTGTCATCCGCAGGTCAGCGGTTCAAATCTCACCGGCTCAAGGTTGACTCAGCCTTCCATCCTTCCGAGATAGGTAAAATGAGGACCCAGATTGTTGGGGGCAATATAAATATACATTGCTTACTGGTGTAAACCACTTAGAACAGTGGTTCCCAACCTGGGGGTCGGGACCCCTTTGGGGGTCGAATGACCATTTCCCAGGGGTCGCCCCGGCATCCTCAGCTCCCCCCCCCACACTACCACAAGCCTGGCCATATCGGCTCAACTCGCCCGAGCCCTCCGATTGGTTGGGAGAGGTGCCATTTGGTGAGAGGCATTTGTGACACCTGGCGGCCGAGCTTTAATGGTATCAGCTAAGGGGAGGGGCGTCACAAGATTGCGCGCTGGAGAGTACAAGGCCGTGCTTAAGACATCTGTGGCCGCCCCTGTCTCCTGCTCGCAGCGGCAATTTCTTCCCGCTGGTGTTGAAGGGAAAGGGAGTCACGGGAGGGAACAGCCAGCCAATGACCACTTAAGTTTCATAGCGCATGACGGTGGGAAGGAGGACAGCTGGGTTGGAATCGTCTGTCTGCCCTCTCGCCCTCGGCTGGCGCGGAGACCTAGTGAACAAAGAGGCAAACAGGGAGGGAGGGAAGAGAGAGACTGAGAGATATTAGCGCAGGGCTAGCCTGATCATACAGACTTGGTGCTGAGGGCACCACCGCCGGGGGCAGGAGGAGCTAAGCCGGAGGGAACTGGAGAAGGAGGTGGTGCCGTAGCATGGTCCATCGCCGCCGCCCTGCTCCTTAGGCTAGCCCTGTGCTAATATCTCTCAGTCTCTCTCTTCCCTCCCTCCGTTTGCCTCTTTGTTCGCTGGGTCTCCAAAATAATTTTATGGTTGGGGGTCACCACAACATGAGGAACTATATTAAGGGGTCATGGCATTAGAAAGGTTGGGAACCACTGACTTAGAGAGTGCTTGCACTGTGAGGCGGTATATAAATCTCACAAATAAATAAATAAATAAATAAATAAATAAATAAATAAATAAATAAATAAATAAATAATAAATAAATAAATAAATAAATAAATAAATAAATAAATAAATAAATAAATAAATAAATAAATAAATAAATAAATGTCACATTTACAGTGGCATGCCAGCAGAGGCATCTGAAGAGCTTTCATCACAACTTAAAAGCCTTTGTGAATTCTCATTCATTAATGGCACCTCTATGGGTTTAAAACGAGGCCTCCATTCAAGACATGGGCTCAGAAGACCCTCTGTGGCTTAAGAGAGGTGGGGCAACTGCATTGAGGTTGCCAAATGGTAGTCATATGCAATGAAGCCCAAGGTCACTGTGGCTCATGGAAGATTTCCTGCTTTCCCATACTTCTGAACCGCTTGCATCAGCAGCTGTCAAAGGCTGGAGAGTATTCCTGGGGGCTGTGTTTGAAAGGGAGAGATGTAGGAGCAGCTGAGATATCTTGCCTGGCTTGGACAATTAAAGAAGACAGCCCTTACAGCTGACCGTGCACCCAACACTTCCTGTTTGCCAATGTAGCTTACTGGAACGGTTCTACTTCCATCTACATTTTACTCCTTCTAACGCTGATGCCAGAGCAGATCCAATTAAGCTTTAACAAGTCAGAGCTACTCTTGAAAGACCATGCCAAGAAGTTCTTCCATCTAGCATTCTGTAGCTAAGCAGATAGCAGAAAGATCACAAGCAGGCATGGCGACAATTAACACCCCCTGCTTAAACTCTGTGAAAGCACATAGACCTGGCCTGAAGAATGGGGAAAGAATAAGTGAATCATTAGGATTATCCAATCCTGTGGAAGAAGAAAGTGTGAGAAAGGAACTCCGAATAAATCTGCCTTGATTTTATTTAGTGTAAGTTGGGGCAGAGAGAAATTCTTACAAGGCTTTCACTGTTCTGTTATTCTATGCACTATACTACAGCAATACAGAAAATTCTAGAAATCCTTTCTGTGCCAGTTGCTTCCACTTGCCTACCTCAAAGGCAATCTTTAACTCATCAATCTTAAAAGCCACTCAGAATTTCTCTCATCCCCTTGGTCAATTTTGTACAGATTAAAGGATAGTAGATAGCAGTTAATGGGTTATCATTTCAATTATTTTTAGAGCCCCAGGATGTAAAATGAGTGAGCATTTTGTTTTCCTATAATGGGATGCCAGAAAGTTGACTCAGAACAAAATATTTACTCCCCAACATATACAACTTAACTATACTCTTAGCTAAGAATTTGGCAATAGTCTCTCAAACATCAACATGATATAACTCGGTAAGAATTTTTTATTGCAAACTAGAACGAAGCCATATGAAACAGTTAATTGCCTTCTGTTGATGTGTGGATGTAATTCCCTCTTATACCAGAGAAAACTGTTTTTTCTTCTGACTTCCCCCTATTTCAACATACTCCCTGCACTGTATATTACAATCCTGCAGCTGAGCAATTGTTGGTTGTTGACATAACTAACATTTCTGTCCTGAGGCCCACTGCCACTCAGTTTATATCTCTCTCTCCAGCGGCGGGTTGCTGCCTTACCAGTGCCAGTGCGCTGCATGCGCATCTCCACGCTTCGGGCGTGCATGCACTCTCTATGCACGCACACCCCCTCGCACGATTTTGCTTCTGTGCATGCGCGGAAGCAAAATCGTGCTGAAATCTCGCGAGGGGATGCGCGTGTGTGTGAGATTTTGGCGCGATTTTGCTTCCGCACATGCGCAGAAGCAAAATCGACCCAAAATCACCAGGGGAAAATGGTGACGCACGCGATGGACCGGCAGAGAGGGCTCCGGAGCGGTTGTGCAATCCGCCACTCCCTACCGGAGCTGCGGATTGGGCAGCTCCGGCAGGAACCAACCTCTTTCTCTCTCTCTCAACAAAATGTAATACTTTATTTGGTTTATCATTTGTAAATATTTGTCCTTGTGCAACAAAGCAGATCTTGAGCTACAAAACTCCTGGCCAAGGCCAATCTGATCCATTCACAACCCCTCTTCTTGTAATAAATTACTACACAATCAGTCATTTGGACAAGCAAGGGGTAATGCCACTTCCTACACATACACACACAGCTGTCTCTCCCCTACCCCTGAAAATTTAAATATAGGAGTACCTCAAAATTTCTGCTATGTTTATAAAGCTGGTAACTAAAATTTTATGAGGATATTGTATGGAATATGGCTTCAGAAGACCTATAAGGTCTACTAGAAAAACAGCTGGGGAGGGAAAGGTTTAGAATAGGAGAATCATG
The DNA here is from genome assembly GCA_023053685.1 of Diadophis punctatus similis. Lineage (NCBI taxonomy): Eukaryota > Metazoa > Chordata > Lepidosauria > Squamata > Dipsadidae > Diadophis > Diadophis punctatus. The sequence goes on from JALIGW010000001.1 coordinate 22,023,245, forward strand.
GCAAGAAAAGAATGATGCTCCCTGCTTTCCACTATTCCAAAGTGTGGCCTCTCCATGCTGCTTTTTATTTTATTATGCTTTCCGTCATTTAAAACACCAAGGTGGAAGAAAAGATACATTTTCATGTTAAATATGCTTCCTTCTGAGGTAGAACAATCTCTCAGTGCTTATGGCAGAGGTCTTCAAACTTGGCAACTTTAAGACTTGTGTACTTCAACTCCCAGAATTCTCCAGCCAGCATAGCTGGCTGGAGAATTCTGGGAATTGAAGTCCACAAGTCTTAAAGTTGCCAAGTTTGGGGACCCCTGGCTTATGGTATGGATAAAGCACAGGGGTGAAATCCTCCCGGTTCGCCCGGGCCAGTCCTTCGGCGGAAAGCCGATTGAACTGGTGGTGGTCGCGGCGCAGAGCTTCTCCCACCCGCTTTCCCGGCCCTGCTGAACGCCGCCATTCGGGTTACTTTTCCCTCTGTGCATGCCGAATAACCCGAATGGCGGCGTTCAGCAGGGCCGGGAAAGCGGGCGGGAGAAGCTCTGCGCCGCGACCGCCACCAGTTCAATCGGCTATACGCCGAAGGACTGGCCCGGGCGAACCGGGAGGATTTCACCCCTGATAAAGCATGCATGAAGGTTTTTTTTTCCTCTCAGAGAAAGCAAGGACCAGGGATAGTCATCTGATGAAGCTGACCACAAAATTTAGAACACACAAAAGAAAACACTTGTTCATTAATTAACCAATGGAATCCACTACCACAAGACATGGTGAGGATCACTAACCTGGACATTTTAATAGGGGAAAGGATAAATCCATGAAAGACAGATCTATCAAGAGCAATTAATCTTCAAGGATCAATGGTACCTCCAGACTACAGGCAAAATGTCTTCAAATACCATGGCTCTATGGTTAGACTTACACAATATGCTTAATTTCATCCACCCATTTTCTGAATCAACAATGGGAGCACTGGAAGTCCATGGCTGTAATAACTATGGCTGTTAATACTGAACCCATAAACCAGCAAATTGGGCTGGGTTTACACAATAGTATACCATCAGAAAACCTAATCAATATTAAAACAGATTAAATTCTGCACATGCAGATTTGGTCTTCACTAATCTGGTTAAGTATGTGTTACAAGTCTAACTCATATTATTGCAAGGACATATTTTTTTCTGAACCCTTCTTTCCTCAATCACCACTTTCCTTCTTTGGTTCATGAACTTTGCCCCCTTTTTTGATCTGTGCCCCAAACATCACTGCCCAAAACCACTTACTTACTCGGTCTGCCTCGTATCCTATTATCCTTAAAATTGTGAGTTCTAGTCCCACCTTAGTCACAAAAGCCAGCTGGGTGATATTGGGCCAGTTGCTCTCACTCAGCCCAACCCACCTCAGAAAGTTGTTGTTGTTGTGGGGAAAATAGGAGGGAGATGTGTTGGATATGTTCATAATCCTGAGTTATTTGTAATAATAATAAAGACGGTATATAAATAATTAAGCAAATAAATAAAAACCATGTCTGAGCTTCTAACACAGGGGTGGCCAAACCGTGACGCATGCGCCAAACGTGGCGCATTGGATGATTGCAAGTGGTGCATTGCAATCATCCAACGGACAGAAAAGGTGACGTTTTTCTGCCTGGCAAGCGGGACGGCAGCGCGCGCAGAAGGAAAGCCGGAGGATGGCGCCGAGCGCCCAAGGCTCTCCAGGCAGCGGCAGGTGACAGCGGACGCCGGCCAAGTCCTCTCACGGGTAGCTGCGCCGACCCTGCCTCCTCCGAGGAAGAGGGGGAAAGGGAAGCGCTCCCACAGAGCGTCCCGACTGAAAGTTACCATCGCCCGTCCTGCCCAAGCGCCGCGCGATGCGACCCCGAGCCAGATGGGGGCAAGGGCCGGAAGAGAGAGAAAAAGAAAGAAAAGGTGCCGCTGTTTTAGCGAGCTAAAGTGATTCCGACCGCAGAGCAGAGGCGCCCGGTGAGCGGGGCGAGAGGCGCGGGGATGCCACTGCCGCCAATGCCATCCCCGCACCTCTCGCCCCGCTCGCCGGGCGCCTCTACGAAGGAAGGAAGGAAGGAAGGAAGGAAGGAAGGAAGGAAGGAAGGAAGGAAGGAAGGAAGAAAGAAAGAAAGAAAGAAAGAAAGAAAGAAAGAAAGAAAGAAAGAAAGAAAGAAAGAAAGAAAGAAAGAAAGAAAGAAAGAAAGAAAGAAAGAAAGAAAGAAAGACAGGAAGGAAGGAAGGAAGGAAGGAAGGAAGGAAGGAAGGAAGGAAGGAAGGAAGGAAGGAAGGAAGGAAGGAAGGAAGGAGACAGAAAGAAAGAAAGAAAGAAAGAAAGAAAGAAAGAAAGAAAGAAAGAAAGAAAGAAAGAAAGAAAGAAAGAAAGAAAGGAGACAGAAAGAAAGAAAGAAAGACAGACAGACAGACAGACAGACAGACAGACAGACAGACAGACAGACAGACAGACAGACAGGAGACAGAAAGAAAGAAAGACAGACAGACAGACAGACAGACAGACAGAAAGAAAGAAAGAAAGAAAGAAAGAAAGAAAGAAAGAAAGAAAGAAAGAAAGAAAGAAAGAAAGAAAGAAAGAAAGAAAGTTGTATGGCCGCCCTGAGTCTTACGGGAGTGGGGCGGCATAAAAAATGACCAAATAAATAAATAAATAATAAATGGCGGATCGGAACTCTTCTGCGGAAAAATTTGGCGGATCGTATGCTTAAGGTTGGCCACCACTGTTCTAACACAAACCAAAAACTAGTTTCTCCATCTCTCCTAGAAGACTGCAGACACCTCCGACCTGCTGACATTCACTATGCCATGCAATCACATCACTTCAGAATTAATCTGAGAATCTGAACCTGTGATATCACTATAGGAAAAAAAATCTATTTTCTCACAAAATTATGTGGCAGTTCCTTATTTGCACAGGGCCACATTCACTTCAAGTGCTTCAACTTACAGCTTCCTCTCCATGAAACACAACACCGAGCCTCAAGGAAAACTCCAAATCACACTTTGATGGAAAACCTTAAATATAAAACAGAGACAGCTGTTTTGCTTCTTCTTCTTAGCTGCACTCTATGCTCTGAAGTCCTGCTGATGTGCAGGAGCTGCTTTATTACAAACTGCTAATAAAAAAAGGGAGGGGGAGGCAAGGCAAAAGCAACATATTTTTAAAATAATAACACATCAAGAAAAAAAAAGATAAATCCTATTCCTCCGTTTGGTTTTTATTCGCAAGCTATTTAGAGTAATTTGCACAAATCATTCCAAGCATGGGAAGAAAAGAAAAAAGAAAAGCAATGGCTTTTTGTGAAAATAAAGAGATTGGCTCCTATTAAACCAGAATAGCTTGTTTAATGGGGTGCATCTGTTGTTGAGTCAGGGTAGAACAGGTGATGGTTTTGTTTAGGGTAGCAATAAAACACCGGCTGTGCTGCTTTGCTCATTCTTAGCTAGGAAGATCAAGAGAACATATTCAAATTCTGGACTCAACCATCATCTGGGCATCTGAGATTGAATAGAAGGAAGGGACCTTGGAAGTCTTCTAGTCCAACCCCCTGCCTAAAGAAAGTCTAGTTTATTTGGCTCTGGCATAGCGCAACGGTATGCAACCATCTGCCAAAAGCCATACCTGGCCATTTACTGTGATCCTATAAAGCAGTGATGGCGAACCTATGGCACGCGTGCCACAGGTGGCATGCGGAGCCATATCTGCCAGCACACGAGCCATTGCCCTAGCTCAGCTCCAGCGTGCATGTACACTCCAGCCATCTGATTTTCGGCTTGCGCAGAGGCTCTGGGAGGGTGTTTTCGACTTCTGGAGGGCCTCCGGCGGGCAGGAAAAAGCATTTTCACCCTCCCCAAGCTCCAGGGAAGCCTCTGGAGCCTAGAGAGGACGAAATGAGCGTTGACTTACCTGATACGCTCTTTCTCATCAGGAGGAGCCAGCAGTCAGGATGGGTTGTCTCCGCCTACCAGCAGTAGAGGACGAGTCACTATTTTTTTCTTAATTGCCTGGATCCGCCCCTTGGGGTCCCAGTTCTGACGAATCCGAGGAAAGCGACTCGATGTGGTGAAAACTAAAGTCAAAGACTATCATCCCAACTGATAGAACTGGTCCGGAAAACTCTCATAAAGGTGAATAAGGTAAGGAAAGGAGTCTTTTTTTATATATATATAAACTAGGGAAAAACCAACAGCCCGAAAGCTAATGCTAGCAGCGTAACTAACTGAACCGAAAAACAAACCCCCACCCAGGTGCAGCACTGGAACAACGTAACCAACTAGGGAGGGAACTGACTGCTGGCTCCTCCTGATGAGAAAGAGCGTATCAGGTAAGTCAACGCTCATTCTCCATCCTCTGAGGAGCCAGCAGTCAGGATGGGACATACCAGAGCTGTAGTACCCATGGGAGGGAGTGTAATCAAACGTTGTGGTGCTGTATCACTCTCTGTAGCACCCTGCGGCCGAAGGCGGCATCAGCCGATGCATACTTGTCAATTCTGTAGTGCCTGATGAAAGGAGTGGGCGATGCCCAGGTTGCAGCCCTGCAGAGGTCTTCCAGTGAACATTGAGTGGACCAGGCCGCGGAAGTGGCCGCACTCTGGGTAGAGTGCGCTGTGATGCCCGCTGGTCGCTGGAGAGAAGCCATGTCGTAGGCCTTGGCAATGGCTCCCCGTATCCATCGGCCTATGGTCGAGGGTGATGCCTTGAGTCCCATTGTCTGGGGTAAAAAGGTGACCATGAGTGCTTCTGTCCTACGAAAGGGACGTGTTCGAGAGATGTAGACACGCAGGGCCCTGCGAACGTCTAGAGTGTGCCAAGTTCTTTCTGCAGGGTGGGACGGGGATGGGCAAAAGGAGGGCAGGACGAGTTCCTGCGCACGGTGGAAGGAGGAATTTACTTTTGGAATAAAAGCGGGATCCAAACGGAGTACGACCTTGTCGGGATGGAAGATGCAGAGGTCTTCGCAGACAGAGAGGGCCCCGAGTTCCGATATGCGACGAGCCGAGGTGATGGCGAGAAGAAAAGCTACCTTGAGGGATAGATGTCGAAGAGAAGCCTCCCGTAACGGTTCGTACGGGGGTTGGGTCAGGGACTGCAGAACCCTGGACAGATCCCAGGAAGGGTATCGGTGGATAACCGGGGGGTGGCAGTTCGTAACGCCCTTCAGAAAACGACGGACGGTCGGAATATGCGACAAGGAATCCCAATGTCCGCATGAGAGGACGGAGGACAGCGCGGCGAGTTGGCGTCGCAGGGTATTGGGAGAGAGACCCCTATCCAAACCCTGTTTGAGGAAGCGAAGGACCAACGGAAGGGGAACATCGAGAGGGGAGATCTGTTGAGATGAACACCAAGAACAAAAGGCCCGCCAAGTCGCGGAATAGATACGGTCAGTAGATGGACGGCGGGAAGCTTGAATGTAGAAGATGACGTCGGGGTCGTAGAGCTGCCTGGTCAGGCTGCCCTGCTCAAGCGCCAAGCGGTCAGTTTGCACCACCGGAGGTCTGGGTGGAGGAGTGTCCCTTGACTGAGGAGATGCGGGACGGGAGGTAGCATCCAGTGGTCCATCACGGAGAGAGCTACGAGCTCGGCAAACCAGGGTTGCCGGGGCCAAAAGGGTGCAATTAGGACTAGCTCCGCTCTCTCCTGGATCAACTTCCTGAGCACTAGCGGTAGGATGGGAAGAGGCGGGAAGGCGTAGAGAAGGCCCGTGGGCCACCTGCAGATCAGGGCGTTGGTCCCCTCTGACCCCGGAGTCAGGTACCTGGTGTAAAACCGGCTGAGCTGCGCATTGTCCGGGGTCGCAAACAGATCCGCCAGTGGGGTGCCGAATCTCCTCACGACTGACTGGAAGATCGCAGGATCCAGGCGCCATTCGGCTTGGTCCACCGTAGACCGGCTCAGCCAGTCCGCCTGGACGTTGTCCACCCCGGAGATGTGTTCGGATACCAGGGACGAGAGGTGACGTTCCGCCCATAACCCGATCTTCCTCGCTTCGTCCATCAGTGTCCTGGAACGGGTGCCCCCTTGGCGGTTGATATGCGCCTTGGTGGTAATGTTGTCCGTGAGCAGACGTACGTGCGAACCCGTCAGCAGGTGCTGAAAATGCTTCAAAGCGAGGAACGCCGCGTGCAGCTCGAGCCAGTTGATGGAGCACCCGGCGTGTCGTGGCGACCACAGGCCTTGTGCCGTGGCGCCTTCGCAGTGAGCGCCCCATCCTGCGAGGCTGGCATCTGTTGTAACGGTGATTTGCGCCTGAGGCAGGAACAGGGTGCCCTTGGTTAGAGCCGCGGAGCGCCACCATGTAAGGGAACGTCGGACCTGTGGGGGGAGTCTGACCTTGTGAAGAGATGATCCTCGCTTTTGCCTCTGAAAGGGAAGAAGGAACCACTGCAATTCTCGGGCATGTAACCTGGCCCAAGGTACAATGGAAATGCAGGAGACCATTTTGCCTAACAGGGATGACAAGGTAAGAAGAGGGGAGGAAACTGCCCCCTGGACCTGAGAAGCCAACTCCCTAAGACTGTCCTGTCTTTCCTGTGAAAGGAAGACCTTACCCGCTGAGGAATCAATGACCGACCCCAAATGGACAATGGTCGTCGACGGGGACAACTGACTTTTGGTGAGATTGATCGAAAAACCATGATCTGTGAGTACCTGAGTGACAGTCTGTAGGTGCTGTTGCGCCAAGGATCTGGTAGGGGCATGAACCAAAATGTTGTCCAAATAACATTGAACTCTGATAGGGAGAGACCGAAGGTGTCCCGCTAGGACTGAGAGGACCTTCGTAAAAACTCTGGGAGCTGAGGAGAGACCAAAGGGAAGGGCTCGGTATTGGAAGTGCCTGTCTGCGTAGCAGAACCTGAGGTAACAACGGTGATGGTGAGCGATGGGGACGTGTAAGTAGGCTTCGGTTAAGTCTAGGGAAGCCATGAAGTCCCCTGGGCGGATGCAGGCGAGAATGGTTTTAAGAGAATGCATCCGGAATTTCCTGTAAGATATAAAATGATTCAATTGTTTAAGATCTAGAATTGCTCTCCAGCCCCCCGAAGCCTTGGGTACCACAAACAGAATGGAATAAAACCCCTGGAAGCGTTGCTCGGAAGGAACCGGCTGAATTGCTTTGATGTCCAGTAGATGTTGCACCGCCTCGGCCATGAGGGCTCGTTTAGCGAGGCTTCTGGCCATGGGGCATCGGATGAAGGCTCCAGGGGGAGGCGAGAGATAAACCGTGTCTGATGGTGTCTAGTACCCATGAGTCATCTGTGGTGGCCTCCCATTGGTCAGCAAAATATTTCAACCGACCCCCTATGGGTACCTCTGAGGAGGGTGGTGACCTATTGTTTGCCCCGTTTAGTGGGGCGCCCACTCGCCCCTCCGCGGGATTGCCTCCTGAACTGTCTCCCCCGCCCGGCTCTGTCCTGACTGGGACGAAACCTACCGGAATACTGACCTGGGGTGCGGGGAAAGCTGGAACCCTGGTCAGATTGGCGAAAGGGCCGCCTGGGGTACGGAGTCCGCCGTGGAAGGCCCCTGCGGGAGAGGGAAGGCAATATCTTTCTCTTGTCTCGAGATTCAATGAGAAAGGGGTCGAGGGAATCTCCGAAAAGGTGTTTGCCCTTGAGGGGCTTAGAGGCCAAACGCCACTTGTGGCGCGTTTCCACCGGCCACTGCTTAAGCCATAGCATCCGTCGTGCCACGGCGGCCGAAGCCATAGCCTTTGATGTAAATTTAGAGGCGTACAAGGTGGAATCAGCCAAGAACTGGCAGGTAGCGAAGATCTTATTCAGGTCCTGATGTGCTCTTAAGTTGGTCTCAGGGATGTATTCCTGAAGTTGCTTCAGCCACAGGAGGGCTACCCTTGCGAAGAATGAGGATGTGGATGTTGCCCGGATAGCCCAGGCCGCTGCCTGGTGCGCGCGCACCAGCACCTGTTCTACCTTGCGTTCCTCGGGCTTGAGGTTCTCTTCCGATTCGCTAGGCAGATTGGTCTGAGCGTGGAGTGCTAATACGGGAGAATCCACCGTTGGTACCTCAAGCAAGTCGCTCAGATCCGAAGCCACGTTGAAAAACTGGCGTTCGAGGGAGGAAGGAGATGGTCCAGATGCTGGAGCTGCCCACTGATTCCTCACTGTGTCTAGAAATAAGGAAGGAGCCGGGACTGACTCCGGCTCGGGTGTTACCGAAGAGAAGATAGGCCCCAGAGGAGTATTAAGAGATGGAGCCGGGGCGGCGGGTAAGGAGAGGCCGGCGGTAGCCCTGGCCTTGCTAAGGAGAGACTTGAAGAGAGCCTGCGGAAATAAGGCCGCAGTAGGGGGCTTGCCCGGTGCCGGTTCCTCATCCTCAGAAAGATCACCTAATGGCTGCATTAGCAAATCAGGCAAATCATCAAGATTATCTTCCTCTGAGATATTTGAAAGCTGATCCGCAGCCAGAAATCCTGCACTGGTGCTAGGTTGAGGATCCAATTGGGGAGAGGAGATTCCTGAGCCCACGGAGGGCAGGGTGGCAGCCAAGTTCTGTAGGTTGGCTGTGATGCTGCTCTGGACCGCCATTGCTATCCATTGTTGGATTAAAGTTGGATCAAATGGTAAAGCCGGTGGCTGTTGGGCTGGGTCCGAGGCAGGGGAAGGCCTGGCTTCCTGACTAGAAGGTGGATGAGGTGGTGGTTGGGCCTGCTCTGTTCCAGAGCCTGGATCAGGTAGGGGGCCTTGGATTGATTCCTGGCCAGTCATGGCAGCCACGCCCAATCCCCCTGGTCCCCACAAGTTCGGAGATATCTGGGGAAGAGTTGAGGCCTCAAGTGAGGGAGCAACCACTTGCTGGCTGGTGGGAGCCTGGGGGGCAGATCTAGTCTGAGCAGCTTTATTGTGAATCTTCTGTAGGGCCCGATCCCTACGCTGCTCCGCCCTCGTGGCCTCTGCCCTGATCGGTTGAGAAGAAGATGAGGCTGCAGCCTCATCATCATTAGGCCTGTTTGTTTTCTGTTTCCTTTTGCCCCCTGGTTTGGAAGAGTTAGAGGGCATGCCTTTCGCCATTTCTGTAATGAAGGCGATTGGGATCAGGAGTCAAAGGAGGGTTGTCGCTGGAGTGCCTGGTGCGTCTCTGCTCCCCCCCGCGCCCCCCCCACGGGCTAGGTACGCTGGTGACCTGCCCGGCTAGCGGTCGCTGCGGCTTCGAGATCCGCGATCCTCCCTGCGAAGTCCTGGCGCGATCCGCTCTTCTCAGTCCCGAGCCGCTACGAGTTGGCGCCAAATTTAAGTTCAGGAGCCTTCCGCGAGCGAGGCTCCGGCAGCAGGCTCCGAGGCGACAATCGGCTGGCCGAGGAAAAGAAATGCGCCGTTAGTGGTTTCGCTTTCCCTTTGGGCAAAGCAACCGCGGCGGCAGCAGCAAGCTCGCCCGATAAGAATTTCCCACATGGAGATGAGCGAGGGCGCGGCGACGGGAGTCCCTTCGCGACCAGAGCCGGAACAGAGTCAAACGGCTTTTTTCTTCTGGTCGCGGCCGCGAGGCGAGCAATCGAAGGGGGGGTTGGGGGGGGCAGTGGGCTAGGCCGGAGCCCAAGGCCCTCGTGGCAGCTCAGGAGGGAGACTCCAGGTGCTGCCACGCTCCCTCGCTCACCAAATAATGAAGGATCTTCAAGGGAGGTTAGCAAAGAAAAAGGAGAAAGGGAAAGATCTAAGGAAATAAAAGTTTTTTAAATACAACCTGACTCTACAATGGACCAGCAGTTGGGATGGGTTTTCGCCACGTCCTGTTCTGCTGAGGACGAGTCAGAAACTGGGACCCCAAGGGGCGGATCCAGGCAATTAAGAAAAAAATAGTGACTCGTCCTCTACTGCTGGTAGGCAGAGACAACCCATCCTGACTGCTGGCTCCTCAGAGGATGGAGAAAACGGGCCTACTAGGCCCACCAGAAGTTGGGAAATGGGCTGTTTCTGGCCTCCAGAGGGCCTCCAGGGTGGTGGGGGAGGCCATTTTCGCCCTCCCCAGGGATTGAATTATGGGTGTGGGCACTTGCGCATGCGCAATAGCACATGCGCACACGCTTTCGGCACCTGAGGAAAAAAAGGTTCGCCATCACTGCTATAAAGGGTAGGGGGCAAAAACTGTGGTTTATTTAACTTAAATTACCTAGGGTGATAGATTACCTAAAGTAGTTAGATATGTAAAGAATATGATATGTAAAGATATGTAAAGTTTTTGAAAATGCTTTTTTGAAAACTTTTTTCTGGAAAAATTGGACAAAATTAAACATATGCCTTATTTATTTTATACGTCTCTTCACTGATTTAAGCTCACTTTGCTATTTTGGGAACATTCAAATGTGCAACTCTGTTTAGAATAGAATAGAGAATAGAATTCTTTATTGGCCAAGTGTGATTGGACACACAAGGAATTTGTCTTTGGTGCATATGCTCTCAGTGTACATAAAAGAAAAGATACATTTCTCAAGAATCATGAGGTACAACACTTAATGATTGTCATAGGGTACAAATAAGCAATCAGGAAACAATCAATATTAATATAAATAGTAAAGATACAAGCAACAAGTTATAAGTGGGAGGAGATGGTGATAGGTACAATGAGAAGACTAATAGTAATAGTAATGCAGCCTTAGTGAATAGTTAGACAGTGGTGAGGTAATTATTTGTTTAGCAGAGTGATGGCGTTCAGGAAAAAACTGTTCTTGTGTCTAGTTGTCTTGGTGTGCAGTGCTCTATAGCAGTGGTCCTCAACCCCCGGTCCATGGACCGGCACCGGGCCGCGGCATGCCAGAAACCGGTCCGTGCAAACAGGTGAAGCCCCATCCAAGGAATGCAGGCAGCAGGCAAAACCACGCCCCCTCCGGTCCATTGAAAAGCCTCCCTCCAGAGAACCCGGTCCCTGGTGCCAAAAAGGTTGGGGGCTGCTGCTCTATAGCGTCGTTTTGAGGGTAGAAATAATTTATGTCCAGGATGCAAGGGGTCAGTAAATATTTTCACAGCCCTCTTTTTGACTCGTGCAGTATACAGGTCCTCAATGGAAGGCAGGTTGGCAGTAATTGTTTTTTTCTGCAGTTCTGATTACCCTCTGAAGTTTGTGTCTGTCTTGTTGGGTTGCAGAACCGAACCAGACAGTTATAGAGGTGCAGATAACAGACTCAATAATTCCTCTGTAGAACTGTATCAGCAGCTCCTTGGGCATTTTGAGCTTCCTGAGTTGGTGCAGAAAGAACATTCTTTGTTGTGCTTTTTTGATGACATTTTTGATGTTAGGTGACCATTTTAGATCTTGAGATATGGTAGAACCTAGAAATTGGAAGGTCTCTACTGTTAATACTGTGTTGTCTAGTATTGTAAGAGGTGGTAGAATGGGAGGGTTTCTCCTATAGTCTACCACCATCTCTACGGTTTTGAGTGTGTTCAGTTCCAGATTGTTCCGGTCGCACCACGAGGCTAGTTGTTCAACCTCCCGTCTGTATGCGGTTTCATTGTTGTCTCGAATGAGACCAATCACTGTTGTATCATCTGCAAACTTCAGTTTTACTCACAGTTGTCATGTTTGGTATATTTATTACATGTAAAAGTATAATTCAGACAGGCAACAATTATGGTTACTAGTTTAATTTACTTCAAAAATGTTTAATTTTTGCATAAGCTGTGGAAGAATTCTGGACTCTCTTAATGTTGTCAGTTTGGTAAGATAGAAAAAAAAATGAAGCTAAGAAGAAACCACCCACAAAACCATCTAGAGACATGTCTTTCGAGGTCAAAGAAGAGCTGATCCAACAAATCAGCAACAAATACACCCACAAGCAAATTGGCCACCGAAATCATCTTCCTTCCTAGCAAAATAACAGCAGTGCCCAGGGGGAGTGGATGGGATCCAAAATAAAAACAATTCTCTCTTGCGCTGGACATTTGTATTATCTTGCTTGTCCACCAGCTACAGAAATGGAAAAGCTGCACTATTCAACAGTCTTGTATAGTAATAATCTTCCTATTCTAAGTTAATAGAAAACATTTTGGAGCAGTAAATGACGACAGTGTACGAGCACCTCGTCTTATTGTTTTCATTATTCCAAAACAAAATATTTCGTTGCAGGGTTTTTTCTCTTTCAAAAATATTTCAATGCTTTCCCATTTTAAAAAGGCCCAGGGGAGAGGGGAGGAAAATCAGTTCTTTCCCAATTCATTACAGTTTTCTCCCAAAACATTCTTAATTCTTTTAAGTGCAGTGTTTATGATTATTCCTTACATTTTTTTCCATTGTCTCATCCTATTCTATTTGGCACCTTTGCTCTCATGTTTCATGAGACTTGTTGTAGGATCGTAATCCTGTTTATGGCTTATTGTGTTGCGTCAATTCAGGCAGTTGTGCCTTATTAAAAAAAAAGAATTCAATACACTGGCTGGGCTAACAAGGGTCCATAACTTTTCAGATAACAGGCACTATCCAGTGATTTTGTAAACATCCCTTCCCCCCTCCCCCGACAACAAATTTTAAAGATTGTTACATCAGTTGAAATGTCACCCAATCTCACAAAAGGACAGTGTTCTCACTCCCACATTTCATGCGATTTTGATTTCACCCCAGATTTTGCAAGACTCATCTCTCCCACAATATTCTGACTATGCAATGAAAACAAAATGGCGTAAATCTTTAGGATCCTGCAGAGGCCCTCCGAGATGTAATAGATAAAATGAAGCAGCAAGCATTAGGTTACCCAGCTCCTGGCTTATATGATGCGTGAACTCAATCTCTAATCAAAGTGGATGTTATTAATTTTGAAGTCCCCAAACTGAGTTGATATGCCAATGAAAGTCAGGCGCCTCAGCATCCCAGCCATAAAGATCAGGATGTGGTACTTAAAACTGCCAGAGTTTAGCACAGTGGTTTCCTCTGTGAAAGGTCGATTGATTCAAATCCATGCCATTTCAGTTGTCAATTAAGTCATGATTTTAAAATTACCACACAAAAAAAGACTCTTTTAAAATTCCTTATTTATTTTACTCTAGAAATGTACATGCTGTGCTTCATTTCCCTGTCATTCCCTGATTGATTGTAAGAATGAACTATAGCTCCTAGAACAAGAGAATGCCATTAAAAAACAATACTCTTTTGCAACACATGTCAAAATAATGGATCTACGTGTCTTTTGTATTGCAAAACTGTACCTATTTAGTGATAAGGGGATGTTAAGTGACCATGCAGATAGACTTTCTCCAGGAGCATATGACCCCCAACTTGGCCCTTCAGTTCTCCCAATTGTGAAACCATCAAAACCAAATTTTTAAAAAGAAAAACAGTTTCTTCGTTTATGAATATATTTTATATTTCATTTCAGTTTATGAATGGTTATGAAATGTCATCTCAAATATCTGGAGCTCTAAAACGCAAGGAAAAACAGAAACATGATGAGATTAATAAAAAGGGGCAACAAACACTTTTTCAATTTGGTGTTAAATGCAGCAGTGGCGCTCTCGCACACATGGCCCAGCCAGGGTGGGTGGTGGTGCCTCTCCTGAGCGTGCGTGCATGCCTTCCTTTTCGGCCAAGGCCTCTCCGAGCGGCGTGTGTGAGGCGAGCGGGAAAGATCGCGCAGCCTCCCCCCCCCCGAGTTTCCCATGCAGGAGACCGAGAAGAGCCTGGCGGTGGCCGCGGCCTCCCCTTCCGACGCCCTTTCCGCCAACGCAGAGGGGTCCGGATGTGGTGGAGGAGGGAGCAGTAGCAGCAGCAGTGACTCGGAGGCCAAACAGCCATCAGCGGAGTTGCCTGAGGGATGGGAGGCCCAGCCGGAGACCCAACCGGATGGAAAAGTCGACGCCAACGAGGCTGAGGAGGAGGAGGAAAAAAGCAGTGGGGGCCTATATTAGTCTTGTTTCAGCACTTAATAATCTTATTGGCGGCCCTGCTGCCCTATGATTCTACGATATTCTCAACCTCGTATTTACCCCAACTACTGTATATTGTTATTTCTTTGAATTGCCACAACTTCAAAAGCACAAGCAGAAACTAAAGCTTTGTCAAAATGGCAAAATGTGTGTCATTATGTCACAAACTCTGTACCACACACATTTACAAGCAATATCACAGTGCAAGAGGAGGGCAGGGTTGTAACTCTGTGATATATTTTCATTCTCTGCTTCCCTTTAGACCTTTATTTATTTTATTTATTTCTACGCTCTTTTAGGCCGCCCAATCCCATAGGACTCAGGGCGGCGTACAACATGGATAAGAAACGTACATTAAAAGCAATGGCAACAATTTAAATAAAAATAAAACAATATTAAAACATCAACAACCACCATTCATGGGGGAATCTGATTTCCTTGTTCACCCCGCCTGTCGGAAGAGCCATGTTTTCACGGCTTTACGGAAGGCCAGTAGAGTGGGGATGGTCCGGATCTCTGGTGGGAGTTGGTTCCAGAGGGACGGGGCTCCCACAGAGAAGGCCCTCCCTCGCGGTCCCGCCAACCGACACTGTTTGGCTGATGGGACCCGAAGGAGGCCCTCTCTGTGGGACCTAACCGGTCGTAGGGAGGTGTGTGGTAGGATGCGGTCCCGAAGGTAGTCTGGCCTTGAGCCATGTAGGGCTTTAAAGGTCAAAACCAACACCTTAAATTGCGACCGGAGACTAATGGGCAACCAGTGCAGCTGGCGGAGGATGGGTATTACGTGGGTGTATCTCTGTACACCCACCACAGCTCGCGCAGCTGCATTCTGCACCAATTGCAGTCTCCGGATGCTCTTCAAGGGTAGCCTTTAGAGGTTACCAAGAGATCATAATTTAAAGAATCAAATATATCTCAACTCCACCAGAGTTGTCAAATTCCATTGTTTCATGACCATGCAGACCTTAATTGCATTTGGGAAATGCATGAGCCTATAGCAAGGATGCCCCTACAGAGAGGTCAAAAAAGTAAAAAAAAGAACAATACCTAGACATTCCTAGTCTACACTTTTTTTAATTTTTCATTCAGCATTTAAATACATGCATACACTTCATGTAGAGTTAGAAAAACAAACAAATTGGCTGGCAATTAATCCAAGTGAGACAAGCAATACAATTTTGTGAGTCAACATCCTTGCTATGAATAAAAGTCCATCCATCAAAAGAATCTGTGAGGGCAAGTAAGATCAAGAACAGGGTTAGGGTTCATGAAATCAACTGCAAATCAATCCAAAGGTGTTTGTAAAGGCTGTCCCCAACTGATCCCAATTTCCCCAAACAAAAATAATCACAATTGTTTGGTCTCGGTCCATGTTCAGAAACTGAACAAAAAGATGTTTATGCTCCTTCTAAAACCGCCTGAGCTCTTCTAATTAGCCAGCCAACAGAGACGTCCATTCCCTCCCTGGACTTTGACTGCCAAGAACACAGGGTTGGCTCCAACTTTGGCACAATCTCGCACTTAGTTTTGAACACCCTCTGCTATCTTCTCCACCTTCTTCAGATCTTACAGAAAAGAAGAGTTGTTGGGAAACCTTGCAGCAGCCTACAAGAAAATCCAGCCAAGCAATTCTTATATGAAATAGGGAAGGGAGGGAGGGAAGGAAGACCATGACTAGCTGTAGAAATCAGGAACAGGAACTAGGGCCTAAGCATTACCACTTCCAGCTCCAGCCGACTCTTCTAATGAAAAAAGCTTTCCAGCAAGTGATGTAATAAGGATGCCACAGTAAGAAGAGAGATTTCACTAGAAACTGAACAAAAATTTAAAAACCCATAACTAATAGCCAATGTGCTTTTAAAAAAAAGTCACTGAAAGCTCATATAAGGAGAATCTCTTTTTCTCCTTTCTGTCCCCTTCCTCTCCTTTAGGAGGCTAACGCATAACAACAGGCAACATCTGAATTTCTGGGCAAAAGAAGAAGTTAGGGCCTACCTGGACCAAGGTTGCCCTCAACATCATAAGCCAAGTTATAGCAATTGTGCAAAATATATTAATCGTCCTGCCCCTTCCTGATTGGTTGGACTTATCTCCCAAGCCAGCTCAACATCACAGCTGGATTTGAACACATCTGGAGGAGAACCAGTTGAATAGTTACATTACTGGATTCACTATGTTCTCTTATCTAGACACAGTAAGGATAAAAGACAGTATAGAAATATAATATATGAGTTACTAAAATGAAAGCATACCACCACCACCACATTTTCTCTTGCCAGATAAAACCAGCTTGGCTTAACATTTATTTTTAACCACAGCAAGACTTTCGTGAAGTTTATCTGTACCTTTTAAAAACAAGACTGAAAAAAGAGAGATGAGAAGCTGAGAAAAATGCTGAGAAAAAGAGCCATGCCTATGGCTAGTCAACAAGCTTGTGGAAGCCACAGCGTGAGTTTGCATGGATTTCCAATCCAGGATTCCCACTTTGGGGTGGGGGTTTGGAAAGTGGAGGGACAATGATGAGACATGCATGATGGCATCATGCTGCAACTTAAGGATTTGCATCAGGTATCAAAATATACTGTAGGTACATGACTGACATATGCATATATTCCAGCACCATTGTGGTTTGCTGTAAACACAGATGGGTCTCTAGCAGATGGAAATTTGATATATTATCATTATCACTATCACCATCATAATCATCATCATCATCATCATCATCATCATCATCAAAAGCGAAGTCTAGGCCCATCTTGGGCCTGCAGACCATCACTCTTTCTCTCTCCTTTTCCCTAGATCAGTGATGGCGAACCTTTTTTTCCTCGGGTGCCGAAAGCGCGTGCGCATGTGCTATTGTGCATGCGCGAGTGCCCACACCCATAATTCAATCCCTGGGGAGGGCAAAAATGGCCTCCCCCACCACCCTGGAGGCCCTCTGGAGGCCAGAAACAGCCCATTTCCCAACTTCTGGTGGGCCTAGTAGGCCCGTTTTTCGTCCTCCCCAGGCTCCAGAGGCTTCCCTGGAGCTTGGGGAAGGTGAAAATGCCCTCCCCCGCCCGCCGGAGGCCCGCCAGAAGCCAAAAACACCCTCCCAGAGCTTCTGTGCGAGCTGAAAATCAATGGCTGGAGTGCACATGCACGCTGGAGCTGAGCTAGGGCAACAGCTCGCGTGCCGGCAGATATGGCTCCGCATGCCACCTGTGGCACACGTGCCATAGGTTCGCCATCACTGCCCTAGATAGTCCTTGGAGATGTTTTCATATTCCCCCCATAAGAATCTTCCTGGCTTTTGGAGCCCCAAAGTGGATATGGTGCACTAAGAATTTAATATCTAAGTCTTGTTTTAAAATGATCAAGTGCTGTACCAAGGGCTATATTCACATAGCTTGTCATAGCTTTCATTGATTTAATAAAATAGCAAATGTAACATCATTTTCCAAGGTATGTAGCTTCTCTACATGGTGGTTTGCTTAAGATCCGGTGTATAATAGTGGTTTACAACTGTCCTCCCCATATATTTGTCTAATGCCCATGTGACTTCTCAGGCGCCGATTTCCATCATCCTGCTCTACATTCCCATAAAATGGAAGATGCACACTTTAGCATTTACAGCTCATGCCTGATTCAGATAGTTTGATTCACAGCTGAATATGGATATGAGAACAGATTCTTCTCAAGGTCTTTTGCTGGAGAGGTTAATAAATGGTGACATAACTCCTTCTGTGTTCATACCACACAGTACAACAAGCTGCATCACACCAAATAGTTTTCAACTTGGCTTCTTTTTTGTGACTTGGCACATTGTGAGAACATAGCTGATCTCATTATTTACGGTCCAGAATATTATGCACATCCAGAAAAGGTAATTCATGAGGTTATGCACATTGTGTGATTGCAAAATTACATTTAGAATTTTTATAACATTTTCAAGGCCTTACAGCATTTTATTTACATCATTACAACTGCATTAACAAGGTGGACAATTATTGATTCCCTCTATTCCACATGGGGAAACCCGGAAGAGAGGCTTTTTATGGTGGAAATGAGATCAAAACAAGAATATTTCTGATTCACCAAGTCTTTCAACCATGGTGCAAAATGCTAGCAGTGCTGTTTTTATACAGTGATGCATTGCAACATCTATTCCCCAACACACTCTGCTGCAGGCAAGAAAACTTTTGATTGAAAAAAACCCTTCCAGATGCTTTAGAAAAGGTGAGAGGTGATTATTTGGTGTTGGCAAATTCAGGCTGAAGAAATCTGTATCCCACGCTTGTTCTCCACCCACCTCAACCCTGTAACACGTCTCTCCAGACTTAGCTCTACTGCCGTAAGGTGCATGTTGACAGATCACAGGGGACCCACCTTGAGCAGAGAACAGATCAGAGAAGCAAATGACTTTTTGT
The DNA here is from genome assembly GCA_023053685.1 of Diadophis punctatus similis. Taxonomy (NCBI): domain Eukaryota; kingdom Metazoa; phylum Chordata; class Lepidosauria; order Squamata; family Dipsadidae; genus Diadophis; species Diadophis punctatus. The sequence continues at coordinate 22,041,536 of JALIGW010000001.1, forward strand.
CCAAAAGGGTTTTGAACTTTCCATTGCACACACATGCACACAAACACAGGTGGCAAGTGGAAGGGGGGGGGAACACACTGCTCCTAACAGCTTCTCCATCCTTTCAATTTCATGCTGCTTTGGTGAGGCAATTACAGTCGATGGAATCGCATCCGACCATGTAAACACCCGAACGGCCAAAGGATACCCCAACAATTCATCTCTTCATATTTCACCGACGATGCAGAGAAAGAGATGGTGTCTTTCTCTTCACCATTCATTTAACCTCATTTCAGATGTCAGCACCGTAATCCAGGGAGGCAGAACAGATCTTTTAAGAGAAGATACAGTAATGGGGCTCTCGTAACTGGCTGCAGATGGAGCAGAGTTGATGCTCAAAATCCTCCATCCAAAGGAAACATTACCCCCCCTCACCAAAAGAAAGAGGGAGGGGATATATTTCATTGCTGGAGAGTGGATGAACTGATGCAGACAAAAGGCAATGACAAATCAATCTTTTTCTTCCAATGAGAAAAAAGGGGGTTACTTTCAGAGAACTTGGAAGGAAAATGGTAGTTGACACCAAACATTCCAAAAGTTTTGTAACAGTCACTATGTAGGACAGGCAGGCAAAAGATCAGCAGAGTGCATCCATGCAGTGGGAAGACATGCTGAAAACTCTTTAATTGCACAACACACGAACAAGACTTACCGTATTTTTCGGAGTATAAGACACACCTTTTTCCTCCCTAAAAGTGGCTGAAAATTTGGGTGTGTCTTATACTTCGAATGTAGCTTTTTTTTTCAGCCCTAACTAGGTGCTAACAGATCTTCCCAGCTCTTACCTTGCAGGCTTTTTCATTGTTACTCTCTCCAAAGAATGTTTTTCCAGCCCTAAGTCTTTGCAGAATTTTTTTTCATTGCTCTACTTGCTCAGAATAAGTTTTTTTCTAGCCCTAACCAGGTGCTAATATCTTCCCAACTCTTACTGGCTTGCAGGCTCTTTCATTGTTACTCTCTCAGAAGAAGGTTTTTTTAAGTCCTAACCAGGGGATAAAATAATGTGCTGAAGCTGACCAGACTAAGGACGCTAGCCAGATGAATACCTGGTAGGCAGATTGTTTTCCCCTATTTTCCTCCCCAAAAACTAAGGTGCGTCTTATACTCCGGTGCGTCTTATACTCCGAAAAATACGGTAATCATCCTTTTCACTGGGAAATAGTGAGAAAACTAAGTCCAAAAATGCTAGGGAATTCCTGGAAGTTTGGTATTCTGACAAATCACCCATCAATAGACACATAGATATAAACAACATCTACATGATCCACAGCGATGCAGTGGTTAGAGGTTATTTCTGCTGACTGACTGCGGACTGCAATTTGGCAGTTCCAATCCCACCAGGCTCAAGGTTGACTCAGCCTTCCATCCTTTCGAGGTGGCTAAAATGAGGACCCAGATTGTTGGGGGCAATATGCTGACTCTGTATACCGCTTAGAGAGGGCTGCAAAGCACTGTAAAGCGGTATATAAGTCTAAGTGCTATTGCTACATACCATTCAAAAGAGACAAACAGCTAAAAATGACCAAAACAATTCACCAGCAATCAACAACCAGATAAGCAGAGATTAACAACAGGATTAATACCAGACCAACAATCAAGCAGTAAACAATACCCTAATCGGGCTTCCTGTTTTGGTTCCGGTCTTCGTTGGCACTCCCTTTCTGGAGTGTCGATCCTCGGCACCGTTTAAGCTGCCAGAAAGCTTAAAAATAGCTGACTGGCGGCAGAAAAGCCTCTTCCCGGGCAAAGGGAAGGGCAAAGAGCGCGCAGGCACAGGTAGAGCCCTCCCAACCCCCCCAGGGAAAGATCTAGGGGGGGCGTAAGGAGGACTCCCTGGTAACCAGTTGCTGCTCCGGACCTTGGATATCTCTGCTTTTGCAGAGCGAGGAGGCTGTTACCAAATACTGCTGTAAACAACAGATTCTGATTGAAGATTATCATCAGCAGCGGAGAAAACCAGGAGGTAAAATCAAATTACAGTAACCTATAATTAACTCTTAACGACTCTCATTTGAATTACAAAGAAACAAGTTGGCTTTTTAAAATGGCGTTGGAAGCTTGAAAGCGGGAGGAAGTGATGAGAACAAAGAGAAAAGTTTTATCTTTGCTGATAGCAATGGCAAGAGAGCTGCTGGATTTGATTTAAATTTGCACTTACGTTTGAGACTTTTCTTCTTTTTGGCACCAGATTAAAATAACTGGGAATATCTGACCAAAGATTTACGTTAATCCTGATGGCTTCTAAATCTGTAAAGACGGTCTCTTCCAAAAGTGCGGAGAGCTCCCCAACCCCCACTACTACTAAGCTGCAAACGCTTGCAACACAATCTCAACCCCGGCCCCAGCCATTAACTCTTGCAATGCTGCAAGAAAGCCTTAAAGCTATGCAGATTCAAATATCTACCAATTTTAACAAAAAAATTGATGAATCTAATGAGACAATTAAGGAGTTGATAAATGATCAGATACAAGTTGTGTCTAATAAAATGGAAATCTGCAACAATGAAATTAGAGCTGACATTTTGGAGGCATTTAAAGGATTGGCAAATAATGTGGAATATTTGGATGAGCAAGTTCAATTAATCAAAGATATTACTGCCTCCCTACGAGAGAGAATAGACGAAGTTGAAGAAAAAACTACAGATGAAATTACATTGATCCATTTTCGCAACAGGGAGTTCGCGATCAGAATTCGTGGACTGCGGGAAGAGAAAAGTGAAGATCTAAGAGTGTTGTTGGGAGATGCCCTTGCCCAAGTGTTGGATATCAACAAGGAAGAGCTGATGGGCCAGATCGATAAGGTTTACAGGGTCAATTCTCGAGCTGCCAGAGTAAGGAACCTTCCAAGAGATATCGTGATATATTTTAATAACAGAGCACTGCGTAATGAAATTCTCCAAGCAACGTACCTAAATAAATTACAGGTGGGAGGACAGGAATTGATCACACTGAAAGAGATTCCCCCAAGAATGCTGAGGGCTAGAAGAGATTTTACCTTTTTGGTTGAGGAGCTTAAAAGACAACAATTACCATTTAGATGGGAAGTTCCAAATGGTATCTCTTTGATCTATGCTGGAGAAAGACATCGACTTAACACGGTCCAAAAAGCAAGAGATTTCTTTACATATATTTTAAAGGCTGGGACACCGAGCTCATCAGAGGGACGGAGAAAAGAGAATGACGGAGCAAGACAACAGGAAGTCCAGCAAATAGAGGCCCCATCTGGTCAAGGTGATACTGTTATAACTCGGGACCAAAGTTTGGATCTATTTGGAGAACAACAGATAAAAGAACAAAGACAGACCAGAGCGGCAACTAAACGTATGCAGGAAATGGCACAACAACAATCTCAGCTTGTGGTTAAAGAAACTACTAAATCTGAAGCAGTGGGAGGAGCAAGATGAAAGGAACGGCAGTTCTTAGATCATCAGTCAATGTTCCAGAAGCTTCAGAAGCCCGCAGATGGGAAGTAGATTTTTAACTTGGAATGTTAATGGATTAAACTCACCACAGAAAAGAAGGAAAATATTTCATTATCTTAAACAATTTAACAACGATGTGGTCTGTCTTCAAGAAACACATATTAGAAAACAAGACCAAAAATATTTGCTAAATTCAAAATTAGGACTACAATTTGTATCATCAGCATCAGAAAAAAGAAATGGTATTGTAATATACGTTAAAAAAAACCTGACTACCAAATTGATTGAAGCAGATGATCAAGGAAGATTTCTAGCTATAGAACTTTTAATTAAAGGAGAAAGAATACTGGTGATTGGTGTATATGCCCCGAACCAACAACAAGAGAAATTTTATGATTTTTTACATACAAAGTTAATACAATGGGACTATAATACCTGTATCCTTCTGGGAGATTGGAATGGTGTACCAGACGTTAAAAAGGACAAGAAGGGTCCAAGCCAAAATACTTTTTCAAGAGCCAAATTACCAAAGTCTTTTTTTGAAATGATGGAAGATTGGGAGTTGAGGGATATCTGGCGTGAAAGAAATATAGAAGAAAAGAACTTTACCTTTTTCTCCGATAGACATCAATCTTTTTCAAGGATTGATTTTATTTTGATCACTAATAATCTTTTTTCTAGGGTAAAGAAGACGAAGATATGTTCAAGAGTATTAACGGATCATAGTCCGGTCTGGCTGGAATTGCAAGATAACAATGGACCCAGAAGGTCATGGAGGTTAAATGATAATTTATTTAGATATGAGAATAATGTGAGGGAATGTAAAAAATTAATGAAAGAATTTTTTGTTAATAATATGCAGAAGGGCACATCTTTGGAAATGGTTTGGGATGCCAGTAAAGCTTATATGAGAGGTATTTTGATCTATCTGAATAATAAATTTAGAAGAAAAAAAGAGGAAAAGAGGAAAGAATTGGAAGAAGAGATCAAACGACAGGAAAGGGCCTTAATTTCTAATCCATTGGATAGGAAAATTAAAGAGGTAATTAACTTATTAAGGGGTCAATTCAACATGTTAATGACAGACCAAGTGGCAACCAATTTACAGTATGCAAAATTTAATATTTTTAGTAACGCAAACAAACCAGGGAGGTGGCTGGCATACATGTTAAGAAAGAAGCAAAAATCAAGAACTATTGAAAAAATTAGATATAAGGGTAAAGAAACTTATGAACAAGAATTCATTAAAAAATCATTCTTAGATTTCTACTCAGGATTATATAGTGGGGATAAAGTTAGGGAAGAAGAGATAGATAGGTACTTACAGCAACAAAATATTCATACACTTACTGAGATTCAGAGGGATACCTTAAATCAATTGATAACTTCAGAAGAGATTGCATTGGCAATTAAACAATTAAAAGTGGGCAAGGCTCCGGGGACAGATGGATTAACCGCTGTTTATTATAAAAAATTGCAGGAGGAAATGGTGGAACCACTTAAAGATTTGTTTAACTATATCCAAAAGGGAGGCACGGTACCTCCATCTTGGAAAACTGCTTTTATCTCTCTGATCCCAAAAGAGGGTCAAGATCTTACAGACCCAAAAAATTACAGGCCGATTTCACTTCTAAACTTAGATTATAAAATTTTTGCAAAAATTTTAGCAAATAGACTAATGATAGTTTTACAACAGACAATACATCATGATCAAACTGGGTTTATAACAGGTAGACAAATGAAAACTAATGTTAGACAAGTTGTTAACTTATTAGAGTATTTGGGAAAGAACAACCAGGTCCCTGCAACATTGATATTTTTGGATGCTGAGAAAGCCTTTGATAGATTGAATTGGCGATTTTTATTAAAGTTAATAGAAAAATTACAACTTAGAGATTATTTTGTACAATCTATTCAGGCAATATACCAAAAACAAACAGCGCAAATAATAATCAATGGTGGGTTAACAGATAATTTTAATATAGAAAAAGGAACAAGACAAGGATGTCCTTTATCTCCTTTGTTGTTTATCTTGAGTTTGGAAATATTACTCAGCAAAATAAGAGAACTTGACACAATAAAGGGGATTAAGATCAGACAGGAAGAATATAAGCTACGAGCTTTTGCGGATGACCTGGTTGTTACTCTGACCCAACCACTACAATCTATTAACATTTTGATGGATACAATTAACTTATATGGACAAGTATCTGGTTTTAAGATAAATATAGCCAAAACAAAAATAATAGTTAAAAATATGACAAGAACTCAAAAAGAAGAAATAGAAAAGGTAACAGGTTTTGAAGTAGTTCAAAAGATCAAATATTTAGGGGTTTATATTATGTCCACAAATACAAAACTATACCAACATAATTATGAACCATTATGGTTAAAAATACAGAAAGATATGGAAAATTGGGAAAAACTGCAATTGTCACTGTTGGGAAGGATAGCTGCTGTTAAAATGAATGTTTTACCAAGGTTTCTATTCCTTTTTCAAATGATACCAATACTTAAAAAAGACGGAACCTTAAGGGAGTGGCAGAAGGGTATAAATAAATTCATTTGGGCAGGGAAGAAGCCGCGGGTAAATCAGAAGATAATGCAGGATACACGTGAAAGAGGGGGCTTAAAAATGCCAAACTTAAAATTGTATTATGAAGCAGCAGCTCTCGCAGCAATTACAGATTGGATTAACTTAACGGAAGAAAGTGTATTAAATATTGAGGGATATGGTTTGCTCTATGGGTGGCATGCCTATTTAATATATGATAAAAAGATAGACAAAGTTTTTAAGAGTCATATATTGAGAAATGCTTTATTGCGTGTCTGGAAAAAGTACCAATGTAAGCTAAATGATAAAATACCTTGGTGGACGGTACCTAGACACGCGATAGAAAATATAAACTTGGAACAAAACATAGATAAGATTACATATAAAGAACTTCTCCTTGAAGATGGAACACTATCTCAATTAAAATCATTTGAGAAATTAAAAGAGGAAGGAATAGTTAGGACCTGGTTCCAATATAGACAATTACAGGCCAGATGGAGAGATGATAGAAAAATTGGTATTGTGCAAAATGAAGAAAACCTGATTGTACAAATTAAAGATAATGGTCCAATGCATATAAAAAGATTATATAATATTTTATTGGAACTGGATTCAGAATCGGAATTGGTTAAAGATTGTATGATAAAATGGGCTCAAAACTTTGGAGAACCTATAACGATGGACATATGGGAAAAGATATGGGTTACAAATGTTAAATTTACGCAGGCTCAAAATTTGAGGGAAAATTTTTATAAAACGTTTTACAGATGGCATTTAGACCCAAAAAAATTGGCATGTATGTATCCTAACTTACAGCCTAAATGCTGGAGATGTGAATGTGATGATGCTACATATTTCCATGTATGGTGGACTTGTAAAAAAATTAAGGCTTTCTGGATAAAAATCTGGTGGATTATACAAAATATTTTAAAGAAAAAAATTAAATTTACACCACAGTTCTTTCTACTGGGAATAACAACGGATTGTACACCTATAGAGACTAAGCTGATTTTGAATTTTATAACGGCTGCCAGATTGTTGGTGGCACAATATTGGAAGAAGGAAGATATACCTACAATTGAAGAATGGACATTGAAAGTGACACATCTGGCCGAAATGGCTAAGGTTTCATCTTATCTTAAGGACCATTCTAATGAAAAATATGTGTTGGAATGGAGTAAATGGACGGAATATATTCAGAAAAAGTTTCAGATTAATATAATTTAAATAGCATTTTTTGTTTGCTGTTTGAAGAAATAATAGATTATACTTTCAAGCTTATGCATAACAAAGAGTTAAGAAAGGATAAGATATTTTTGAATTAACAATCTGTTTTAGTATTAGGTAATTTTATACTTTTTGTTTTGAATTTATACCTTGTGTTTTTCTCTGGGAAGTCTGGGAGGGGGGAGGGGGGAGGGGGGAGGGTGAGGGAGGGGAGAAGGGTAGAGGGTGGATGGGGGGGTAGAAAAGATAAAAACTGTATGTACTTTGTACTTGTAAAACTTTTCAATAATAAAAAACAATACCCTAATCAAGGAATTACCAACACAGACCATCAAACAATAAACAACAGACCAATTATGGAACTACCAAGAGGAAAACAATTACTCCCACCAAAACTGACAGAGCAAGCCATGCCTATATAAACACAAAGCAAACCCCTCTCTCTTCTAGCATGATGCTACCTAGTTGGGTAATGAAACATCTGCATGAAAACAACCAAGTTCAGAGAGCATCAAGGACCCCATGCCAAATGTTCTGTCTCAACAATGTTCTCACGCAATTCTGAAATCCCAGCAGGACTATGAAAGCATGATTTGTTAGGGTTGCCTCTTGGGATTGCCCAATAGGATTGCCCAATAGAGCAAGCATGTTCTATTGTTGTGGTAATCTCTAGTTATAAATCATATCAATTTTGAAGAACAGGGCAATGAGCCAGCCAAGAAGCAGGGGGTGGGGGGGAGAAGAAATGCCTCCAGAAGGAGATTTCCCATATGCCAGATTCATTGAAGGAAAGGAAAACCAGTGGCTTTCTAAAGGCTGCTGAACATCTGAAGGCAGCAGTATCCGCAGGAGGGGAAGGGCGGGCAAGGGGTGGATTATGGAGACGCTCTTCTGGAGACGCATTATGCCACGTCACCATACAAAACGGGCAGTGCTTGTGTTTGCAATGACACAATGCTTTCATTATATTAACAGAAGCGGTGAATCCTGTAGACGCTTTTGTCAGGAAGATCACAGTTTCCCTCCCTCTCTCATAAATCCTTATGCTTCGAGTCTGTAGAGTGCAAAGCTGCCTGATCCCAGGTAAGACCACACCAGACGGGGTCCCAGGTAATCTCAACTGCCAGCTCTTTTAGTTAAAGACCCTTTTAAACTCAAGGTGCCAAGAGCTGAAAGGTGGTTTGCATGCAAAGCAGAGATAAGAGAGCCATTAAGAACTGCCGCAACTTTACCTCCTCAAGGAGGTCATGCTAGATTGAACTTAGAAACATCTTTAGCACGGCCTGTTTGAGGCAAGACTCTCTGGGAATACCAGCAAAATACAGTACTTGAGAATGAATCGGAGATCCAGGTAGAAGATCCAGTAATGTCCAAAGGAGGTGGTGGGAATTATCAAAAAAGGCAATACGGTCACTGACAGAACCGCATCAAAGCCCCACTGCTTTTATAGGTAGATACTGTATGCAACATATGAGACTTTGATGCTACAGAATAGAAGAGTTTTATTTGACCAAACGTGATTAGACACACAATAATTTGTCTCCGGTGCAGAAGCTCTCAATACCAATAAGAGGCAGTAGTAAGGAAGATAACATTAATGCTACAGTCATACAACATGGGTAAATGCACATAGATATTAGACAGTGCTATGAGGATTACCGTATTTTTCAGAGTATAAGACGCACCTAGATTTTAGAGGAGGAAAGCAAGGAAAAAAAGTATTCTGAACCAAATGGTGTAGTAATATATTATTTAATATAATACCAGTATAGCAGAATACTTTTTACAACCATGTATACTTTTTACAAACTTCAAACTTGACAGCTTTAAGACTAGTGGACTTCAACTCCCAGAATTCCTCCTCCAGTCATGCTAGATCAGGAATGGGAGTTGAAGTCCACAAGTCTTAAACTTGCCACGTTTGAAGACCCTTGCACCTATAACCCCTAACCCAGGGGTCTTCAAACTTGACAGCTTTAAGACTAGTGGACTTCAACTCCCAGAATTTCTCCTCCAGTCATGCTAGCTCAGGAATGGGAGTTGAAGTCCACAAGTCTTAAACTTGCCAAGTTTGAAGACCCTTGCACCCCTAACCCCTAACCCAGGGGTCTTCAAACTTGACAGCTTTAAGACTAGTGGACTTCAACTCCCAGAATTCCTCCTCCAGTCATGCTAGCTCAGGAATGGGAGTTGAAGTCCACAAGTCTTAAACTTGCCAAGTTTGAAGACCCTTGCACCCCTAACCCCTAACCCAGGGGTCTTCAAACTTGACAGCTTTAAGACTAGTGGACTTCAACTCCCAGAATTCCTCCTCCAGTCATGCTAGCTCAGGAATGGGAGTTGAAGTCCACAAGTCTTAAACTTGCCAATTTTGAAGACCCTTGCATCCCTAACCCCTAACCCAGGGGTCTTCAAACTTGACAGCTTTAAGACTAGTGGACTTCAACTCCCAGAATTCCTCCTCCAGTCATGGTAGATGGGGTAATTAGAAGGCAAAAACACCCCCATTTTTGCAAAAAATGACCCGTTTTTCGCCAGTTTTTTGGGAAAAAACAGGGCATGCAGAGGGTTTGGGAAGCCTGCAGAGCGCTCCAAGGGGATGGGGGAAGGCAAAAACGACCTATTTTTCGCAAAAATGGGATGCGAGGGCGGGGCTTTGGGAGGCCAAAAATGGCTGTATTCGGTGTATAAGACGCACTGACATTTCCACCCTCTTTTGGGGGGCAAAAAGGTGCGGCTTATACTCCGAAAAATATGGTAGGTGTTCATCAGAGTGATGGCCCGAGGGAAGAAACTGTCTCTGTGTCTACTTGTTTTGGCATGTAATGCCCTATAGCAGCGTCCCCAGGGGAGGAGATGAAACAGTTTATGCCCAGGATGTGAGGAGTCTGTACAGGTAGTCCTCGACTTACGACCACAACCGAGTCCAAAATTTCTTTGTTAAGTTAAATATTTGTTAAGTGAATTTTGCCACATTTTATGACCTTCCTTGTCACATTTGTTAAGTGAACCACTGCAGTTGTTAAATTAGCAACCTGGTTGTTAAGTGAATCTGGTTTCCCCATTGACTTTGCTTGTCAGATGGTTGCAAAAGGAGATCACATGACCGACCCCTGGACACTGCAACCGCTATAAATATGAGTCAGTTTGCCAAGCCTCTGAATTTTGATCACATGACCATGGGGTGAAATGCAGCCACTGTATCTTCATCTGATCTGGACCGTCATGTAGTATCAACATAACTGCTGCTCCTGTATGTAGCGTGTATTTTTCAGGAGATTCCTAGGAAATTGATTTAACTGTTACCAACCACCCAGGCAGCCACTGGCCTGAAATGGGAAATAGCCATACAGTATTGCAAGCCAAACCTTCTCCCCAGAGACATATTAAAGCAGCCTCCATATATAAGTACACCCAGGCCTTTTCTCCGACTTGACCACAACTGGTTAAGAGAAAACTAAAGCCCATAACTCTTTGATTTACCAAAATAGATGAGGTTTCCCTTTAAAGGAGGAGGGAATCATGATCAGCTATAATAAATGGGTTTCGGTTGCTTGCAAGCATTTTTGACATGGACAGATTGTGTTTAGCTGACTGTCTTATGTTGTGCTGCTACACAGCATCATGGCATTTTTCCCTCCTGGGAACAGCATGTTATACAGTATGAATATAACAGGTATTGAATTAACCCACTGACTGCATTTGCAAAAGACACTGAAACAGCCACACAGACTAAGTACTTGTACTGTATACACGTCAAGCCAGTGCGCAGCTCCGGTAGGGACCCGCCATTTATGCAATTTGCACGCAACTGCTCCAGTGCCATCTTCACCGGACAGTCGCGTGCCATCTTTTTAAAAGAATTTTTCGGCTTTTTTGCTTCTGCGTATGCACGGAAGCAAAATCTCGCCAAAATCTCGCGAGGGGACGCGCGCAAGCGATTTCGCCAAGATTTTGCTTCCGTGCATGCGCAGAAGCAAAATCTCGCCGAAATCGCATGAGGGGGCATGTGCATAGCGAGCACACACACACACGAAATGTGGAGATGCGCGCGCAGCGCACCGGTATCGGTAAGTAAGCAACCCGCTCCTGCATTTCGGGTTCGCAATTTGGGTGTCCTCCTAGACCCACAGCTAAAATTGGAGCAACATCTTTCAGCTGTGGCTAGGGGGACCTTTGCACAGGTTCGCCTAGTGCACCAATTGCGACCCTTCTTGGAGAGGGAGGCGCTACTCACAGTCACCCACGCCCTTATCACCTCCCGGCTGGATTACTGCAATGCGCTCTACATGGGGCTACCCTTGAAGAGTATCCGGAGACTACAATTGGTGCAAAATGCAGCTGCTCGTGCCGTGGTGGGTGTGCCCAGGTACACCCATGTAACACCTGTCCTCCGGCAGCTGCATTGGTTGCCCATTAGTCTCCGGATCCAATTTAAGGTGTTGGTCGTTACCTTTAAAGCCCTACATGGCTCAGGGCCAGGTTACCTTCGGGACCGCATCCTGCCGCATACCTCCCTACGACCAGTTAGGTCCCACAGAGTGGGTCTTCTCCAGGTCCCATCAACCAAACAATGTCGGTTGGCGGGGCCTAGGGGGAGAGCCTTCTCTGTGGGAGCTCCCTCCCTATGGAACCAACTTCCTCCGGAGATCAGAGCCATCCCCACCCTGCTGGCCTTCCGGAAAGCAATAAAAACGTGGCTCTTCCGGCAGGCGGGGTGAAAGTGAGACCGAGCATATTATCTCTGGGTCTCCCCCCTTGTTATGAATGTTGGAGATTTTCTTTTTAATTTTTCTATATCTTTTTAACTGTGATATTTTTATTGTAATAGATTTGGATATGTTGTGAGCCGCCCAGAGTCCCCCGGGAGTTGGGCGGCATACAAATCTATTAAATTAAATTAAATTAAATTAAATCAAGCCGTAAGATCCTCACACAAACCAGGTTTAGCAGATTACACAAACGCATCCACTTAACCTGACCTGTCAAGCATGTTCTATGAACACCACTCAACTATGTTTTATTAATGCAGATTTAAGACTCGGGATGAACCCAGCCACAATGGTTCATTTATGGGTAATATCAATTATTCACTTTGTATGTGTATGTGTGTATGTATTTATGTGTATGTATACGTATGTATACGTATACGTGTATATATATACACACATGCATGCATATGTATACGTGTATATATATACACACATGCATGCATGCATGTGTGTGTGTGTATGTATATAAAATTTTCCTGCAGGAGCTCAAAGCCGTGTACATAGAGCACACACACATATACACTCCTGTTTTACCCAACAATCCTGTGAGGCAGGCTAGACTGAATGAGAAGGTTAGACTGAATGAAAAAGCCCAAAGTGACAAGCTAATTGGAATCAGTTCGTTTATTGGCCTTTGCTCCAAACCAGTGTTTCTCTGCAATCCCTGCTCTATACTAACAGAAGAGCAGATGTGTCCGAAGTCTGTATCTGGTGAGGAATTCTGGGAATTGAAATCCACACATCTGAAACTTCCCACAGTTGAAAAACATAGCTCTAAATAAACCTTTAAAATAATGTCCTGCACTGGTCACTCCCCAGCTGGGTTATTTGGGGTCAAGCACTCCCTCTCACTACTAGGAAGAAGACAGTGGAAACCACTTCCAAAAATCTTGCCAAGAAAAGGCACAGCAAAAGGAGGCATGTTAAGATGCTGGTTTTTGAGCATCATAAAGATATCAAAGTTTTCCACCGGAATGTTATCCGGATTCCCAAGAGGGAGGGTGCTACATTCCAGAGAGCAAAGAGGCAGCAAAGCAAGGAAAGTTTGGTGGGGAGGAAGAGACAGCAACTAGGACAACTGATACAGTATACTCCCAGTGTATAGCTACAATGATCCAAATACAGGTAGCCCTCAACTTCCAACTGTTCACTGAGAGACTGTTCAAAATTACAACAGCACTGAAGAAAGCTAGAACCATGTTTCACACTTACAACCGTTGCAGTATCCCCATCAGGGGTGGGTTCTGATTTACCTCGCTGCCGGTTTGCTTCCTCCTGCACCACGTGGCGCCGCCGAGAGAGCCGATTTGGGGGCGTGTCCAGCCGGCCATCGCTACCAGTTCGGCGAGCAGGGGGAAATTCCCGCTACCGGTTCTATAGAACCTGTCCGAACCAGCAGGAACCCACCTCTGATCCCCATGCTCATGTGATCGAAATTCAGATGCTTGGCTACTGATTCATATTTATGACGGTTTCAGGGGGTCATGTGATCATTTTTTGCGACCTTCTGATAAGCAAAGTCAATGGGGAAGCCAGATTCATTTAACAACGGTGTTACTAGCTTCACCACTGCAGTGCAAGAAAGGTTGTAAAATGGGGCAAAACTCACTTAACAAATGTCTCACTTAACAACAAATTTTGGGCTCAATGGTGGTCATAAGTCGAGGACTATCTGTATTTTATTCATTCATCCATTCAAGTTATATGCCACCCATCTCATTATCTAAAGCAGGGGTCTCCAACCTTGGCAACTTTAAGCCTGGCGGACTTCAACTCCCAGAATTCCCCAGCCAGCAAAGGGAATTCTGTGAGTTGAAGTCCGCCAAGCTTAAGGTTGCCAAGGTTGGAGACCCCTGATCTAAAGCAGCTCTTGTGTTTGAAAGGGAAAAGAGGATTGAAACTCTCCGAATACTGTTGGTTTAGTTTTATTTTTGGCAGTCCATTGGGAAAACACACCATAAGGTAATATATATACACACTCATAACGCATGCCACATTTCCCCCACAGAGGAAATCCAAGGGGACCATACTATGTTTTTAGAAATTTACAGGGAAACAAAACACATTTTTGATGGTGACTCTCCCTTTTAAAGAACCCCAACTTATTTCTGAGAAAGTGAATTCTAGCAATCTGCAGCTGTTTAGGCTGTATTTTTAAGCCTCCTTGAGGCTTCCTTCCTCCTGTTTGGAAATGCTCCGATAATGTTTGTTTTAAACATGCACTCAAGATGTAAAAAAAATATGGAGGTGGTTAATACCAGACGGACAAAATACATACATTCTTTTACTAAGTACATAAAAGAAGCACTGATTTTGAAAGAAGAAGAAAAAATAGATCCGCCCACCCCTTTTAAAAAATAAAATACTTGATCAACCAATTTGCTGGTTTTTAACTGACCGGTAAACTTCTCCTTGCATTTGCCCAGCCATAGTTCAGCATAACTAGGAATAATCCAGTGGTGGGATTCAAATTTTTTTACTACCGGTTCTGTGGGTGTGGCTTGGTGGGCGTGGCAGGGGAAGGTTACTGCAAAATCCCCATTTCCTCCCGATCAGCTGGGACTCGGGAGGCAGAGAATAGATGGGGGCGGGGCCAGTCAGAGGTGGTATTTACTGGTTCTCCAAACTACTCAAAATTTCCGCTACCGGTTCTCCAGAACTGGTCAGAACCTGCTGAAACCCACCTCTGGAAATAATCTCCAAAGCCAGTGAGATAAAAATGAGACACGGAAGGTGACTAATGGGAAAATATGATTTGTTAGTGGGTTTATCAGATGTATGTATGTATGTATGTATGTATGTATGTATGTATGTATGTATGTATGTATGTATGTATGTATTTATTTATTTATTTATTTATTTATTTATTTATTTATTTATTTGCTGTTCTTATATACCACCCTACTCCCTAGAGTGGCCAACCAAGTATTTGGTTGGCCACTCTAGTTAATAAAAAGTATTTATTTATTCTGTCTTTTTAAATTATATTTATAAATAACTGAAGGCGATAAACATATATAATACTCCTTCCTCCTATTTTTCCCATAACCACCACCCTGTGAGGTAAATTGGGTTAAGAGAGAGAGACTGGCCCATTGTCACCCCGCCAGCTTTCATGCCTAAGGCGGAACTAGAACTCATCGTCTCCTAGCTTCTAGCCCAGGGGTCCCCAAACTTGGCAACTTTAAGACTTGTGGACTTCAACTCCCAGAATTCTCCAGCCAGCTATACTGGCTGGAGAATTCTGGGAGTTGAAGTCCACAAGTCTTAAAGTTGCCAAGTTTGAAAACCTCTGTTCTAGCCTGTGCCTTAAGCACTAGATCAAGTTGTCTGTGCTAGATTGGTTCGATCCAACAAATTCTTGCTGTGTTTTAATCTCAATTTAATAGAACCTTCTATATCCTAGGCCTCTCCAGGAGTTTTTTGCATTTACAATTTACATGCACACACATCCAACCATTTCCTGGAATCCAGAGTTGCAGTTTTCAAATGCATTTCAGAGTTTGAAACTCTTGGAACAAAATACCTTACGCAACCAGACTTGAAATCCTGGGCTTAGAAAGCTTAGAAGTACGTCGCCTTCGGCACAACCTAAGCATAGCTCATAAAATTATCTGCTACAATGTCCTTCCTTCAATGACTACTTCAGCTTCAACCACAACAATACACGAGCACACAACAGATACAAACTCCAAGTGAACCGCTCCAAACTTGACTGTAGAAAATATGACTTTAGCAACCGAGTGGTAAATGCCTGGAACTCACTACCTGACTCTGTGGTTTCGTCACCAAACCCCCAAAACTTTACCCTTAGACTGTCCACTGTTGACCTCACCCGATTCCTAAGAGGTCAGTAAGGGGCGTGCATAAGCACACCAGCGTGCCTACCGTCCCTGTCCTAATGTTCCCTTTTATTAGTACCCATCTTATGTATATAAACAATGTTATATCTATGCATATTACCAATACGTACTTGACAAACAAAATTAAAAAAAAATGTGAACCTAAAACTGCCAAATTTGAGCCACGAAATTCAAGGCAAGTCTTCAAGATGGAAGCAAAGACTAACTTCACTGTATCTCTGTGCTGCCACCTAGTGGTCATCCAGACAATCGGACAGCCCTACTCTGTCAGCCACTGTATTGTATAGTGACCCTTGCAAACCCCACATCAGTGTTGCTAATGTAATCTTTTTTTTTACTTTTTGTGTTTCATTTTCACAGAATTCACTGGTTCCAGAAAAACCTGGAGGTGTTGAAAAGCTATCAGGGTATTCAAGCAGAAAGTTAGTAGCAATTTACAAGAACACAGCTAAGCCCACGATGATCAATATTCTACAGCCATGTCTTTAAGAACAAGGCACATTAATCTGCATTGATAAACAAATATCCCTCTGCACCAGTGTTACTGAGAAAGTATGCAAACTACCGTTCCAGAGATCAGGAAGTATCCATGACAATTAAACTAATATAGAAACAGAGTAGATTAACCCTTGACATACAACTGGTGCATTTCTTCATCCCAGCCAACTGGTATGTTCAAGAGGGCAAGAATGCACCAATCACCTCCCATCCCCAGCACCAATCAAGCATAAAGAGGTAATTAATACTGTCTGGAGTCCCAAAGAGCAGAATTTTGACTGTGTGTGGTGTATGCAGCCCAAATTTTTTTTATTTGATTAAACTATTTTATCTCCTTTTTTTTAAATCTCCCACAATGTTTCACTAGGTAGAGAATTCTTGCAACAGGGGTGGAAAAGGAAAAGGAAGTAGAAAGGGAGGAGGTGGGGAAGCAAACTCAGGGACTGACAGAATAACAGAGTTGGAGGGGGAACTCAGAGGTCTTCTAGTCCAAACTCTTGTTCAATCAGGAAACCCTGTACCCCTTTCAGAGAAATGTCTTCTTAAAAACTCCAGTGATGGAAGCACCCACAATTTCTGAATGCAAGGCATTCCATTGATTACCGTAATTGTTTTAGCTGTCAGGAAATTTCTCCTCCTTTCTATGTTGGTTCTCTTCTTAATTAGTTTCCATCCATTGCTTCTTGTTCTGCTTTCAGGTGCTTAATAATAGTAGTAAATAGAGGGATAGAATCAAGAGCACGTGAAGTTCTAGTACCACTTTGCAAAGCCTAGCTAAGACCACGCTTGGAATACTGCATCCAGTTCTGGTCACCACAATATAAAAAAAGATGTTGAGACTCTAGAAAGAGTGCAGAGAAGAGCAACGTAGATGACTAGAAGGCTAAAACATACAAAGAATGGTTATAGGAATTAGGTACGTCCAGTCTAGTGAAAAGAAGTACTAGGGGTGAAATGATAGCACTGTTCCAATATTTGAGGGGCTCCTACAAAGACGAGGGGATCAAACTATTTTCCAAAGCACTAAAAGGCAAGACAAGAAACAATGGTTGGAAACTAACCAAGGAGAGAAGCAACCTAGAACTAAGAAGAAATTCCCTAACAATGAGAGCAATCAACCAATGGAACAGCTTGCCTTCAGAAGTTGTGGGTGCTACATCACTGGAGACTTTCAAAAAGAGACAGGACAACCATTTGTCTGAAATGGTATAGAGTCTCCTGCTCGAACAGGAGGTTGAACTAGAAGACCTCCAAGGTCCCTTCTGATGCTATTATTCTATGTTCTATGCTTTGGAGAATAGTTTTACTCCCTCTTCTTTGTGGCAGCCCCTTAGATATTGGAACTTTGCTATCATGTTATCCCTATTCCTTCTTTTTATTAAACTAGACATACCCAGTTCCTTCAACCGTTCTTCATGTTTTACCTTCCAGTCCCCTAATCATCTTTGTTGCTCTTCCCTGCACTCTTTCTAGATTAATTTTAAGTTATCTGTTTAAATAACAATTAGCATTTTTCCAATGCAATTAGCATTTTCCCCAAGGTGGCTTTTTATGTGAAAAGCAAATTTAAGAACAACAGGGCCCTGGGAGAACTAAGCAGGTATATATGTAGGTTTGCGTGTTTGCATGCATCTATTTCTATCTGCACTTGCTTGGCAGCTATTCAGAGAATCCTTGGAAGACTGATTTGCCTGGAAGGGATCCCCTGAAAATCAGAAAACAAAAATAACATACCCATCTGTGAGTAAACCCAGGAGGAAAAAAATTCACAAAAGGGAATAAAAACACTCTTGCTAAAGATCCCCATAGAAGATCTGCATGAAGTAAAATGAGAGCAGCCCCAAGTTGTGACATCCCATCATTCAGGTTCACAGCTTTCCTTCTCTCTGATAGAAACGAGAAAGAGGCAAGGAAAAGAAATACGGCTAAGCGCAGTTATTATTTACTTCAATCTGCCGCAGTAGAGATTAAAATACTCAAGCCAGAAAGCACCAGCGAGGAGTGATTTCCAGAAGGGGAGGTGACATCACGCTTCATTCAAGCTAAATAGTCTCCATACTCGGAAGCTGCCTATCTCCGAAAACCAGCCATTTATTCTGCATATCGGCTGTTACTACAGGATGCCCAAGAGCAGCAGACCGTTGGACAATGGAAGCTTTAGCGAAAGCCACTGAAGGCACTTTTTATATTCGCACAGACCAAACTTGGAGTTGTTCCTGAGCTTCTGATCCCTGGTTCAACTGAAGCATTAGTTACTGTATGGAATATGATGGGGTGGGAGGGGAGAGGGGTGAGTTTTCAGAGGAGCTCCAGGAAATGAACTGGTAGAACTGGAAGAAAACAAAGAACAAACTCTACCCACAGCTTCTAGAACCAGGGACCGGTTCCGTGGAGAAAGATTTTTCCGTGGGCCTGAGGGGGCGTGGTTTTGCATGCTGCCCACATCCCGCGGATGGGGCTTCGCTTGTTTGCGCAGACCGGTTGCTGGCATGCCATGGACCGCTGCCAGTCCATGGACCAGGGGTTGGGGACCCCTGCTCTAGAGTAGTGTTTCTCAACTTAGCAACTTTTCAGATGTGTTGACTTCAACTCCCGGAATTCCCCAATCAGCATGGCTGGTTGGGGAATTCCAGGAGTTTATTTATTTATTATTATTTATTTATTATTTGGTTCTTCTATACCGCCCTACTCCCGAGGGACTCAGGGCGGCGTACAACATTGTGCAAGAACACTGAACAATAAACACGATTAAAACAATTTTAAAAGATTAAAAAAGTTAAAAGAAATATTCACCAACATAGTTGATGTCCACCTATCTAGGTTGACCTTTGTAGGCTTCAAAGGATTAGTTGGATGTCCAGGGTTTATGAATCAACCATGCAGTCTTCCTCTCTGTTGCTACACACCATTACCTGGGCCAACAGTTCAACCAACCTTCTATCCAGTCAAGGGCATCTCTACCTCCATGTCAGGCCTGGCATGGAAATCTCTAACAGAATAACAGAGTTGGAATGGATCTTGCAGGTCTTCCAGTCCTACTCCCTGTCCAAGCAGGAAACCCTACACCATTCCAGACAAATGGCTCTCTAATCTCCTCTTAAAAGCCTTCAGTGGAGGAGCAACTACAACCTCTGGAGGCAAGTCATTTCACTGATTAATTATTTTCACTGGCAGGAAATTTCTCCTTACTTCTAGGTTGCAACACTCTTTGATAAGTTTCCATCTGGGTTACTTCTTGTCTTGCCCTCAGATTCTTTGCAGGGGTCTCCAACCTTGGCAACTTTAAGACTTGTGGACTTCAATTCCCAGAATTCCTCAGCCAGCTTTGCTGGCTGAGGAATTCTGGGAATTGAAGTCCACAAGTCTTAAAGTTGCTAAGGTTGGAGACCCCTGCTTTAGAGAATGGGTTGTTCCCCTCTTCTTCTTGGTGGCAATGTCTCAAATATTGGAAGACTGCTATCATGTCACCTCTAGTCCTTCTCTTCATTAGACCAGACATTCCCAGTTCCTGCAACTATTAAATCATATATTTTAGAATCCAGACTCCTAATCATCTTTGTTGTTCTTCTATCCAGGTTAGATAGGCTACTCCCTTGCCTTAGTTGACAGACAGCAGGCCTTTTCTACTCTGCCCCCTACCCCTGTGCTTTGGAACTTCTTGCTCCCCCAGGTTTATTCAGCCCCCTCCCTTCTGGCATTTGGGGAAATTAAAATCAATTAAGAGCAAAGCAACCCTATTGCACCATATTTTTAACTTTAGTGATTAGTTAGTGGTGGCCCTCTCAAGGGCAGTTCTGCATTCTTAGATATTTTTTTCCGTTTATACCTTATTCCGTGATATGCTTTCCCAGGTTTGTGGAATTAAAACTGGTTACGAACCCTGTAAAATAAATAAGCAAACAAACCAACTCAAAACAGGCACCTGTATTGGGTGAGCTAATGTTCCCAAGATGTACTGACTCTCTACAAGCTTAATTCCTTTTTCTAAAAACCCGGCATGGGTTGGCACTTATTTTTTTTCCCCTACTCTTGAAAAATGGAAGAAAGCCCATAATTCAAAAGAGCATGCAGTGAGGAGAAACTCCTTTGTGCAAATTGAGGTCAGCTCCTGGGACCGACAGTCAGTAGATTTCAACAAAGAGATAGGACCTCTTTATTCAACCCCTCATTAAAGGACACAACCCATTGCCCCAAGATGAAACGGCAGGCCTTGCCTTAAGGGGCACTAAAAGCAAGTCAGTGAATTGGCGGAGTTATTACAGCTAAAGGAATCGCCCTGCACAGAATCCGTATGCTTTTAACTGGGCCGACAGAAGAAACAGGCTGCTGTTTTCATTCCTTTGTTTCTACACTGTGATAAATTTAGAGAATCGGAAAAGATTGGGAAGGAGGGGTTCTAGTGCCCAACCAAAAAGTCTGTAATGACAACCTTTGGTTGGCCAAAACAACCCACTTCACAAGAAATTCTGCTGAGACTGTTTATCCTGCCGGTATCTCTCTTTGTGGAGACCAACCTACCAGCTGTCACATCTGAACTGCATAAACCCTACTACCAACCCGAGGTCCATCAGAGCTGGATGGCTGAGTAGAGATTTTTATTATCCAGGGATCTTGAGCTGGAATGCTTGCTACTGGTGTTAAGTAAAAGGAGGTTGTACAGAGGCAAACCCCCCACCCAAAAAAAACATCTGCCGGAGACAACTATTAACAGCCTGGCAGAGAGTGGAGAAGAGAACAGCCGGTGACTAAGAGCTGGCTACCAGGTTTAACATCTATCCCCACCTACTGGCCTCAATATCCAAATGCCAGGGTTAGAAACATAGAATTTATCTTTCCCCTCTCCCTCCCTCCCTCTTTGGCTGCAATCAGTCTTGCTTCCAGGTAGGAAAGAAATAGCAAGAAGAGGGAGGACTGAAGGGCATGCAGCAGAGTGGTGCATTTTCCAACAGATTGTTGCGAGAAAAAACATCTATGACCATTATTTCTTTCCATGCACTAATGTGGATCTTTCTCCCCCACCCCTCCCGACTCTCCTGCCCCCTCCCACTGCACAAAGAGCTCTAGGCTGGCAGAAAGCACAGGAAAAAGAGTAGGCAGATGTAATAGTTTAACAGCAGTCTCAGAAGGCCTGTGAAATACAGCCAGGGCACCGCAATCTCATCAAAGGAGAGAACGCTTGCTGGCGAGGCGCCAGCATTTTATGACTGACCGGCTTGATGAAGATGACAGGTCAACCTATTTCTCTGCTGGCCGTGCCACATTCCCACCTACGCAGGTCAAGGTAGGGGAGGACAAGAGGAAGAAAGAGAGGAAGGGGGAGAAATGGACTTTGGATAGTATTTTTCCCATATGCTGGATGGTGCAAGATGGAAGGTATGGAAGAGAAAGCCTTCTTCCCATGCGATAGGCATGATTAGAGAGAGAGGGCTAGCCATATTCGCTTCATCCAAAACAGCACTGTGGCTTTCATTGGTTGGGAGTGTTTATGGCAGCGTTTCCCAATCTTGGCAACTTTAAGGTGTGTGGACTTCAACTCCCAGAATTCTCCAGCCAGCATAACAAGACACAAAGTGGCCACTACCGTAGCCTGTGGCAATGAGTTCCATTAGCTAGAGATTCTCTGAGAGGAGCAGCACTTCCTTTCTGATTCACCTCGTACAAAAAGTATCATAGAATAATGGAAAAGAAAGAACTATGGAGGTCATCTAATCCAACTCTCTGCTCAGCACAAGATCCTCTACAGAAGGTGTCTCCAACCTTGGCAACTTTAAGCCTGGAGGACTTCAACTCCCAGAATTCCCAAGCCAGCTGGCTAGGGAATTCTGGGAGTTGAAGTCCTCCAGGCTTAAAGTTGCCAAGGTTGGAGACCCCTGCTCTACAGCACTTCTGATAAAGGAACATCTAGCAAAAGAGAAGTAATCAAACTATGATGTGGCTGTTCCACTGGCTTATAGCTTGTATTGTCGGCAATTTCCTCCTGCTATTTAGTCTGAACTCTCTTTTTTTGCAGTTTTAACCCGTTAGTTCTGGTCTTGACCTGTGACCTCACCCCCACCCAACTTTTAGTACTACTATACTGTATTAAGGAGGGAAAGGGAAAAGGAAAACCATTCTATCCCCGTTTAAATTCTTATGTATGGCTATAGACACTCGAAAGTATCAATATAGCAATAGCACTTTTCTTATATACCGCTTCATAGTGCTTTACAGCCCTCTCTAAGCGGTTTACAGAGTTCAGCATATTGCCCCCAACAATCTGGGTCCTCATTTTACCGACCTCGGAAGGATGGAAGGCTGAGTCAACCTTGAGCCTAGTGAGATTTGAACAGCTGAACTGTTGAACTAGCAGTCAGCCTGCAATGGCTGCATTTAACCACTGCACCACTTCAGCTATGAGCCGAGGTAGCGCAGCAGTTAGAGCGCAGTACTGCAGGCCACTTTAGCTGACTGTGATCCGCAGGTCAGCGGTTCAAATCTCACCGGCTCAAGGTTGACTCAGCCTTCCATCCTTCCGAGGTAGGTAAAATGAGGACCCAGATTGTTGGGGGCAATGTAAAATATACATTGCTTACTGGTGTAAACCACTTAGAGAGTGCTTGCACTGTGAGGCGGTATATAAATCTCACTAATTAATTAATTAATTAATTAATTAATTAATTAATTAATTAATTAATTAATTAATTAATTAATTAATTAAAATAAATAAATAAATAAATAAATAAATAAATAAATAAATAAATAAATAAATAAATAAATAAGAATATATGTGGCTCAGGTTTGAAGTGAGGGGTCCTTGGTGCTCTCTGAGCTTGGTTATTTTCTTGCAGATTTTCCATTATTCAGTGATGATGATATGTAGTTTGGGTAATGAAATATTTGCAGGAAAACAACCAAGTTCATAGAGCACCCAAGGACCCCATACATAAGTATTTCAGATACTTGGCAATCAACTGAAAATCTTCATCCCATTCAGCTCATTTGCACTTATTCCATAGGTTGTCTTATGACCACCATTGGGACCGGAACTTTTGTTGTTAAGCAATGCGGTCGTTAAGTGACTCGTGTCTGATTTTATGACCGCTTTGTTATGGTCATTAAGCGAATCACCGCAGTTATTACATGAATCCAGCTTCCGCCATTTGACTTTGCTTGTTGGAAGATTGCAATTGGTGATCATGTGACCCCAGGACGCTCCAGCCATCACAAATACATGCCCATTGCCAAGCATCCAAATTCTGAACACAGGACCACAGGGCTGCCATAATGGTTTTAACTGCCAGGACTGGTTATAAATCTCTTTGTTCAGCACCGTCGTAACTTCGAATGAATGGTCGTAAGTCGAGGTCCACCTGTATTCAAGTCGTTTAAAATTATATATTATTTGTACAAGTTACATCAAGTTACATATTTCTAGGTGCAAGAGAAGGTGGATGTAGGAGATGACCAGGCTGAGCCTGAGGGAGGGGTCAAAAGCATCATCAGTATTGAGTCCCTTCACACCCACGAGATCTCAGTCCAGCCCACCTTGAATTCTTTGACTCTTATTTACCGCCAATTTGCTTTGGCTGTTAGTAGTTCAGATTCTTGTAGAGAGCTTAAGCTTGCAATAAATCTTTTGAACTGCCTGGAACTTCTGATTTCCCTGATGTTTGACAGTTTACTCTCATTCCTCTAGCAAGATGCTGGCCAAAATATCCCTAGGGCTAAATTCAGCTGACAAGTGGTATCACTAATATTGCGTAATATCCTCCTTTTCTACTCTGTCTTTTTGCCTGTCCTATAATTATTCTCCAGAAACTCAATTTTTTTAAAAAAACTGAAAACATTCACACTAAGCCCAATCAGTTTCTATTCAAATTCTCCCAAGCAATGAAGCTGATAAACACATGGAAAGGCCTAATGTATTTTATTGATTTCCTTCCCTTCACTTCCATATATATATATATATTACATACACACATGGCTGAGTTCACACATCACCCCAAGCTATGATCTGTTGTGGTTTTTTTGGTTTATTTGCACAACTGAGAATGGCTGGTTTCACACATTAGGCAAAGCCAAAATGAAATCTAACACAACAAAAAAAGGCTTCCTTCCTGGGAATTTATCCATGATTTTTGATGGATAACAAATCAGATCCTGAAGGACTAAAGACTGATTCCCTCACATACTAATGTGAAAGCATGAGAAAGGGGAGGGTGACCAAAAAAAATAAGGTCTTTCCCTCCCATTTCCTTTAAAAAAAATTCTCATGTCCTCCCCTTTAATATTCCTGATTTTCAAGGGTAAACGTTCAAGTCTCAACACACAAACAGTATTAAGTCTTCCTATCCAAATATTACAGAAACAGAAACAGAATAACAGAGTTGGATGCTGGAAGTCTTCTAGTCCATGGGTCTCCAACCTTGGCAACTTTAAGACTTGTGGCCTTCAACTCCCAGAATTCCTCAGCCAGCTTAGCTGGCTGAGGAATTCTGGGAGTTGAAGTCCACAAGTCTTAAAGTTGCCAAGGTTGGAGACCCCTGTTCTAATCCAACCCCGTTCAAGCAGAAGAACCTATACCATTTTAGACAACTGGCTGTCCAGTCTCTTCTTAAAAGCCTCTTGTATTGGGAGTACCCACAACTTCTGAAGGCACGCTGTTCCACTTGTTGATTGTTCTTACCATCAGGAAATTTCTCCTTAGTTCTAGGTGGCTTCTCTCTTTGTTCAGTTTCCACCCATTGCTTCTTGTCTTGCCTTCTGGTGCATTGGAAAATAGGTTGACCTCCTCTTCTTTGTGGCAGCCCCACAAATATTGGGACACTGCTATCATGTCAGCCCCAGTTCTTTTCACTAGATTAGACATACCCAATTCCTGCAACCAATCTTCATGTTTTAGCCTTCACTTCCCCCAACACTCCAATCATCTTCTCTGCACTCTTTCCAGAGTTTCAACTTTTTTTCATGCAACAAATTTACAGCAAGATCCTATAGATCTTAATCCACTCAATTATCCTTCTGCAAATGTGGATATTCACATTTCTGATTTCCTTACTTTTCTTCCCCAACACTCCCCCCTCCCTCTGGTCCGCCCCCATCAAGAAATGGGGCGTTGCTCCTTACCTGATACGCCTCTTCTCGTAGGGTGGAGCCAAAATGCAAGTATGGGATGACACCGTCCATTCAGCCAATGAGGACTGAGTCTGTCAAATTGTAGATCTCTACCTCTGCCTCCATTGCCCTCTCTTTGGCGAAGACCGATAGACAGACTCGGCGTGTGTTTTCCCAAGGTCCACTCAAAAAAATAAAAGATCACAATTTGATGTCCCAGAACGCAGACCAGACTGACTTTGGGTGGGATTGGATGTTGGCTCCACCCTACGAGAGAGGCGTATCAGGACCAACGCCCCTTCTCCATAGTGGGTGGAGCCAACATCCAAGTATGAGACATACCAAAGCTAAGGGCTAAGTCTGCTTGGAGGTCACGGCCTGCGAGTGTACCCTTTGAAGCACCTGGTGTCCAAATCCCACCTCCGCCGAAGCAGAAATGTCAATTTTGTAGTGGCAGATAAAAGGCTTTGGTGAGGCCCAGGTGACTGCTCTGCAGACCTCCTCGATGGACGCTTGCGTGGACCATGCTGCCGTCGTAGCCGCGCTGCACGTTGAGTGCGCTGTCACACGGCTCGGCCTGGGTAAGGACTGGAGGTCGTAAGCTTTAGCTATGGTACCACGCAACCACCAACCAATTGTGGAAGGGGAAACCTTCTGGCCCAAGGAATTGGATTGAAAGGAGACAAAAAGGGCCTCCGTCCTGCGCAATGTGGACGTGCGCTTGATGTAAACTTTGAGGGCCCATCGGACATCAAGGTTGTGCCACTGTCTCTCCAAGGTGTGGGAGGGGTTAGGGCAGAAATTTGGGAGGACAAGCTCCTGGACCCTGTGGAAGAGGGAATTCACCTTGGGCACAAAGGTAGGGTCTAGATGTAGGACGACATGGTCAGCATGAAAAATGCAGAGGACCTGTCTAACCGATAAGACAGCGAGCTCAGAAATCCTTCTGGCGGAGGTGCTCGCCACCAGGAACGCCACCTTACAAGAAAGGTGGCGAAGAAACGATGTTCTCAGAGGCTCGTAGGGAACCCCCGTTAGTGAGGTAAGCACCTTAGTAAGGTCCCATGTGGGGTACCTGTGGACCACAGGCGGGCACAGGTTAGTAGCCCCCTTTAAGAACCTGTGTATCATGGGGTGCTGCGACAAAGATTCTAGAGAGCCAGCGGACAACACGGAGGATAAGGCCGCCACCTGCCTTCTGATTGTGTTGGGCGATAGCCCCTTGTTCAGCCTCTGCTGCAAAAATTCCAGCAATTTCGCCATAGTCAAGTCAACTGGCGAGCAACCCTCCTTGGAACACCAGGAACAAAAGGCTGTCCAGGTGGCAGAGTAAATCCTCTCAGTGGAATGCTTCCTGGAGGGTTTGGATGTCGCAATCAGACATGGGCCGGCGTTTCAGAGCGCCCCGCTCAAGCGCCAGGTAGTCAGTTGGTATCACGTGGGGTCCGGGTGGACCACCGGCCCCTGGCTGAACGAAGACTCTGTCTGAGGGTTCCACCAGTGCTGACAAACTGACAGAGACTTCAGGTCCACGAACCAGGCCCACCGGGGCCAGTGAGGAGCCAGGAGTAGCACCTCTGCCCTCTCCTCCAGGATCTGCCTGATGACCTTGGGGAGGAGAGGCAGCGGGGGGAACGCATACAGTAGGACGGGCGGCCAGTCGCAACAGAGAGCGTCTGTTCTCTCCGTGCCCTGGGTCTTGTATCGAGTATAAAATCTGGGCAGTTGGGTGTTCTCTGGGGTGGCGAAGAGGTATGCCACAGGCAGGACGAACCGGTCCGTTAAGGCTCTGAATATGGAGGGATGGATGCTCCACTCTGCCTGATCTATCGTTGTACAGCTGAGCCAGTCTGCAGTCACATTGGACACCCCGGAGATGTGGTCTGCCAATAGAGACAATAGATTGCGTTCTGCCCAAAGACCCAGGGTTCTGGCCTCTGACATGAGGTGTTGGGACATGGTACCCCCCTGCCGATTGATATAGGCTTTTGCAGCCACATTGTCGGTAAGAACCAGCACATGCTATCCAGCAGTCAGATGTCACAACTGTTTGAGCACCAGGTAGACAGCACGGAGCTCCAGCCTGTTGATGTTGAACTGTGATTCTGTCAGGGTCTACCTGCCCTGGGCCATGGCTGACTGGGCATGGGTCCCCCAACCATACAGGCTGGCATCCGTTGTGATAATGAATCTGTGTGACTCCTGGAAGCAGCAACCTTTTCCGATGGCAGGAGAAATCCACCACCAGAGCGATCGACGGACATCCGGAGGCACCAGGACTTTGGCCGCCGACGTGCTGCGTCCCGCTGTCTGGACTCCAACGATGTTGAAATGAGTCAGCTGAGGGGAAAAAACTCACAAATCACCAACTCTTGACCCGTAGAAAGGTGGAGATGAAATCTCAAGATGGGAGAGAAACACACACGCCCTGTCAGACCGAGGACTGAGTGAAAGAGGGGGCCATGGAGGCAGAGGTGGAGATCTACAATTTGACAGACTCAGTCCTCATTGGCTGAATGGACGGTATCATCCCATACTTGGATGTTGGCTCCACCCACTATGGAGAAAAAAGAGTTATTGTTACATGCATCGGGTTGTTGGCCCAGCACAATGGAATGTGTAAACAGGATGCTGCATTGATTCAGGTTAAACCTCAAGGCAAATTTTTCAGAGTTGCATAAGAGAGAAACAGATGGTTTTCAAGGAAAGCCAGATCAGCTAGATTTGAACAACACTCAACGTGGTTAGTGAATTAATCCATTTTCTGGTTTTGCCCGGACACTGATTCATAAACCAGCTAAACAGGCTGTGCTCACAAAACACACACTAAAGCACAAGAAAGCAATACTTGTGCAAATGCAATTGTGTTGTATTTAACTGACTTGGCTAAATGTATTGTGTAAATGCCACAATCATCATTCTTCCATGGGTCACTCACTCCATTCCAAAACCTCATGATGGCGGGGGGAACCTTATAATAAATAAAATGACTAGAGCATTATCTCTCCAGAATGAGTATCTTGCCTGACGTAGAGAACTCAAGTCTATACTGTATATTTCAAAGTTCAGAATCTTGGGTTTTATTTCAGTCATTTCTGCCCCCCTGTGCAAGATCCATGCTTGTTTTCCTTAAATGTCTGTATGGTAACATGTGAAGAACTCCTCTTAAGGTAATTTTTAAGAGGTAGATACAGTGAACCTTGATTGTTCTGACTTATTCTCTTAAAGATACTGCTCTGTTACAGATGCTGGAGTTTTTTCTTTCACAAAATAATTTATTTTTTAATATTAAAAAAAATTACTCTGATGCAGCTCTAATAGTATCCCCAATCCCATTTTTCCCAGAAATATTATAAGTGAAGTGGAAGTATCAAAGATCCAGATTCACATTGGATGCTAATATAAACATCATGATTACGGTATCTGCAGTGAATGAAGTATTTGGTGCAGCTTCAGGGAAATATAGACAGATGGACTATTTGAACATAAAAGCTAATGTCCACATGTGAATATTTAGCTTGAAATCAAAGCAAACACAACAGCAGTTTAAAGAGCCCCAATTTTATTGCAGCATAAGTTTTCATGGACTAAAATCCATGAATCTTAATTCCTAACAAAACACACCAACTAAATCGTATCCAAATAAATTAGTCTTGAACGTGCTCCAAGACTTTTCGATTGACTTCATGTATCACACTACACCATGCTTTGCTTACAGCACAGCACAACACACCGTAACTGATCACAAATTGCGTAGGAATAATCAATTAGACATGGATGTAAAAGAAAAAACAAAAAGCAACCACTGTTTTTAACTGCAACAATGAAAATAAGAGTTTCGAATCACAAAAGGCAATAGCTTCAACCTTATCTTGCAAGTGTTAGAACAGTGTTTCTCCATCTCGGAATCCTTAGGATGTGTAGACTTCAACTGCCACAATTCCCCCATCGGCATGGGTGGTGTGGAATTCTGGATTTACATATCATAAAGGCTCTGAGATTGAAAAGCACTATTTAACAGAGAGATTAACAGAGTTGGAAGGGACTTTGCAGGTCATCTAGTCCAACCCCCTGCCCAAGCAGGAGACTCTACATCTGCCTCTACCTAGGATCGAACTCACAACCTCCTGATTGTGAGGCAAGAGCTCCACCTCTAGGCCACAGCAGCAGGAGTGGCCTATGTCTACCTCAAATATTGTGTCCAACTGACCTAGATCGGTGTTTCTCAACCACAACCATTTTAAACTATGAGTGAGCCAACCTAGCATGCATCACCGAGACCTGGCTGCCCCCAGAATGTGGGGTTCCCCTCTCAGAGATGTGTCAAGCCAGGTTTAGTGTCTGGCACCAGGGCAGGGAAGATGCGGTGGCAGTGGTCATCAGAGAGTCTCTTTTGGCTCCCAGGGGGGCTTTGTCCACAAAATCTCTGGTTGTGAGATCCTATTTTTGAAGCTGGGCTCACGGGATCAGTTGGAAGTGTTGCTACTGTACCGGCCTCCCTGCTGCATGGCAACATCCTTGCCTGAACTGCATCTCAGGGCTGGCAGTGGAGTTTCCCAGACTTATGATGCTGGTAGACTTCAACCACCCATCGGGGGGGGGGGGGAGGTCTGCCTTAGAAGCGGCCCAAGAGTTCATGACCACCGTGGCAGCAATGAGCTTATCCCAGATCATCATGGGCCCAACTCAGGACAGTGGTCACACACCAGATATGTCAAGAGCAATGGCAATGTGATCTGGTGAGGGGTTTATCATTACCCCTCTGTCATGGCCTGATCGTGCCCTGATGTCCTTGAGACTCTCTTATGCCCCGCTGGGAGGCTGGACCCATTGGAGCGGCCTGCCCCCAGCAACTGATGGACCCAAATGAGTTCCAGGGGGAATTGGGATATATCCCGACGGTTCTACTGCGCAGCCCTACTGAAGCTGGGAATCAAAGGACAGCCAAGGCTTTAGACAGGGTCGCCCAATGGCCCTGTTCTGGATTACCTGGATCATGGGACAGGAACCCTTGCGTGGTGCAGCTCCATGTGAGATGTTGGGTAAAAGTCTTGTTTGGTTATCTGGGATCAATTTGATCATGTTGGACCTGAAGAAGTGGACAGTCCTCAACACTGTAAACGCAACCACCTGTCAATTAGATCCTTGTCCTTCCTAGTTGGCAAAAGCCTCCAGGACGGTGACTAACAGATAGTTCGAAACAGTGGTAAAGTCTTCACTACAGGAGAGGACATTCCCGAGGCTTTTAAGGAGGACCCCCTCCTTAAAAATAACATTGCTTGGTACAACCTGCCTAGACTGAATTTTTGTCCAGTTGCTTGGCAGCTTCAGAGGGTCCTGGATGAAATAGATTATATGGACCCCTTTCAGTCAGGATTCAGGCCTGGTTATGGGACAGAAACAACATTGGTTGCATTTGTGGATGATCTCTGGTAACAGCAGGATGGGAGTAGTGTAGCCATCCTTGCTCTCCTTGACCTCTCAGCAGCCTTTGATACCATCAACCAACCTTTTGGGTCGGCTACAGGTCTGGGGCTAGGCAGCACAATCTTAGGCTAGTTTGGCTCCTTTCTCCATGGCCAATCCCAATCAGAGTAAATAGGAAGTGAGAAATCCAGCACACGGCTGCTGTTTTGTGGTGTGCCACAGGGCTCGGTACTCTCTCCACTCTCTTTTTAACATCTACATGAAGTCTCTGGGTGAGATCATCTGTCATCATGGGTTGAGGTATCATCAGTATGCTGACAATACCCAACTTTATATCTCTATTCCCTGGTTGACTCAAGTGATGCTTTTGCTGCCCTCTCACAGTGCCTGCAGGCTGGGGGCTTCAAAATCTGGGTTTCTGACATCCTTAGTTCTGGGTGGGATGACACTATCCCTGACAGACCTGGTCTACAACCTGGGGGGTTCTCCTGGACTCGGGAAGCCTGCAACTGGTGCACAACCTGCTGGGTTGTGCACCAGTTGCAGCCTTACCCGGTCATCTCGCATCTGGACTAATGCTATGCGCAGAGTGGCCCATATCGCACCAATCTTCCACGAGCTACACTGGCTGCTGGTATGCTTCTAGGTACAATTCAAGTTGTTGGTTATCACCTTTAAATCCCTGCATGCCATGGGTCCAGGCTACTTGAGGAACCATCTTACTCCATTGGGACTAGCCCACCCTATCCATGGTGACAGAGGAGGCATGCTGCGAACCCCATTGGCAAGGGAATTCTTGGTGGTGGAATCCAAAAAAAAAAGAACCTTTTCTGCTGTGGCGCCTGCCTTTTGGAACATGTTGCTCCCACTCTCCTGACCTTCTGCAATAACCTGAAGTCCTGGCTCTGCCAGTTGGCATGGGGCCCCAACGGTGGACCATCATGCTGGAGATGGTCTATGAACAAGTAACACCCTCCCTCCCCATCTTAGAGTTATAACCTGGATTTTTATTGTGATTTTGCTGTAATTTCTCACTTTTTTTATCAATTTGACAGAATATCAGAATAACAGAGTTGGAAGGGACCTTGGAGGTCTTCTAGTCAAACCCTCTGCTGAAGCAAGAGATCCTATACCATTTCAGACAGATGGTTGTCCAATCTCTTTTTAAAAACTTCCAGTGTTGGAGCATTCACAACCTCTGGAGGCAAGTCGTTCCACTGATTAATTGTTCTAACTGTCAGGAAATTTCTCCTTAGTTCCAGGTTGCTTCTTTCCTTGATTAGTTTCCATCCATTGCTTCTTGTCTTGCCTTCAGGTGCTTTGGAGAATAGCTTGACTCCCTCTTCTTTGTGGAAAAAAGATATATATATGATAGCTATTACACAGCTGTAACATATGATGTACGTTCAAAAAAGATGCATGAAAAATATCTCAACCTAAGCAATTTCCCCCAGTCAAATTTACCAATCGCTTAAACATTCTCTGCCTTACCATTTGTTAAAAGCAGATAGCAAGGGGCGGGGGGGAGAGAACCTAATCTGAATACTGACAGATAGTACATATCAACAATACACCACTGTACATTTATCCATTCAATAGCTCTTTGGTTATCCCTTATGAGTGAAAAATCCACCACTCCTGATGTTTTGACACATTTCAAGCATTGTAAATCTTACCAAGCAGAACATATGGATTCTTAACATACAGCAATCTTGCTAAATCATCTTAATAATCCTTTGGATTCCAATCCAAAATGTAGCTATACTTTTTCTAGAAGACCAGAGCAAGCAATTAATGTTCCAATTCCTCAATTCCTTCTCCATTAACAAGGCAATTGCAATCAACCCTCATTAAACATTACCAGAGCTTTCTAGTATACCTGAAATACTAGAATTCTGTTGCATTGGTCAAAATTTGACATTCTTTAAAGCAATTCTCTACTCAAACTCAAGGCCCGGGGGGGCAGATCCGGCCCGCGGGGTGCTTAGATCTGGCCTGTGGGGCCAACCTGGAAACAGCGAAGGACCGGCCTGCGGTGCGCCTCTGCCAGCGAAAATGGGCCTTCCCGGGCTCCATTTTCCCTGGCAGAGGGTTGCAGGATGCCGTCAAAGTCAAAAATGGAGCTTGGGAGCCCGTTTTTGCTGGCAGAGCACTCAGGCCGCCACAGGTGCCCTCGACACAAATGATGTCGAGCTGGCCACTCCCACCCCAGCCCCCTCCCCAGGTCAAACACAACCCTGATGCTGCCCTCAATGAAATTGTCAGGCCGAAGCCCAATTTTATTAGAGACTTTGGCCTGCCACACTTGATGCTTAGAATGTATTCTTGCAAAAGGAATTTGTTATGGCTACATGTCTACGTTGCTCATCTTTGGCCTGCCAAAAATAGAGTTTGACACACCTGCTCTACTGACTTATAAGAGCTGGGCATTTTTAAAAACTATGTGCAGGTAGTCCTTGACCTAGCGACTGTTCAAAGTTACCCTTGGTCACATGATCATATTTGCAATTGGTCCACATTTACGGCTATTTCCAGTGTCTCGCAGTCACATTGCAGCATTTAATTCTAGTTTTCAACCAAAAAATGCCCACTAGCAGACAATGGGCTCACATGATGACCACGGCATTCACTTAACAACCATGGGTTCACTTAATGACCATGATGATTCACTTAACAACCATTGTAAAAATGTCATAAAATTGGATCAATCATGTGATGGTCTGCTAAACAACTGACATGACTTGCAATTGTAATTGCGGGTTCGATTATCATCATAAGTTGAGGACTACCTGTAATCAGTTAATATAGTTAGCACAAGTTATTATGTGAGTTCACCTTCATTTTTTTAATATATTCTCATGCTAAAAAGTATCTTTGATGCCTGAGTCTCATGCTAAAGTGCTCAAGGGCAATTCTGAGAGCTGAAGTACACACGTCTTAAAATTGTAAACTCTGCCTTAAGGGAAAGTTTACTCAGCTTTGACTATTATATTGTGGCACTAAAAATATATATATAGGAGGCACTACATGACTGTTTTTCATTCTTACTGGCTCCAGCAGGGAGCATATCTACACCTGAAGAATCCCAATAAGAATGAAACCGGTCATGGAGTGCTTCCTACTGTCTGTAGCTAATGCCACAGTCCAGTTCGTATCAATTTCACCAGTTTCCTTCAACTTCTTATAAAAAACAGATTGCTGCTTAGGAGCCTGATTGATTTCTTCAAACTCTGTAACAGCTGTGAAACTCCAGAAGCAACAATATTATTAGCATCAAGCAATCCAAATAACAGATGGTTTAAACAAACAAATCGCCAAGGTGTACTTTTAAAGATTTCCCCACCCCACTCCAAGTTGGAAAAACAGGTTCATAGAATTCATCTGACTCAAAGTAACCGTACCATAATAATATAATTGATAGCACCCATTCTGAAGCAGAAAAGTAGGTGAATTCAGTTAAGATAATCACTTTCGAGGGCACCGTTTAAAATGTGGGGGTTTAACCTGAAGGTTTTTGAGCCAGACAGAGGTTTGATTTCTGATCTTCTGAGCAATGAGGAAGTAGTGAGGAGGAATTCAGAGTTGGGGGCACTTGTGTTGGGCACAGAATGTGTGGTCACTTGGGCCCAACCTAGCAATGAGACCCCTTAATGCAGTGTTTCTCAAATGGTGGGGCACGCCCCCCTGGGGGGGCGCGGAGCAATGCCAGGGGGGCGCGTGTGACCCCTGGGAACATGTGTGGTCCCTCTCGATCGATTCCCCCAGACGGGGAGTGTTTTCCCAGTTGCACGCTGCTCCGAGCCCGGAAGAGAAGGTGGCCAGGCGGGGCAGGGTGGCTGCGTTGGTTGTTGTTGTTCTCATGAACGGCATGGCGAACCTGCTGCTGGACAAGGAGGAGTATCCTCTGCAGCTGGGCGAAAGCTTCGAACGGCACCCTAAAGCCTCCTTCCACACCATTCGCTGTGAGTGCCCGGCAGAGGCGGTGCTTATGGGCCAGGCCGGCAACCCCAAAACATCGGCTTGATTAAGCTGGCCTGGCCCCGTGTCAAAAGAGGGCCCTAACCACAGTAGCCTATGCCTGCCTGACCGAAAACAGGCTCCGCTGAGTTCAGTGTGACTTACTCAGAGGTAAGTGGGTAGAGCAGCCTTCCCCAGCCAATAGTTTGCTTGCAGCTTATAATAAGTAAAATAATAAATATTAACACTAAAATTCCATTGGGGCCCAGATCGGAGAGTTGGGGGTGCGCGAAATGTTTACTTCTTCCTAGGGAGGGGCGTAACAGAAAATAATTGAGAAGCACTGCCTTAATGTAAGCCTAGCAGCCTAGCAGTGAAGTCCCCTTATATAAGGCCAGCAGCGTAAGTTTACACTTCAGTCTACGAAGCTCTGATCTGAGGTTTCTGGCCTCGCTGAGGGCAGACAAGCATTTATTTATTTGTGGGGTCCTTGATTCTCTCTCTCTCAACTTGGTTGTTTTCTTGCAGATGTTTCATTATCGAACTAGGTAACGTTTTAAGATGTTACCTAATTTGGTAATGAATGGGCTGCAAAAAAAACCCCAACAACAACCAAGCTCAGGGAGCATCAAGGACCCCATAGTTCAACCTTGAATTACAAATATTCTCTTCTATTTGTATTTATTTATTTAATTTATATGCCACTCATCTCGCTATCTAAAGTGATTCTAGATGGCTATTTAATACCAATCAGTGCATGGTGGGTCAGTTGGGTATGACTAGAGGGGGGAGGGGAAACACACGCAGATTAATGGAAACCAGGACCACCACCACCCCAGCCCCTTTTGGTTCTTCTGTGCTTTACACCTGGTTCAGTCCCAAACGCAAATCAATATCATCCATTGAGTAGGTCATCAGCATTCTGTATTTCCTGTATTTCAATATGATGTTATGGTGGGAGAGGAAATCAGGAAAAGAAGCACTTAGGATGGATGCTAGCCAAACCAGGCATATTCTAGGTCACAGGTGTCAAACTTGCCGTGTCACATTGCCGTCACATTGCCACCTTGGGGTGGGTGTCGCCTGTGCATGATGCATCCGGCCCGTGGGCCGCCAGTTTGACACCCCTGTTCTAGGTGATTTTATGCTGGTCACCTGGAAGTTGAGTGGTTGCGTTGGGTCAATAATCTTTGCAGGGGCAGTAGCTTCATGTTAGCTGTGATTGGGGATGATTGCAATCGTGTTGCCCACTGAGGGGAAGAAGGTGGGATATCATTAAGTTCCTACTCCCCATTCTCTGCTATCTGTTTGGCCATTATGCCTCACTTCTCCTCACCAGAGGTCAAGGGGCTTGTAGTTCTGGCAAAAAGACTGGAAGAGTCAGTTTAGTTGGGCAGCAAAATGGGAATCATTGA
Organism: Diadophis punctatus similis; assembly: GCA_023053685.1. Lineage (NCBI taxonomy): Eukaryota > Metazoa > Chordata > Lepidosauria > Squamata > Dipsadidae > Diadophis > Diadophis punctatus. Next base: position 22,077,803 of record JALIGW010000001.1, read on the forward strand.
CAAGCAGAGATCCCATCTCTTTAGCAGGGGGGACCTCTGGCTTGTCCAGTGAAAGAAGAGGTGAGGGGGCTGTTCCTCGTGTGAGTCAGGGATTCTCGAGGACAGAAGATGATCCTAAGGTAGGGAACAAATGAGGGCACATTTCAAAATTGAGTTGCTGTGAAGATAACTGCTGTGAAGATAACTATAACTGTCTGGTTCGGTTCTGCAACCCAACAAGACAGACACAGACTTCAGAGGATAATCAGAACTGCAGAAAAAAACAATTACTGCCAACCTGCCTTCCACTGAGGACCTGTATACTGCACGAGTCAAAAAGAGGGCCGTGAAAATATTTACAGACCCCTAGCATCCTGGACATAAATTGCTTCAACTCCTACCCTCAAAACGTCGCTACAGAGCACTGCACACCAAGACAACTAGACACAAGAACAGTTTTTCCCCGAACGCCATCACTCTGCTAAACAAATAATTACCTCACCACTGTCAAACTATTCACTAAGGCTGCATTACTATTACTATTAGTTTTTCTCATGGTTCCTATCACCCATCTCCTCCCACTTATGACTGTATGACTATAACTTGTTGCTTGTATCCTTACGATTTACATTAATATTGATTGTTTCCTGATTGCTTATTTGTACCCTATGACAATCATTAAGTGTTGTACCTCATGATTCTTGACAAATGTATCTTTTCTTTTATGTGCACTGAGAGCATATGCACCAAAGACAAATTCCTTGTGTGTCCAATCACACTTGGCCAATAAAGAATTCTATTCTATAAAGCTTGACTAGGATTTCTTGCCTAGGTAGTCCTTGACTTAAGACTACAACCGAATCCAAAATTTCTGTTGCTAAGCAAGGTGGTTGTTAACTAAGTTGTGTACAGTTTTTCAACCTTCTTTGCCATGATGGTTAAGGAAATCACTGCAATCGTTGTGAATCATATGATCTTTAAGCAAATCCAGGTTTTCCCCTTGACTGTTGGTCAAACTTTTCTGGGAATGTTGCTTATGGCTACCACATGACCCCAGACAATGCTACAACCATCTTTAAATACATGTCGGTTGCCAAGCAGCCAAATTTTGGTCACAAGTCCATGGGTCATCAGTGAAAGGACTGATCATAAATCACTTTTTTCAGTGCCATTATAACTTTAAATGGTCACTAAGCAAATGTTGTAAGTCAGGGAATACAAGTACTTAGAAGGCTGTTCCTTTGGGGCATTAGCTACTTGGACTGTGTGGGACTGTGCAGCTCATATACAAGTTGGTGTTGCTGTTATTGGTAAGGAAATCACAATAGTTTGCCGACAGCTTTCTATGCCCAAGTCAAAAGTGAGGCAGTGGTTGGTGGCAGATGGTTTGAGAGGGGAGCAGCCCAGTGGGCAGATACATTAAACTGTTGCTGAACTTCTATATCTCTGCCAGCCCTGGGAGGTCTGGGGTCTGAGTGAAGTGACAGAATTGTTGCTGAAATATTTTGTAACCTTTTGGCTATTTTTTTTCCAGATTAGTGAGCTTTGTATTCACACATTTTAACTTTTTCCCTTGTTGCATACTTAGGTTGTTGGCATCTGGCATGGCTGGCAGATTTACTGCTGGTCTATAACTGTAATAAAGATTTGATTGATGATGGTCATGTGATAGGGCCAGTTTTTCCCCCAGCGTGGATTTACCTGCTGTTTTTCAATTCCAATTATGCAATAATGTAAGCTTTTCATCAGTAAAAAGGGTTGAAATTATAGCAACTCGGTATTTCCCCATATATCTTGTCGCACAAAGTGCACAAATATTGAAACTGGTTCCCAAATGTACATGGATTGCTAGAATTTTCAAAGAAGTCACAGAACAGCTTTCAAGCTAAATCCAAAGAGTACTTCCAGTCTGCATTCTTTTTACTAATCAGTAGCCAAATATATACCAATGCAATTTCAAAAAGGTGTGGAAAATGAAATCCGCTGCTGACATAATTGATTGGTGAGATATCTTTGTTGTGATTATGAGATGGGTATATAAATTTGCAAATAGAACTGTCCACCTTCAATCAATTATCCTAATCCTAACCCACGGGAGGGGAGGGAGACAGCTGAAAAAAAGCAAATGCAATCAATTCGTACAGGAACCGGCAAACAAAAAAGTGAACAAAAAAAATGACAAGAGACAAAGGAATTATAGAATATAGAAATAACCTTGAATGAAGTATGCAACAGCTATTACAAAAAAAAGTGTAGGCGATGACTAGGCTGAGCCTGAGGGAGGGGTCAAAGGCGTCATAAGTCATGAGTCCCTGCACCCTCGCAAGAGATCTAAATCCAGTCCACCTTGAATGCCTTCCTAATTCCTGCTCATTTCCCTTGACCGTTATTAGCTCAGATTTTTGTAGAGAGCTTAAGTTTGCAATAAATCTTTATGCTCATTTGAACTGCCTGAATCTCCTGATTTCCCTGGCGCTTGACAAAAAGTAACTTACGACTCATACTTACAACCATGGCAGCATCCCCACAGTTGCGTGATCAAAATTTGGGCATTTGGCAACTGGCATGTATCTACAATGGTTGCAGTCTCCCAGGGTCATGTGATTGGTATATCCGACCTTCCCACCCATCTTCCAATAAGCAACACCATTCATAAATATAAAAAGACATGTATCTTCTAACACCCTAACATATATGCCATTCATGTTTAACTGACAAGTCTTGATGCAGTAAGATCCAAAATTTTAACAGGCACCATGTTCTGCTACTCATTTTAGAAAAAAATTCTACTGCAGAAAACAAATAATGGAGATTAGATTCAGGAATCTCATGCCAATAGAAGTTTTTAAAATGTATTTGGTTAAATCAGTTTTAATTGTTTTAATTGATATGAGTTTTAACTTGCGAACACAATTATTTAGGTTTTATTTTAAGTCACCCAGACTCACACGTGTGGGATGGCAGCTATATAAATGAATAAATAAAGGGTTTTGATTGCATAGAATTGTTGGGATAGGAATTTATTCCTACCGAGGCGATATAGATCTTGTTCCCTTGAAATCATCCTTACGTAGAAAATGAAACCGAGATTTAATTCTAATTAACAAAATATTTATTTCAGTATAAAAGTAACAAAACATAAACCTTAAATAGGCTACATTGTCCCAGTAAAGAATTCACATCTGCCTCGGGCAGAGGCTTGCAGGAGAAGAAGGAAGGAGGAGACAAACTCCTGGAATGCACACATGCGTAGAAACACATATCACATGTCTGCTTGATTAGAAAATACAGTAGATCTAGAAATGCAGTAGAAGACTAAGAAATATAGCACAGAGGCTCAACTGGCAATATATTCACATTGTGATAAGAATGAAGGCTTCCCTATCAGCCAAACCAAGTTAATTATAGTGATGTAACTAGTGATGTAACCACGAACTGCTATCTATTCCATTCGAAATAATTATTGTATGCCTGGTGTGATGATTTACCAGACTACTAAAAGCTTTAGTCACCAGTTATTCAAGAACAGAATGCCTTGATGCAGTAAAACCGCAAACATTAATGGGAATAAAAATAACAAAAATGTAAAACCTACTTCACAAATTTCCAAGAGACCATATCAAAAGCTTTCTCAACTTACAAACACTGAATAGTTTGCTGGCTTCTGGCTAAGTTGCATTAAAGCAAAGAGACTCAGATCAGGAATTTAATATTAACAACATCTGGATGACTCAGTACTATTGTAGCCTGTGCAGGATGCACAATACAATGAAACCTCATTTTTTAACAGGCTAATTATGAGGAGGGTTCATATATTATCTATGAATATCTGTTAAAAAGTACTCCTCAATATAATTTACATCATTCGTGGATTGTCATCATTACACAAATGAATATTTGCATTGTTTTCATAATAATACCATTACACAAATGATATTAATTGGTGCAGAAAATTGGCCCATTCCATGAGAAGTCCTTTACATCAAATCCAGTAAATTGAAGTTTAATGTGGTTGGAAGAATCAAGGCATAATCTGCATGCCAAGGTAGCTATTAAAATCTTAGCATCAACACTTAGCAGGAAAATAGCTTTGTAATTGAAACACAAAGCAAAATGTATAGGAAGACTGTAAGATTTTTTTCCTCTTCTAAGCTAGTAGAATTTTTTTGGGTGGTGGGGGAGAATTCAATATACACACCCAATATAGTTTATACTTTAACCTAAGACTTTCTACTATTGACCTCACTCCATTCCTAAGAGGTCTGTCAGGGGTGTGCATAAGCGCACCAACGTGCCTACCGTCCCTGTCCTAATGTTCCCATGTACTCAAAATCGTCTCATGTATACCGGTACATGTTTATACTTTTACTGTAATCTTATATATGCTTGACAAATAATAATAAATAAAATAAATAAATAAATAAAAAACCACTCAAGTCTGGCGTCTTCACCAATTTTTCATAAATTTAATTGTACTGAAGTCACACTTTTTTGAACCGAAAACTGACAGGTAACCTGGTCCTGAGATTGCTATGGCAATCTCACATTCTATAGAAAATAATTTATGTTGCCAACTGTTGAGAAAAAAAAAATCTGAAACTATGCTTTTGGGATATTTTTAACCAATCTATATAGAGAATTGTTTTCCTTAATTTCAGTCTAAAGGTCTGAAGTCCTGATCTTCCACGCCCTCTTTCCAATATTTTTAGCTAGTACAATGTAATAAAACATTTTTATCTGGAAAGCACAGAGCTTATAAAATTCAAATTTAGCAGAGGTTTTAATATGGTTCAGGAGCTAGATAAGATGCAAAAATGATTAGCAGGTTTTAAAACTAGGGCTTTCCCCCTATCCATGTTACGTTTCTTTTTATAGGAAATATACACAGAACTTACAGTCTCAAATCAAAGCTTTTGCAGAGCCTTATTATAGATAGCCCTCAAATTATGACTGGTCGCTTAGTGACCATTTGAAGCTTCAACAAATCTCCCTGGGGATATTGATGATCCAGTTTTGAAGTTCCAACTCCCTACACCAGAAGTGTCAAACTCGATTTCATTGAGGGTCACATCAGGGTTGTGTTTACCTCGGGGGGGTGGAGCAGGGGTGTGTGGCCAGCTTGACGTCACTCGCGTTGGAGGCACTTGTGGTGGCCCAGCAAAAATGGGCACTCTGTCAGCAAAAATTGGCTCCAGAGCTCTGTTTTTTTGCTGCGACAGCCTCCTGCAACCCTCTGCCAGTGAAAACGGAGCTAAGGAGGGCCGCTCGCGGCCCTCGCATGCTCCATTTTCGGCTGCAATGGCCTCCTGCAACCCTCTGCCAGCGAAAATGGAGCTAAGGAGGGCCGCCCGTGGCCCTCGCATGCTCCGTTTTCGGCTGCAGTGGCTTCCTCCAACCCTCTGCCAGCAAAAATGGAGCTCGGGAGGGCCACCCACGGCCCTCCCGAGCTCCGCCCACGGCCCTCCCGAGCTCCGCCCACGGCCCTCCCGAGCTCCGCCCACGGCCCTCCCGAGCTCCGCCCACGGCCCTCCCGAGCTCCGCCCACGGCCCTCCCGAGTTCCGCCCACGGCCCTCCCGAGCTCCGTTTTTGCTGGCAGAGGCACCGCAGGCCGCTCCTTCGCGGTTTTCAGGGCAGCCCCGTGGGCCAGATCTAAGCACCCCCCAGGCCCCCAGGCCTTGAGTTTGACACCCCTGCCCTACACAGAGATACACAGTTATGTGATTGCTTCCTGGGTGCTTGGCAACCTGTCTGCACTTACAGCCATTTGCAGCGCGTTGTGATCACATGACTGCATTTTGCTTCCAGTTTTTAGCAGAACCGGCCCATAGCAAACAACTAGTTCATTTAATGACCCCAGTGATTGCTTAACAACTATGGCAATTACTTTACAACCACGGCAAAAAAAGTTCATAAAATTGGGTGAGTCACATGATGACTTGCCTTTTTTTTTTTTAATTTTCATATTTTACATATTACAATATTTGTAGACAGATCTGCCACCATTTATATATATCGCTACTATATTTATACAATTTATACATTATTTTATCATATTTTCTAATCCTGTGTCCTCGTCCCACAGTTTCTTCAAATTTCTATTATTAGTCCAGTTGTACCATTTTTCCCAAACGTCGTAGTAATCTGAATTTTTTTGTCCTCTGAGTTCAATCGTTAGTTTGTCCATTTCAGCAGAGTCGTATATTTTTTTGATTATCGAACTGTCCGTAGGTATATTGGAATTCTTCCAGTTTTGTGCATACACAATTCTGGCCGCCGTAGTGATGTGGAGGATTAGGTATTTGATACTTTGGCTATATTGTCCTTTGAATATTCCCAGTAGAAAAAGTTCCGCCGTATATTCTACTGATGAGTCCACTATTTCCTGTAACCAGTAGTGTATCTTTATCCAATATTTTTTCGCTTTGGGACACAACCACCACATATGAAAGAAGGTGCCCTGCTCTTTTTTGCATTTCCAGCAATTCGAATTCAAATTTGAGTAGATTTTTGCCAATCGTGTTGGTGCCAAATGCCATCATGACTTGCCTTATGACTATCATGCCTTATAACTATAATGGGCAGACTCTAAGCTATAAGTCAAGGACTACCTGTACCCAGGACATGGATGTAACAATTTGGTTTAATACAATTTATCAATTGGTTCTTCACCAAATGTTTCTGCAAAAAATGATAAGGAATTAATTCTGGGCATCTGAGATTGTATGAAACCCATTTTGTTCTCCCATAATTCTGGTTCACTGAACTCCTGTTTATTTCTGATTCTGGTTTCCCTTAACTCCCAAAATCAATACTTTTGGCCTCCAAGCTCCACATTCTTAAAGAGTCGTGGTGGCGCAGTGGTTAGAATGCAGTACTGCAGGCTAATTCTGCTGGCTGCCAGGAGTTTGATTCTCACCGGCTCAAGGTTGACTCAGCCTTCCATCCTTCCGAGGTCGGTAAAATGAGGACCCAGATCATTGGGGGCAATATTTATTATTATTTATTTATTATTAGGTTCTTCTATGCCGCCCTACTCCCTAAGGACTCAGGGCGGCGTACAACATTTTAAAAGAACATTAATATGCTGACTCTGTAAACTTAGACAGTGCTGTAAAGCACTATGAAGCGATATACAAATCTAAGTGCTATTGCTATAAGTCTAAATGCTATTTTTCCTGCTCAGGTACAGCTTCAACTCAATCCTATCCTAAATATGAAAGAGTCGGACTCTGCTGCAGTTCCACCAAAGGGTGAGTCCATCCCACACGTGAAATATCAAATGGAGGCAGACATGCAGGAACTGATAAAATTATCTTTTGTATGGGCCCGATGACAGAACATCCCCCACAACTAACAGCCTAACACCCCACCAGTTAACAGGAGGTCACTGTGGTTTGACTCATTCACTAGGCTCACCTACATGATAGACTTTGATAAGTGGGAATGTGTTATTAAAAAATCATTTCGGGGCAAAGGATATTATGCAAGCACAGCAATTGCGTTTTGCTAAATTAGGTATAGGGTTTAACGTGCTGGGCAAACCCAGCCAGTCTATTCCCATGAATAAGTAGGTAGGGGGAAGACTGAAGATCAGAGTCCTGGTTCACTCATTGCTTTTCTTCAATTAAGGCCGAGGTGTCAAACTCAAGGCCTGGGGGCCGGATCCGGCTCGTGGGGTGCTTAGATCTGGTCCGCGGGGCCATCCTAGAAACAGCGAAGGACCGGCCCGTGGTGCTTCTGCCAGTGAAAACGGAGCTCGGGAGCCCGTTTTCGCTGGCAGAGTGCTCAGGCCGCCACAGGCACCCCCGACAGGAGTGACATCGAGCTGGCCACGCCCACCAGACATATACACACACACACACACCCCTGAGGTCAAACACAACCCTGATGTGGCCCTCAATGAAATTGAGTTTGACACCCCTGAATTAAGGGATGCAACAACACACTGATGTGGACACACTGATGCGGCCCATGTAACCACAAGCCGCTGCAAATGGCTACAAGTGCAGACAAGATGCCAAGCACCCAGAATGCAATCGCATGACTGTGTGTGCATATGGGGGGGGGGTCCATCAATATCCCCAGGGAAATTTGTTGAAGCTTTGAATGGTTACTAGGTGACCAGTCATAACTTGAGGACTACCTGTGTGAGACTCTGCAAAAGCTTTGATTGAGACTGTAAGTTTGGCATATATTTCCTATAAAAAGAAACGTTAACATGGTTAGGGAGAAAGACCTAGTTTTAAAACTTGTTAATCCTTTATGCATCTTATCTAGCTCCTGAACTTCAGCAGTCATGCCACCAGACCAGGATACAAACTAAGATCCTTGTAACAATAAGCATAAGTGTTTAAATATTATTGCTCTATCTGGAAATCTATGCCCAAAGTCTAAGGTGTTGTTGTTTTATTATTCCATTTATATGCTGCTTTTTTGCCCACTTTAAATCAGACAAGAATTCTGGGTCACATATTTTATTTATTTATTTATTATTTGTTCTTCTATGCCGCCCTACTCCCGAGGGACTCAGGGCGGCGTACAACAATTTTATAAGAACATCAATAATAAACAGTGATTTAAAAGCAACAATTAAGAAAATATACAAAAGTTTAAAAAAAATGTTCACAATCAGCCATACCAAGGGGGGAATTCAGATGGATTTAGTCTTTCCCCCCTGCCTGCAGGAAGAGCCATGTCTTGACGGCTTTCCGGAAGGCCAGCAGGGTGGGGATGGTTCGGGTCTCTGGGGGAAGTTGGTTCCAGAGCGCGGGGCCCCCCACAGAGAAGGCCCTCCCCCTAGGGCCCGCCAACCGGCATTGTTTGGCTGATGGGACCTGGAGGAGGCCCACTCTGTGGGCCCTAACCGGTCGAAGGGAAGTGTGAGGCAGAATGCGGTCCCGAAGGTAACCTGGTCCTTGAATTGTACCCGGAGACCGATGGGCAGCCAATGCAGCTGGCGGAGTATAGGTGTAATGTGGGTGTACCTTGGCACACCCACCACAGCACGCGCAGCCGCATTTTGCACCAACTGAAGTCTCCGAATACTCTTCAAGGGTAGCCCCATGTAGAGCGCATTGCAGTAGTCCAAATGAGAGGTGACAAGGGCGTGAGTGACCGTGAGTAGAGCCTCCTTCTCCAAGTATGGCCGCAATTAGTGCACCAGGCGAACCTGTGCATAGGCCCCCCCTAGCCACAGCTGTAAGGTGTTGCTCTAATTTTAGCTGTGGGTCTAGATCCCAAGGCCTTTAGTGAGACCCTGTCATCTTTCCAAAAACTGCTACCAAGCTATAAGATGAAAACTATAAAGAGAGACTATATAAACCAGGAATATCAAACTCGATCCCATTACGGGCTGTATCAGGATTTTGCCTTTGAGGGGCCAGGGTGGCATGGGCTGGTCCCTCACCATCTCCGGGACAGCCCTGTGGAACAACTCTGGGCCTATCGCAGGATGGATCCAGCCCGCGGGCTGCATGTTTGACACATCTCATATATAAACTATGAATTCATTTGGTTCCATGTTACATTTAATTCAAATAGAATTTTCTTTTTATCCTGACATTGTATACAATATCTCTTTATCCCGCCATCCTTTTTGGCCATTCATTCTTGATGGACTTACCGTATTATTCGGAGTATAAGACACACCTTTTTCCTCCCTAAAAGTGGCTGAAAATTTGGGTGCGTCTTATACTTCGAATGTAGCTTTTTTTTCCAGCCCTAACTAGGTGCTAACAGATCTTCCCAGCGCTTACCTTGCAGGCTTTTTCATTGTTACTCTTTCCAAAGAATGTTTTTCCAGCCCTAAGTCTTTGCAGAATTTTTTTTCATTGCTCTACTTGCTCTGAATAAGTTTTTTTCTAGCCCTAACCAGGTGCTAACGATCTTCCTAGCTCTTACTGGCTTGCATGCTCTTTCATTGTTACTCTCTCAGAAGAAGGTTTTTTTAAGTCCTAACCAGGGGATAAAATAATGTGCTGAAGCTGACCAGACTAAGGACGCTAGCCAGATGAATACCTGGTAGGCAGATTGTTTTCCCCTATTTTCCTCCCCAAAAACTAAAGTGCGTCTTATACTCCGAAAAATACGGTATTTTTCAAGATTTAAAGGTTGCCCTTTTAGTAGCAGGATAGTTGGGACTGATGCTATAGAGATCTAGGTTCAAGTCCACCCCCAGCCCCAGAAGCCACTGGGTGACTTCAAGCCAGTCGCTCCCTCTCAGAACCACCCTACCTCACAGGATTATTGTTATGGGGGGAAATGGAACATCTTTGGAGGTCCTATATAAAAGAAGGGAAATCTAACAAATAAATAAATATCACGCAATCAGCTGCATCAGAAAAAGAGGGGTCATCTCCAATCTGGTTGGTTTTCAAAGACATCCTTTGGATATGGTATAACAGCACTTCAGGGAAGCATCTGATGTGAGAAAGCAATAAAAAAAAATTCTACAAACTCTTTACAATATGCCCCTTGCAAGATTATTATACACACCACGGAATGCTTTGAAACTCTCCTTTCTCTGTTATCGTTCCCTCTAATTGGAACCTCAGGTGGAAAGTGCTGATGGAAATAAGAAAAAAAATAGCATAACTGGGACAATGAGAAACGCAGAGGTATCAGCACGTCCAGAGAAGTCCTGAGCTTTGCAGAAATGTATCTACCTGTTTAAGCAAGGAATCTTGAAGAACAAAGGGCAATTCTTCTCCATCCAGATATGCAGCATGGCTTTAACAAATGCCAGGCAGAACAATCCCAGCAAATTCCTGATGCCAACGAAAGCCATTCTGCATGCTATTTATCCTGCTTTCCTATTCACCCCCCAGCATCTGGTACACTACTTCTGAATGTGGAAGTTCTACTTCATCCTCAGTGTTCATTGCTGTAATTAGCCTAATCCACCAGGACAGTCCATCTCAACTTCACACTGTCATGTATGGATTGCAGCTTGCATTTTACCAAGGAACTGGAGAGGAATGGAATGGAAGATAGATAGATGATAGAAGGTAGACTAGACTAGACTAGACTAGACTAGACTAGACTAGACTAGACTAGACTAGACTAGACTAGACTAGACTAGACTAGACTAGACTAGAATAGAATAGAATAGAATAGAATAATAGAATACTTTATTTGGCCATGTGTGATTAGACACACAAGGAAATAGTCTGTGATGCAGAAGCTCTCAGCATAGACGCAAAACATGTACACTGAGAGTTATATTGCCAAAACATCTGGGAAATTTATTCCATGTATATAACCCCCCTTTTTTTCTTTTTCAACATCCAATCTTGTGGCCATCGCATCCCTTTTCATTGCCTGAGGAAGCAGCACACACAGTGGTTGGGAAAAAAAATACACTTCCAGTTCTCCCACCAAAACAAACCTTACTTTCACAGGGGCTACAGGTGCTGCAAAACACCGAAAGCCAATGCATTGTAAAGGTAAGCAAAGATGGAGAAGAAAGGAAAGGGGGGGGGAATCACCCTGATTTCTAATTCCAGCAATCGGGGCCATCAAGATGAAAAACTGCACGTTCCTCCCCCCCCCATTTCCTACTCCCTACCCCCACACAGGACAGGTTGCTCCAGTTTTCAGCCGGCTCTGCTCCTTATCACCCACCCCATCCGCCATCTGCTCCCGGGGGTGCCACGAGAAAAGCACCCAGCTACTTAGGAGCTTAAGCTCGTAGAATGAGACGTAGCACTAAAACCCAGTGCACCAACGTCGAGCTTTTTAACAGTTCATCGTGATATATTATTAATCGTTTTTATAATGCGCTTGCATAGATTGCTGTTGCTCGGGGCTCTGTTCTGTACCTAGGATTGGCAGGGAAGAAAAATAACGAAATAGGGCAGACTGATTTCCTTTCTTTTCTTGTTTTGCCCCTTCCACAGTGGCCCCGGAGAAAGCAACTGTAAAAAAAAAAATACCAGTCAGGGAGTCACACTACAAGCTGAGCACCCAGCTGCAGGCACAAAAGAAAATCTTGCCAGGACAGAAGGAATGTTTAGGGAAGGCAAAGTTTTTGTATGCCTGGTTCGGATCAGCTCTTAAAATCTGCTCCCTGAAGCTAGGCACGGTCTTTGCACTCAGCTTGCAGAGGAAAAAGGGGGAAATTCGTGCCAGATTCCATGTCATTCCACCTACACCAGTTTTCCAGACCTGTGGAAAAAATCTAGTTTTTATTTTCCACTTGGGGAGACCAGAAATAAAAAAAAAGTAGACCAAACTCAGTTCAGTTATGATGGCGTAACCAGATCCCCTATTTCTACCCCAGCAAGTTCATTCAGTTCTTCTTGGTGAAAGGCAAGCATGGGGCAACACAGGGCAGGGAAAGGAGGCAAAACCGGAATCCACTTCTGCTGTGGGTTCAATTCTAAACCATCAGCTTGTAAACCCTTTGGTTCTTACCTATCCTGTATAATCAGACCTTCTCAATGGAAAAGTGACAGTTACAAGTGTGCATTGTGGCAAGGGAGGGAATGAGACATTAACTCCTAGCAAGCCTGAGAGCACTGCCAGGGGCAGGTATTATGATACTTGGGGAGGGGGAGGCAGGCTGCTTGTCTTGATCTCCCCCCAAAACACACCGCAAGGCTTTGCATCATTCTGCGTTGTGGGGTCAGCTGCTAACCACCCATTCAGAGCAACTTCCCAAGCAGACTCTGCCATTCCTCCTTTCCCAAACCTACTCGCTTCGTTCTCTGCCTTCCTCAGCCAGGTCTTCATTAAAGGCCAGCTGGCAAAGGAAAGGGGAAGGGGGTCTGAAAAAGCGAGATGATGGTGGGCTGCAGAAAACTGAAAGAATCCCCTAACCCAGAAGATATTTTCTAGGATCTCTAGTGGCTACTGCAGGTTTTGCATTCACTGTCTTGGAATAAAGGAGTGATTTATCAAGGGAAAGGAAGGATTTTGCACGCACCAAAGACATGCAACCAACAAGGGAGGGAAACCATGGGAAAGTAGCCCACAAACTCTTTCCAAATAAAACAGATCCATGGCAGAAATGAAAAGAACGGACTGAAGATATGAGCAAGCAGAAATCAAAGCGGCCCATTTCAAAAACCTCCTTCAGCCATTCCTACAAGAGCCTCACTATCCGGAGCCTGCAAAGAGCCCACAGCCCCTCACAGCAAGGCAATCCAGACACTGGGACACAACTTGCAATGGGCAAATCTGGAACCAGATTTATCTGAGCTGCTAACGTTGCACGTGTTCCACATGTTCGGGGTACGGTCTGGAATGCCCAACGAGGAAAGACAGATGGGAGATGGGATGGCAGGGGTGGGACGGAGTTGCAAACCACAGGACTGTACAATTTCAATCAGAGGCTAGAAATGAAATTATTCCAGCCCTCTTATGCAGACAGATGAGAAAATGATCTTCGCTTTGCTTAGGACTGTGCTAAGAAAGCAACGGACCCCGCCTTTCCTTTTTTTTCCATTCGGGAAAAAAACAAGCTGGTATCAAGCTTTAAAACTAGACAGACTTCTTCCCTAAAAATCTAGGAGCAGGGTGAATTCAAGAAAGGTCAGCAGTTCTGGTAGGAAACAGAGGGCAGCCAGAGATGTCCTGGAGCTTCAAAGGAAGATGCAGGCACTCAGGACAGAAAACAAGGACCTGCTTGGGGTCAAGAACCAAAACAGAACCTCCATGTTCCGAAGCAGCTAAGCACCACAACTACAGCAGTCACACTTCGACTTCTCTCTGGCTAACACTTCCTGAGTTTAGCAAGCAAGCAGGGCCAGATGTTTATTCCATGAATCTGTCTTTTTTCCATAACAAGGGATTTTTTTAGAGGTTTTTTATTTTATTTTCCTTTCTTCTTTCAAACGCTATTGTGTTTTATCTCATTTTATTACCGTTTTGGACTCTTGTTAGCTATCCTGGATGGGGAGCAAATTGTAATTAGCTACCTCATGGCAGCTGAAAAATGTTTGCGCTTAAAAAAATAATCACCTGAAAAGCGAAAGGTTGCTGTGGTCCTGTTTCAAGCTGGCCAATGCAGCGAAAGCTCTAGACTCAATGAAGCCCTGGGTCTGATCCAGTACAAGTGGTTTTAGAGATGCTATTAGGCCTGAGAGTTCAACAGAGCCTCCAAATCAGGGGCAGTAAACCTTGTGAGTACCAATGACGTATCAAAATTGTTCTCTTGGTGTCCCATTTTTTGAAGTCCTACAGAAGAAAAGGCTAGGATAGGCTCATTTTCTGCCGACATTCTGGAGATACATTTTCCACAAACCTTTGCTTCTGGCCAGGTCAGCTCAACCCTATGGAAGCCTAAGCCTAAAATACTGAACTGTGAAGCTACCTTCTAAATTGCCTATACTTGAGTTGGATGGGTCTCCTTTGGTCTAGGACAGTGTTTCCCAACCTTGGCAACTTGAAGATGTCTGGACTTCAACTCCCAGAATTCCCCAGCCAGCATTCGCTGGCTGGGGAATTCTGGGAGTTGAAGTCCAGACATCTTCAAGTTGCCAAGGTTGAAAAACACTGGTCTAGGAGAACTTATTCAGGACTGAGAAAATCATTCTGTTGGATCAGATCAAAGAACATCTAGTCTAGCATCTATTCTCTTCAAGACTAGTGTCGGTGCCTCTAGGAAGCCTGCAAGCCAGATAGGAAGGCCAAGCTACTGACAGAAACTGGTAAGGAGAGCCCTTGTGCCTCTGACGGGGGCCATAAAACCAAGACCCTGAGGTCAACGGCTTGCTGTCTGTCTTCATAGAGTTCCTCCATCTTATAGAACGTACTCTGGGTAGACAGGCAACTGAGATTAATATTGAAGAAGGAAAAGTCACACTCCACACATAGACGATGGCTCTGGGTTTGGGTGCAAACTCCGTTTATGCTTAGAGGCACCAGATCCAGAAGTAAAAGCGGCCACTGCAAACGGCCCAAAGGCTACAGTAGGCCTCCTGCCAGCCTAACAGAGTAGTTTTCACAAGGAAAAGCATCAAGTTGCCAACCCTGAAGGCGGAGATGGAAGGGTTTTTTTCCATCGACCCTAAAGATTACACATGCTCAGCTCAAATCCCAGCTACCCCCAACTATCTGCCACTCTCTTTCATGTTGCATCCCATGTAACCAGCATCAGCCTTCAAATCAAATTCTGAGCTGACTCAAATTAAGCCACGAGGCAAAACAATAACATAGGGCAAGTGTGGGATCTGGCCCGGGAGCTGCCCACTCCTCTTGGAATTGGGGATCTAGCTGGCCATGACACCAACTACTAACCTTGAACCCCTTTCACCAACTCCAAAGTTGTGGGCATGGTTGTGAGAGGCACTCTGCACATGCTTGTATGCCCTAGCAGTCGATCGGGTTACTGTATCCAGTTGCTGAAGTCTCCCAGGCCACGGTACCCAAAAAAAACCCCAGTGCATATTCAAGCTCAAAACACACTTTAAAAAAAAAAGCTGATTTATTTGCAAATGCATTTTGCACATGGTGTTACTTGCAATTTCTCCAGAATTGTGTTGCTTCTCACAAGCGGCAAACAAAAAACAAAAAAAAACAACCCAGCTAATTGGCAGGAGGAGTTCCAGGCAGTTGGGTTAACTCTGTGCCTTTTGCCTGGATTCAGACCTAAGCCTGCCGCGGTTATTGCTTTGAAAAGGATGCTGCTATCAAAGCCGGTTTCTCCCCACCTCATTAAACCCCCGAGCGACCCTCCCCTTCACCGGCGGCGGCTCACTCACCGTGGCTGAGGAGGGCTCCGATGCAGCAGAGAAGGGCGGCGGGTCCGGAGCGCGCCCTCCTCGCCAAGGCCATGGCGGAATCCGGAGCGAAGCGTGGAGAAAACCGAATCCAAGCACGTGCGATCCGAAACAGAAGCCAAAGACTGAGGCGAAAGGGGGCTAGAGGGGGGGGAGGGTCGGAGAAATGAGGCGCGGGGGGGAATCCACGGAGGGAACAAGAGGGGGGGCCGCCTCCTTCTGGCTTGAGCCAGCCCAGGATCGGCCCAAGGGGGTGACCGCCCCTCGCCAAGAAGCTGGGAGTCGGTGGGGTGCAAGAGGACTAGAGACAACTGAGGGGCAGGGACAAAACGTAGCGGCCCCACGTGCAATCCGGGCCGGATACTGGATGGAATTAGGGGCAAACCGGTGGGGGGCGGGGGGGAGATAAAGGAATTAGAGCAACATTAAGCAATAAAAACAAAAAAAAAATCCAGGGGGGGGGAGAAAGAGCTGCAAAATGGAGAAAAAGGACCAGCACGGAAGAGCTTAACGATGCAGCCCCCTCCCCAAAGTAATTAGGACCAGGGGAAACCAAGCGCGGGGAGACGGGAGGACGTGGATGAAATAAGAAAGGCGGTCTCCCCGAAAGGGGGGAAAATGGGGAGGGGAGAGAGAGAGAGAGAGAGAGAAGGGAAGGAAAAAAAAACCACAAGCTTTCCGCTGTAATCCAATTGCGAGTCGCCGGGGCGATTCTTCTTCGCCGGGGCGCCCGGCGGGATCCTCGGAGGAAGAGAAGAAGAGAGTAACTTACATCCGGAGCTGCAAAACAGAAGAAAGTTCGGGATGCGAAGAAGAGGCGGCGCTGGAGATCGGGGGGGGGGCGGTGAGAGGAGGGATGCCGCCCCGTCTAAAGGCCCCCCCGACGGCGTCTCTCGGGAATGGGGGTTCCGGCTAGTTTCGGAGCCCTCGACGACCGCTTGGCTACAGGCAGAGAGCCGCAGCCGGAGTGCCGGAGCTTCGGGCTCGCCTGCCGCCCGCCCACCCGCCCCTCCGTCTGTCTCCGCGGCGAAGATGCGCCGATCTGAGCCTTCTCCAGCCGGGAACAGCAGCCGAGAGAGAGAGAGAGAGAGAGAGAGAGAGAGAGAGACTCCCTCCGCCCCCTCTAGCCTGCCCTCCTCCCCGCGTTCTCCCTCCGTCACGTGTTTCCCCAGGAGTTTTCTAACGCCGTCGCCGCGGCTCTGCAAACACGCGGCGAGCGTGCCCGTGCGAACCGAGGTCCCGTTTCGTACAAGCAGGTATTGTTCGAGCGCTGCTATCCGGGTGCCGGAGGCAGGGAGGCTCAGAAGCGGCGGAGGCGGGGGAACCAGCCGGACTCCCTGCGGGGCCTCGAAGGAAAGACTGGGTTCACACACACACACCCCACGGAAGAAATTACGGAGCTCGCGGGTTGCGTTCGCACGACGCGGTTAAATAAAGTAGGATGGAGATCTGTTGAAAGGCTGCACATTAGGAAAAAAAAAGATTATTTAATCAGTGAATGGTTCGGCGTGTGGTGCGAACCCTAGAAAATAGGGTGGGTTAAATCCGGAGGGTAGAGTAAGCTCGTGAGAATGCAGCCCAACTGCATTACAAATCAAACATTCACACAACAAGAAGCCGTCCTTGAAAGTTGATGGATTGATGCTTGCTTGCTTGCTTGCTTATTTATTTATTTATTTATTTATTTATTTATTTATTTATTTATTTATTTATTTATTTATTTATTATTTTTGCCATCAAGACGATGTCAACACTTAGCAACTGCACAGATAGCAGCCTGTCTTCTGTGCCTGTTGAAATTTAGTAGTTGTTCCTCTATTTACAGTATTTTTTAATATTATATATATATAGTTTACTGTGATCCTTGACTTTCCCTATTACTGACTGCAGGTCAATTACATATTTAGCTATCAGGTTGAAAGCCTGCCAGGTTATAGTGCAGGTTATTGATGTTTCTTCCTCTAGTTTTAAACCCATGCTCGTCTTCTATACCTATCCAGCCTTGCATATAGATTGGATGAGTAAGAAGAGAGTCTACAGATAGTCCTCGACTTATGGCCACAATTGGGACCAGAATTTATGTTGCTAAGGAAGGCTGTTGTTAAATGAGCTGGGCCCAATTTTTATGATTTTTTTTGTCACGGTTATTAAGCAAATCACCCTGGTTGTTAAGTGAATCACATAGTCATAAAGAAAAATTCACTTCCTCAGTTGACTTTGCTTGTCAGAAGCCGACTGTGGCAAGTGGAGATCACGTGACCTCAGGACGCTTGCAGTCATTGTAAATGTATGCACCTGGTTGCCAAGCACCTGGATTTTCATCATATGACTGTGGGGATGCTGCTACGGTTGTAAGTGCGAGGACCGGTTAGTTGTAAAATCACTTCTTTCAGTGCTATTGTACAGGTAGTCCTCGACTTACAACAGTTCATTTAGTGACCATTCAAAGTTACAACGGCACTGAAAAAAGTGACTTTTTCACAGTTACGACCTTTGCAACAACATCCCCACGATCATGTGATCAAAATTTGGATGCTTGGTTCATACGACCATTGCTGTGTCCCCAAGTCACGTGATCCCCTTTTCCGACCTTCTGACAAGCAAAGTCAAGGGGGAAGCCAGATTCACTTAACAACCAGGTTGCTAACCTATCAATTGCAGCGACTCATTTAACAACTGTGGCAAGAAAGATCGTAAAATGGGAGCAAAACTCACTGAACAAATATCTCACTTGACAACTGAAATTTTGGGCTCCATGGTGGTCGTAAGTGGAGGACTACCTGTAATTTTGAATGGTTGTAAGTCAAGGACTACCTGTAGAACCTTTTCTCCTTTGCCCATCTGGAACCAGTCTGTTTCTCCATGTTCAATCCAGTTTTGCATGAGAGCAATGAGAAGTTTTGGGATTCCCCTTTTCCCAAGAACCTTTCACAGCATTTTGACACTCAAAGGCCTTTCTAACAATCAATGAATCACATATTCTTTATGGCATTCTTTGGCTTTCTCAGCTATCCAAGGTGCATTAGCAATAATGCTTCTTGTTTCTTGATCCTTTCTAAAACTAGCTTGAACATTTGGCTTTTTTTTTAAAGATGCCAAGGTTGAGAAACACTGATCTAGCACTAATTCCCTTTCCATATAGGGCTGTAACCTAAATTAAATTTATCCTAAGCGTTATTTTGCTAGTGTGTGAAAATTAAGGATATTGTGCAAAGGTTTGCAAACGGTTATAGGAATTGGGTACGTCTCGTCTAATGAAAAGATGGACTAAGGGAGACATGATAGCACTGTTCCAATATTTGAGAGGCTCCTACAAAGATGAGGGGGGTCAAACTATTTTCCAAAGTACCATAAGGCAAGACCAAAAACAATGGTTGGAAATTGACCAAGGAAAGAAGCAACCTAGAACTAACAAGAAATTTCCTAATGGTGAGAGCAATCAACCAATGGAACAGCTTGCCTTCAGAAGTTGTGGATGCTCCATCACTGGAGGCTTTCAAAAAGAGACAGGACAACCACTTGTCTGAAATGGTATAGGGCCGTGGTGGCGAACCTATGGCACGCGTGCCAGAGGTGGCACGCGGAGCCATAAAAGCCGGCACGTGAGGGTTCCCACCGGCAAACCGGAAGTGCGAAAAAACGCACTTCCGGTTTGCCGGTGTGCTGTTTTTTGCGCTCCAGAGGGTTCAGGGAAGCTCCCTGAAGTTCCGGAATGCAAAAAACTACAAAACGGACAAACCGGAAGTGCACTTTTCCGCACTTCCGGTTTGTCTGTTTTGTAGTTTTTTGCATTCCGGAGCTTCAGGGAGCTTCCCTGAACCCTCCGAAGTGCAAAAAACAGCATACCGGCAAACCGGAAGTGCGTTTTTTCGCACTTCCGGTTTGCCGGTTTTGTCGTTCCAGGCTCCGGTAAGCCTTTGTGCGGGGGTGGGGGGGTGCGCATGCGCAGGGGGCAGCATGGGGGGGGGGTGTTGTGCGCATGCGTGGGGGGGAGGGAATGGGTGTGGGTATGCGAGCGCGCGCAAGCGCGCCCCCCCCCTTTTTGGCACGCGAGCCGAAAAAGGTTCGCCACCACTGGTATAGGGTCTCCTGCTCAACCAGGGGGTTGGACTAGAAGACCTCCAAGGTCCCTTCCAACTCTTGTTATTCTATGTTCTGTGTAAGTCGGGTATTTGTAAATTGACTTCTTATAAACTGTTGGCCACTGGGTCATTCTCCAGATTTGATGGCATAGTTTGTTAACAAGTTTTATTAATTCTTCTTCTGGTGCTCTAT
Organism: Diadophis punctatus similis; assembly: GCA_023053685.1. Classification (NCBI taxonomy): domain Eukaryota; kingdom Metazoa; phylum Chordata; class Lepidosauria; order Squamata; family Dipsadidae; genus Diadophis; species Diadophis punctatus. The sequence goes on from JALIGW010000001.1 coordinate 22,097,780, forward strand.
TTCTGTAGATATTCCAGCAATTTCTATTAACCTCCCAACTTGGATAATGGCTAGAATGCTAAGCTAACTTAATCTTCTAATATTAGAGGATCTTGTATGCAGGAAATACCTTCTTAAGACATCTTTACTGTACCGGATTTCAGTATAGTGCTTCCATTTCTCTTTGATCTCCTTTGGAACAGTTTCTATCTCTCCATGGAATCCTTTTGCATATTAATTTGAGGTTGGAACCTCTTTCTGGAGATCTTTTGGAAGATTTACCTCGTTTTTTTCTGTGCCTGTTTCCATCTTGGATGTCTTACAGATGTCCTTATAATGCTGTTTCTCATCTCTTCCAACAGCTCTCTGAAGTTCTTTGTTAAATTCCTTCATGGGATCTTTATCTTTTCTTGGCTTTGGCTTCTCTTTTTTCCCATTCCCACCATCTGTTCTGATACGCATTTTTCTTTCTTCTGACTCCTGGTTCTTGGCAATCTCTTTCCACATTCATCCACAAAAACACATTTGGTTTCATTTCATAGTTCCTCTGATTTCCTATCAATGAGGTCCAGGATTTTAAAGCATGTTCTCCTTGAAAATGGTGAGGAGTTATGATTCAATGTCATAATTGTGGATTGGTTTTGTTCTACTTTGATTTGGAACTTGTCTGTGAGCAGTTCGCCATCTGTTTTACAGTCAGCTCCTGACCATGTCTTTATTGTTACAACTGGGCTTATCTTCCAACATTTTCATCTATTTTCAAATTGACTACCAATAATATACAGGTAGTCCTCGACTTACAACAGTTCATTTAGTGACAGCTGAAAGTTACAACAACAATGAAAAAAGTGACTTATGACCGTTTTTCCACACTTAACGATCATTGCAGTATCCCCATGGGTCACGTGATCAAAATTCAGATGTTGGGCAACTGACTCATTTATGATGGTTGAAGTGTCCCAGGGTCATGTGATCCCCTTTTGCGACCTTTTGACAAGCAAAGTCGATGGGGAAGCCTGATTCACTTAACAACCGTGTGGCTAATTTAACAACTGCAAGGATTCGTTAAGCCACTGTGGCAAGAAAAGTCATAAAATGGGGCAAAGGTCACTTAATGACTGTCTCACTTAGCAACATAAATTTTGGGCTCAACTGTTCATAAGTGGAGGAATAACTGTAATCAGTTTAATATCTGTGTGTTCCATCTGGTGATGTCCATGTATATAAGCATTGTTTTGGTGTTTGGATAGTGTTCTAGGAATGAAGAAATAGTTAGATGGCAGAAACTGATAAGTCATTCGCCTTTATTTCTGAGGCCAGACAGTCCAACTAGTTGACTGACTAGGTAAGAAAAACCAAAAATATACATATAAACTAGGTGAAACCAGACTCAATAGCAGTGACTGTGAGAGGGATCTTGGAGTCTTGGTGGACAACCAACTAAATATGAGCCAGCAATGTGCAGCGGCAGCCAAAAAAGCCAATGCAATCCAAAATTGCATTAACAGAGGGATACAATCTAGGACTAGAGAGGTACTAATACCACTCTATAAAGTCTTAGTTAGACCACACCTAGAGTACTGCATCCAGTTTTGGTCACCACACTACAAAAAAGACATTGAAACTCTAGAGAAAGTGCAGAAGAGAGCAACCAGGATGATAAGGGGACTGGAAACTAAAACATACGAAGAGCGGTTGCAGGAACTGAGCTTGGCCAGTCTGGCGAAGAGAAGGACCAGGGGTGACATGATAACAGTGTTCCAATACTTGAGGGGCTGCCACAGAGAGGAAGGGGTCAAGCTATTTTCCAAGTCACCCAAAGGCCAGACAAGGAATAATGGATGGAAGCTGACCAAGGAGAGATTCAACCTGGAAATAAAGAGGAATTTTCTGACAGTGAGAGCGATCAACCAGTGGAACAGCTTGCCTGCGGAGGTTGTGAGAGCCCCAACACTTGAGATTTTCAAAGGGAGATTGGGCTGCCATTTGTCGGAAATGGTGTAGGGACTCCTGCTTGAGCGGGGGGTTGGACTAGATGACCTATAAGGTCCCTTCCAACTCTAATAATCTAATCTAATCTATAGTTTTTACTTAATATTTCCATCTTTGGTATTTCAGTCTCCAACCATAGCCAACATATCTTGCTTGCAGATTTTGTCAATTTCAGATTGATCATAAAACTCGTCAAGTTCCTCTTCCTCTGCATCAGTGAATTGGAGCATAAACTCAAATAATTATCATGTTAAAGGGTTTGCCTATGAAGTATCATTGCTATTAACTAAATTGAACTCAAGCCCTATCTTTGCTTTCATAGTCAGGAAGAATAGAGTAATACCATTTCTTCTTCTTCATTATTATTATTATTTTTTGAACTGGTTCTTCTGAATAAAAGGATGCATTTTAATTTTCCTGATGACTATGATGTAAATGCATAGTGGGTACGAATATAACTTTCCCATGTTCATCCTTTTATGTTTCCTGTTCCCACTATAATTCTGCCTTTGCCTCTTGGGGTTTTCTTTTCCTGCATGGCAAAATCAGTAACTAGATGTCCCAAAGACTTAATTTAGCTCCGCGATAAGCTCCAAAAGATCATCAGCATTTCTTGAGTAGCGTATTGAGTGCCATTTGACCCAAGGGGCTCATCATCCAGCACTATTTTGTCAATCACCGTATCTTGTCAATCCATGTGGTTTTCTTGGGTAAAACGCAAGAGTGATTTACCATTGCTTTCTCCTGCGCAATGTGAAATGGTGCTTTTGCCTTTATCGCGAAAGGGATCGTCTGCTTACAGCATCTTCCTCTATTGCTGCTGCTAAATATAGGTGCCTGCTTGCTTTGGAAATGCAGCTGGGCTGCTATCGTTGTTGTAGGTCTGCCTTAGGTGACTCCATTGGGAGTATATGCTTCGGCATACTTTCCCAGCATTTTTCACTCTTTCCATCCAGGAGCATCCCCATCAACATAATGAGATCGTATGGCAAGATTTGAGGGGGGGTGTCTTGAATATTAAAGGTGAAGGTTTTCCCTGTCCAGTTGTATCTGACTCTAATGGGCAGTGCTCATCTCCATTTCTTAGCTGAGGGATCCAGTATTACCCGAAGACCCAGTGGTACCTATTTATCTACTCACATTTGCATGCTTTCAAACCGCTAGGTGGGCAGGAGCTGAGGCAGGAACGGGAGCTCACCCCATCGCACGGTGCTTGGGTCTCAAACATGGGCTGTTCAGCTTTCCAGCTGACAAGCTCATTGTCTGCTGAATTTTAATACTATCTTCAATCAATAGGTACTTCCTTCAGAGAAAAAAGCTTTGGACTATTGACCTAACCGGGGCAGTTACAAATTGAAGATGCATTCATCCATCATAATAAACCTGCCCATGGTTAACCTCATTTAATTAGTTGCAATTCTACTTTTGTGTGACTTCTGGGTTATTGACTCTGCTCTTGAGGGTGCAGATCAGTGGTGGGTTCCTACCGGTGCGGTCCACTCTATAGCACCGGTAGCGGCCCGCTGGTGACATCACAGTACCGGTGCGGTCGGTTGCCGGTGCCTGGGCGCCACCATTTTTTTAAAAAAAAATTACTTTTAAAAATTTTTTTCTTCTGTGCATGCCCAGAAGCCGAGCTTCCGGCACTGCGCATGTGCTGCCTTCCTATCCCACAGTGAGTCCAAACAGGGGAGGATGGCTGAGGGAGCGCGTGAGATGCTGAAAGAACAGGCGGCAGGAGCTATCTCCATTCCCCTCCCTTCAGCAGTCCGAGAAGCCACGAACGCGCGGTGATGATCCCAGGCATTTTCGCATGTTCGAGGCTTCTCGAGCTGCTGAGGGGAGGGGGAATGGGCGGCAGGACCTATCTCAGTTCCCCTCCCTTCAGCAGTCCGAGAAGCCACGCCCACCCAGTCACATGGCTGGCAAGCCACAAAATAAGCCACGCCCACAGAGTGGTAGTAAAAAAATTAGGAACCCGCCCCTGGTGCAGATGTTAGGTTCTCATGTATTCAAGGCTACCACTAAATGGCTGTTGAAGACCATGGGCAGGAGGGTCTTTTCCAATTCCAGCTAGTATACCAGTTGTAGCCCTATATGGAGCAAATGGGCCATGTACAAATAGAATAGAATAACAGAGTTGGAAGGGACCTTGGAGATCTTCTAGTCCAACCCCCTGCTTAGGCAGGAAACCCTACACCACTTCAGACAAATGGTTATCTAATCTCTTCTTAAAAACTTCCAGTGTTGGAGCATTTACTCATATCATAACTCATATCATTATCCCTACCTATCCCTACAGGTAGTCCTCAACGTATGGCCACAATTTCTGTTGCTAAGCAAGGCGATTGTTAAGTGAACCACCCTCAAATTTATCCCCCCCTTTTTTAAATCACATTTGTTAAACGAAACACTGCGGTTGTTAAGTGAATCATGCAAATCCAGCTTCCCCCCCCCCGGGTTAACTTTTACTGGTCAGAAGACAGCTGAGGCCATAAATGGCAATCACAGGACCTCAGGATGTTGCAACCCTCATAAATACATGCCTTACACTAATTTTAATCATGTATCTGGTGGGAATGCTATGATGGTCATAAGAGTGAGGAACAGGTGTATGTTACTTTTTTCAGTGCCGTTTTAACTTTGAATGGTGACTAAACAAACAGTTGTAAATTGAGAGTTACCTGTATTACCACTGCAATGTGTTCTACAAGGGGCTGCCTTTAATGATGACATGGAAATCTTATTTGGGGCAAAGGACAGCTGCCTACTTATTGACTGGCACCGAATAGCAGGAATACACTATATACCAACACCCCTGTCAGTGGTGGGATTCAAAATTTTTTACTACTGGTTCTGTGGGCGTGGCATGGTGGGCGTGGCAGGGGAAGGGTACTATAAAATCTCCATTCCCTCCCCACTCCAGGGGAAGGTTACTGCAAAATACCCATTTCCTCCCGATCAGCTGGGACTCGGGAGACAGAGAATAGATGGGGGCGGGGCCAGTCAGAGGTGGTATTTACCAGTTCTCTGAACTACTCAAAATTTCCGCTACCGGTTCTCCAGAACTGGTCAGAACCTGCTGAAACCCACCTCTGCCCTGCATTGGTTGTGAGCGGATTTTTCCACTGCAATTTGAAGAGGAAGGATTAACCTTTAAGGCAATGCATGGCTTGCTACTAAGATACCTAGAAGGACTGTCTTCTCCAACAGGAATTAACCTATCAGTTAAGGAGAATCCCAGGAGAAACTTCTCATGGTTCCTACTTCTGCGGTGTTCAGGATGAACGCAAGCTGGGAAGAAACGTTTCTGAGATGGCTTCTATTCATCCCATCCTGCCATTGATTATATGGATGTGGGTGTTTGCTGGTTGTTCCAAAATATATGTGGATTATTTTGGTACTTGGTATTCATTTTACAGTGGATGTTTGAATGTTTGTATACTACGGATACTTTAAATAGAATTACATGGTGAAGCACCGCGAGACTTTTCAGTTGCAGCCATATAAAAAATTAATAAATAAAGTGCTTTGTTGTAGTGTCTGTATGCTACCAACTCCATATGGACTCCTGAGGTTCTACACAAAATCCAACAATGTAAACATAATAAATCCACAACATAAATAATTAATAATATTATGGGTGTCCCCCGAAAAAAACATATGGCTCTACGGCATCAATTACAGGTAGTCCTCAACTTACGACCACAATTGAGCCCAAAATTTCTGTCACTAAATTAAATATTTGTTAAGTGAGTTTTGCCTCATTTTATGACCTTGTTTGCCTTGTTAAGTGAATCACTGCAGTTGTTAAGGCAGTAACACAGTTGTTAAGTGAATCTGGCTTCCCCCTTGACTTTGCTTGTCAGAAGATCGCAAAAAAAATGATTCCCTCCTCAAACACACTTCACCATAATTGGAATCATTGTCCAGTTTGGTACTCAAGCTTTTTTGGACTGGGGTGTAGTGCAGACGGCTCTAGCAGTCACCCAACATATTCACCCAAGATGAACAATTCCCACTAGAACCATTGAAACTTGGCAGTAGCTCTGTCTTCCATTGATTCAAGAAATATCGGCAGGATATGATTTTTTTTTTGAAAAGGCAAAATGGCAGCCATGACGGTGCAATCAAAGCTTCACCTGCTGTTTATATGTGCCGTGTGCGCGACATCTTGACTTTTATTCTACCATACTCCGTGGACACTGTTAAGGAGTGTGCAGAGCGACCCCTGAGTTATCAGGGACATGTACGTAGTAACGGGGTGTTTCAGCTTGGTAACCAGTGGATAGGAGTAATGATCCAGGCACAAACAGATTCGTTCAAGTGTATAAAATAGTTTACTTTTAGATAAATAGCACAGTCCAATTAAACAGTCCAGGTCATACACATTCAGTCAGTCAATATCAAGAAGTACAATAATCTTCTTACCAGCCTGTCTTTGTCTTAAACATCAAACAAAGATATTACAACTTACAAACACTTCAATACTATCAAAGAGTAACAGAGCTTCACACAGAACTCGCCATCAGACACAAAGTCAATCACGAGTGAATCAGCAGAGAGAACGAACCTGATCACTAGCTCCCTCTTATGGCAATCTTGAAACACTACGGCCAATCAGAATACAGCAATACATTTAAAGTTGTAGTACTTAAATATATAAAAATATAGATTGGTGGCTTGTTTATATATTAACAACCCAACCTTTTGGACATAGTCCTAACAGACACCCCTGATTCATTCCAGTTAACTCCAGCCACACATTTCAAGGTAACATGTCACCAGTCATCATGATGAGGTAAAAAAAAAAGGCTAGCATGCTGTACAAACCCCGAAAATGATTGGTTTCATAATCAGAGTGAATGTGTGTGAATATTGAAAAAAAAGGCAAGTGATCTTACATATGTCTACTCAGAGGTTGGCTCTACTGAATCCAACAAATAAACATGGGACAAGACTTTTTGCTCCTGGAAAGTCCATAAGATGGCATACATTTTGGGTGGATTACATCACACTAGGCTCAATTTTTTTGTGGTGGTTCTTTTCCCCAAGAGCATCTGTCACCTGAAGCAGGAGGATGCTTTCTTCAGCCAGATTAACCTTGGTTGATATGTCACTCAGTTTTTCAGCCTTGGCTACTTCCAGAGTTACGGACTTCTCAGATGAAATGATCAGAGTTGAGAATTCTGATAAACAACACCTGGCAAAATCTCTCCAGAATTTTGGTATACACCATGTGCTATGACCAAAGGAGTGGTGCGGTGGCCTAGAGGTGGAGCTCTTGCCTCACAATCAGGAGACTCTTGAGTTCGATCCTAGGTAGAGGCAGATATTACACTCTCTGGGCACACTGAGAATATATCTGCTGAACAAAACTCCGCATGGGCGACAGGAAGGGCATCCGGCCATTAAAACACTCTGCTAGCTCCATTCAGTTGCCCAGACTCCACCCCACAAGGGATTATGGAGTCATTAAAAGATGATGATGATGATGTGCTATAACCAAAGAAATTGATGATATTGTGGCTTAATGTGGCGACACGTTAACGCAGCATCCCAAGACTCAGATTGGGCTCAAGCAACAGTATAAATCAAAAGTACTTGACCTATTTCTGGTTTAATCGAATGCCTTTTGCAAATCAAGTGAAAATGTAAACTGCATAAGTTAACAGAAGCCTTTTAAGGAAGGCAGCTTTCTAGACAGCAAGTTCACTCAGTAAATTAAGAGAGAAAGTAAACAGAAGAATTTGGCAAGAGGAATCTGCCAGGAGGCTTCAATCAACACCAACTAGCATGGATAGCCAAGGAAGCTTAGGGCATTGTTTGTCCTCCTGTCTTGAGAGAACCCAAATTACAAGTGCAAGTTTGTGCTCTTGTTAGAGGAGGAGAGCTTGAGGAGGAGAGAGCTTCAGTCCTGCAACATAGCATGTTTTTTTTTTTAATGATGTTATGTTTTTATATTATCATGTTTTTTATTGTATTGTTCTTATTCCTATTGTACGCCGCCCTGAGTCCTACGGGATTGGGCGGCCTATAAGAACTTTAAATTAAATTAAATTAAATTAAGGGAAGGTCACAAGGTCCTGGTCAGAATCAACAAAGCTCCCAAGGAAGAGCAGAGGAAAGCAACTCAGTGCCAGAGAACCAGAAAAGGAAGACAAAGGGGAAGACTGTGTCGAAGGGTATAATTTATTTTTCTTTATTTATTTTATTTAGTTTATTTGTCAAGACGTGTACAAGATAACAGGTATGGTATAAACATAAACAAAAGCAAAGTAGGTATAGGTAAATTTGGACAATAGGACAGGGACGGTAGGCACGATGGTGCGCTTATGCACGCCCCTTAGGAATGGGGTGAGGTCGACTGTAGACAGTCTAAGGTTAAAGTTTTTGGGGTTTGGGGAAGAAACCCACAGAGTCAGGTAGTGCATTCCAGGCATTGATCACTCTGTTGCTGAAGTTGTATTTGTAGCTCAGGGTTGAAATGATGGGTCCTTGGTGCTCTCTGAGCTTCCTTGTTTTTTTGCAGACATTTCATTACCCAAATTACTGTATTTTTTGGAGTATAAGATGCACCTTTTTCCCCCCTAAAAGAGGGTGGAAATGTTGGTGCGTTTTACACACCGAATACAGCCATTTTTGACCTCCTGAAGCCCCGCCCCCGCGTCCCAATTTTGTGAAAAACGGGCCCGTTTTTCGCAAAAACAGAGTGCGCAGAGGGTTTGGGAGGCCTGCAGAGTGCTTCTGGGGGCTGGGGGAAGGCAAAAAAGCCCACAGCCCCCAAAAGCAGTCTGCAGGCCTCCCAAACCCTCTGCGCGCCCCATTTTTCATAAAAATGGGCCCGTTTTTCACCCGTTTTTGCAAAAAAATGGGGCGCGCAGGGGGGTTAGGAGGCTTGCAGAGTGCTCATGGGGGCCGGGGAGGACAAAAACTTTTTTTTCTTACTTACCTCTTCAAAATCTTCGTGCATCTTATGTACTGGTGCGTCTTATAGCCTGAAAAATACGGTAGATAACATCTTCAGTGCTAGTAAAGAGTGTGGGCAATTTATATTCTAGTGGCTTGTCCTGTCAGTGTTGGTGGGGGTGGTCTTAGAGATTCTTTGGTTGTGTTGTTTACTGTTGGCTTCTTTGGCAGTGGATCTTCAGCAGATCAATGGATTATCAATGGAACAGCTTGCCTCTCAAGAGTTGTGGGTGCTCTTATCCCTGGAGGTTTTCAAGAAAAAAATTGACAACTATTTGTCTGAGATGGTATAAGAACTCCTCCCTTGAGTAGCGGGTTGGACTAGAAGACCTCCAAGGTCCCTTCCATCCCTTATGACTTATATGTTTCTAAGACGATCAGGAGGCACTCGGTATCCTGTTTTGAGTTTCAAACCCCCACACACACAGTTGCTAGGTGAAAATAGCAATTTACTCAAGGCTTAACAGCAGATAAGGAAAGGAGTGTAAATTAAAACAAAGTCTCTGGAAAATAAAGCTTGCTGTGGGGTTTTGCTTTCAGGAGGAGCACACAGAAGAATAGTCAAATTCCAGTCCAGTGCTCAGAAAGCCAAGTCAGATCAGAGTTTCACAAGCAAGATTCACAAAAATGACACACTAGACCAGGAGTGTCAAACTGGTGGCCTGTGGGCCAGATGCATCACGCGCAGGCCACACCCACCCAGCTCCACAGAGGCAAAAAATGTTGTGATACATCACATGATGTCACATGATGTGTTAAAGTTCGTTGCAAAATCAAAACCAGAAGCACACACAGATGACTGATTCAGCTGGATTCAATAACTTCTTTATAAACATAGTAATATATATATTTCCAATACCACAAGTAGAATTCTTCTTCAATCAGTTACAGGTAAACACAAGCAGGAGAGTTCTTTTCATTTCAGCAGAGTTCAGAGAGGAAGAGTGGACAGAGTGTGGACAGAGAGCAGAATGGGGACTGGAGCCACGCCCAGCCTTAAGCTTAAGTTCCAGTTTCGATTCTCTGCACAGACTCAGAAGTGGTTAGCTCCCATTGGCTGACTTAGTTGCTATGCCTATTCATTGGCTGACCTTGTTACCAATGTGATTGCAAGACTGGGGGGGGGAGTATAACAGTTAAAACTTTGGGGACAAGTTGTAGGTCAAAAATTTTTTAGTCCGTCATAAACTTTGAATGGTCATAAACTTTGAATGGTCAAGGACTCCCATATATATATCTATTGCAAAGAGAAAAGGGTGAATAAGTAACAGGTGATGGCAAGAAGGGAGAATGTCTTCACGGATATGCTTTGTCTATCTTTTCTCAGCAGAGAAAGAAGGCCTTAGCTGCCTGTTACTGCATGACATTTGGAAGGAGAGAATGATAAGAGAGAACTTAGATTATTTGCATGAATTTAAGTCTCCTGGGTTGGATGGGTTACATCTAAGGCACTGGAGAAACCAGCAGAGGTGATTGTAGGATTGCTAACTGTAGTCTTTGATAATAGGATGGGCCAGATCTCTGAAAACTGAAAGAAAGCAAATATTATCTCTATCTTCAAACATGAAAAGGGGGAGGACCTGGAAAATTATAGGCCCGTCATGTTGATGTTTATTCTGGTCAAGGTCCTGGAACAGATTAGTAAGCAGCCTGTTTGTGTGCACTTGGATAGGAGTGCAACAGAAAACCAGATCCAGCATGAATTTGTTATAAACAAGTCAAGGCAGAGTAATCTTATCTCCTTTTAATGGAGTTACTGGCTTAGTAGATCAAGGGAATGTTGTGCGCATAAGTGTATCTTGATCTCAGCAAAGCACTTTACAGAGTCTTTCAAAATATCCTCATTAATAAATCAGTAAAATATGAGCTAGATAATACAACTCTTAGATGGATTCATAATTGGTTGAACGACTGCAGCTAGAGAATACTCATCAATGGCTTCACAACAGATTGGAGAGCAGCATTGAATGGAATGCCACAAGGTTCTGACCTGAACCCTTTTGCTGTTCAGTAAATATATTAATGATCTGGATGAAGGGAGTGAAGGAACGGAGATCAAGTTTGCAGATGACACAAAAACCCTGACCGTTAAGAAAAAGAGAATAAAATATAATATTACAAATATAAAATAAAATGTAAAATAGAATAAAATGTAAAATAAAAAGAGAATAAAGAGAATAAGAAAAAGATATTAAAGGCCTGTAGATTAAAACAAATGAAGAATGGTTGCAGGATTTGGGTTTGGCTAGTAAAAAGAAGGACTAGGGCTGGCATGATAGCAGTATTCCAGTATTTGATTTGCTGGCATAAAGAGGAGGGAGTCATTTTATTCTCCAAAGCACCAGAGGGGCAGGACAAGAAACAATGGACGGAAACTAATCAAGGAGAGATGCAACCTGGTATTAAGGAGAAACTTCCTAACTGTGAGAACAAATAAACAGTGGAACGGCTTGCCTTCAGAAGTTGTGGGTCCTTCACATCACTGGAGGTCTTTAAGAAGAGACTGGACTGTCACTTGTCTGAAATAGTATAGGGCCGTGATGGCGAACCTATGGCACGCATGCCAGAGGTGGCGCACACAGCCCTCTGTGGGCACGCGCGCCGTTGCCAGCTGCTCTTGTGGGTTTTGGTGCTCCGGCGTGCGCACGCATGCGCTCCAGTTTCAGCGCTCAGTGCCGAAAAGGTTAACCATCGCTGGTCTCCTGCTTGAGCAGGGGGCTGGAGTAAGGTCCCTTCAAGGTCCCTTCCAGCTCTATTCTAAGATTCTAAGAAAATTGAAAAAATCGAGACAAGCTTAAATAGTAAGCTAAAACCAACAGGATGAAACTTAACAGGGAGAAATGTGGGGGGAGGGAATTAAAAGCATATATGTACTGCAAGGAGATCTGGCTGGGCAGTTGGGTCATGGGCATTCTAGTAGATCACAAATTGAACACAAGCCAGTGTTAATATGTTGCAGCCGTTAAAAAGACAAGTGCCACTTTGAGATGTATTGAAAGGACAAAGTCCAGATCACTAGAATAATTGTCCAGTCACTCTCCACTTGGAATTCCTTTCTAGCACTGGACACTATGGTCATAAAAGGACATTAACAAACTATACCAAGCTTAGATAAGTTATCAAAATAGTGAGGTCATTGAAAAGCAATTACTATGGGGAACATTAAAAGAACTGAATATGTTTAACCTGCAGAAGAGAAGACTGGATACCATGAGATGGGCAGCAAATAAATTAGATTGAAAATAAAAGAGTAGTCTTCAGCTACCTGAATGGTTGTCACACAGCAGAGAGAGTGAACTTCCTCTATTCTCCATTGGAGGTTGAAGCCAGCATTCAGTGAGGGTTGTCCACAGCCAATCACATTAAGGTCTGAGTCTGTCAATCAAATCTGAGCCTCTGTCCTCCTTCCTGGATATTGGCCCAGTTTAGACTCAGACCTTCACAAAGGCTAGACGTGGAATAGATTCTCTCTCTGAATGCTGACTTCAAACTGTAAGTTTAAAAAAAAAAAAAGGAAAAGGAAAATAAGAAAGAGAAATAAGAATAACGATTTCAAGTGAAAATTAAATAACAGTAAGGAAACTGTTTGCCTCCTGTCCCTGGGCCTTAGCAATATTACCACTTGTGGTCGCTAAGAGCTTCATTTCCAGCTTCTCCCCTTTCTTTTCCTGCCGGGAAGACCTTAATGCCGGGGAGCAAAGTTTTCCATCGGTCGGTGCTTGCACTCCGATGGGAGCTGGAGGGACTGCCGGAGCTCTACTCCGCAACCTTGGGCAGAGTCCTGGAAGCGCTGGACGGATCATTTGGACCGTCCCGGACTCAGACTTGGAGGTTTTCGGCCGGGTGGCTCAGCGGCGCGGCTCCGGACGCCGCGCCAAGCCGCCGTTTTGAATTTCCCGCTTTCCCGCTCTTCTTGAGCTTGCGAAGCGGGCGCCATTTTGAGGAGCCGCGTCATCGAGCGGCACGCGCAGCCCTTATTGTTTTCTTGCTGAGGCACGATGGCGGATGCAACAAAGGCCTCAGCGAGAACGAAGAAGAGCCAGAAGGCTCAGAAAGGGCCTGATTCCGGGGAGGAGATCACCCCGGCCCCGGCTGAATCAGTACAGCCAAAATTGGCTCCTTCCTCCAAGGCTGCCGAAAGGGATGAGAGGAGGCGCGATCGGGCGCTACAGCGCATAGTGGATAGAGCAGATCCACAGGCAGACATGATGGCACCTCCTCAACACCAGGTAGTGGTGCAGGCCCAAATCCATAACTTGGATGCCCCTGCCCCGAGCTTGCTGGATCCAAATGTATGGGGGGAAGGGGGCCTAGTCTCCTCGGCCCAAAGAAACCCCCAGGAGATTGCATCAGCTTTCAGCCCTGATTGCCCGGTGGCCTCGGCTCCTATCTTAGACTGGGCCCAACCAGCCAGACCTCCTGCTAGCGTGGCCTCTAGCTCCCTGCCATCTCAAGCAGGCCCCTCTCAGCAACCTGAACAACCTAGTTGGCAAATGGTCATTGCAGCTACTGTGCAACAGTGTCTAGCTGGGTTCCAGCAAGGCTTCTTCCCAGCCTACTCCATCTAGGCCATCCAGTCAGGCACAGTCTCAACCCCTCAGTGGGGCAGCTATGGCTGAGGATTCCTCTGATGTCTCAAGTGAGGACATCAGGCCTGCAACCTTAGAGGAAGGCGAGTGTGATCCCACTGCATTGTCTGAGGATGAAGGCCTCTCCCCTGAACAACCCACTTCAGTGGGCTTATTCCCACCTGCCTTATTCAAGTCTTTACTACATAAGGCCAGGAATGTGGCTGGCCTGCCTTCTGCTCCAATAACAACGGAAGCGGCGACTTCTTCAACCAAGGTTCCGGTGTTCGAGGAACAGGTGGCGGAGCTGGATGTTATCCCAGCGCCCAAGATATTTTTGGACAACGTTCAGCGACAGTTCGTGGCTCCGACCTCGGGACCGATGCCTTCCGCGCAGGACAAGAGGTTCTTCAATACGGCGGCTGAACTGACGGCTCTACTCTCCCCCCCATCTGTGGATGTCCCGGTCGCTGTGCTCCACTCTCCAAATCCCATTCCGGGAGAAGCAGAGGAGCTCCTGAAGCCGGATGATCGAAGACTGGAGCAACTCCTGCTTAAGTCTCACCAAGCATCGGCCTGGGCGGTTCGGGCCTATTCTTCAGCATCCTTCTTTGCCAGGTCATCTTTATTGTGGCTGCGCCAATTACAGGAACTGATTCCTTCATCGGAACTCCGCATTCACCAGGACCTGAACAAGGTCATTGCGGCAACTCAGTTTACGGCGGACGCTACACTCAGAGCAGCACGCTTTTCTTCAAAATCCATCGCGGCCTCCACTGCTGGTCGCAGAGTGAACTGGCTTAAGAACTGGACCGCTGATGCACGCCAAAAATGGCGCCTGGCATCTAAACCTTTTGCGGGCCAATCCCTTTTTGGGGAGGTGTTAGACCCTCTATTGGTAGAATCAAAGGACCGTAGGAAGGTTCTTCCAACCTATAACAAAAAAGGGTCTTTCCATCATAACCCCTATCCTAGGCGGCCCTTTCGAGCAGCTGACCAGGGTTCCAGTCTGCCCCGAACCCCAGGTCAATATGGCCAGAGGTCCTCTTATCAGGATCGATCAGCCAGGGGCAGACCTTACAAGCGTCCCTACAGGGGTTGGGGAAACAAATTTTCCAGACGCTCCAAGTGAAACTTCCCAAGACCTCCCTATTGGAGGTAGACTAGCCAGGTTTGCTGACACCTGGGATGAGACCACCCAGGACGTGTGGGTCAGGCAGACCATACGTTTTGGTCTATCGCTAGAGTTTTGGTCCAACCCCTCTCCAGGTTTTATTCCCTGTCCAATTTCGGGGGTCCCAGAAAAACGACGGCTCATGGATCTAGCCATTTGCCACCTGCTAGAGATTAGGGCCATCGAACCTGTACCGAGGGAACAAAGAGGTTCAGGGGTGTATTCCATTCTGTTTCTGGTGCCCAAACTTTCGGGTGACTGGCGGCCTATATTGGATCTAAAAAGGTTGAATCAGTTTGTTAAATACAAAAAATTTAAAATGCAGTCCCTCCGGTCCATCCTGAGAGGTATCCATAGGGCTGATTATCTAGTCTCCATGGATCTTTCTGAAGCATACCTGCATATTCCTATAGCTTCTTCTGATAGGCAGTTCCTCCGGTTTTCCTTTGCTGGCCAACATTTCCAATATAGGGCTCTCCTCTTTGGTCTCTCCTCGGCCCCACGGGTTTTTACAAAAATCTTGGCGGCTCTGGAGGCCCACCTGCGGTCTTTGGGGGTTAGGGTCCAGTGTTATCTGGACGATATTCTGCTGCAGGCCTCTTCGGAGTCCTTGGCGGAACGTCACCTCCGGATAGTACTGGACGAACTAGACCGTCATGGCTTCTCGGTCAACTACCGCAAGAGCTGCTTGATTCCCAGTACCTCTATTCTACATTTGGGATCAGTCATCGATTCCCTACTATGTAAGGTCTTCCTCTCCCCGGAACGACAGGACAGCATCAGGGTTATCGTTAACAATATCGCCCGCTGTCCATCGGTTTCCCTGGCCCTGTTGGCCACTCTCCTAGGGAAAATGATTTCCTGCATTGACATTGTACCCTGGGCAAGGCTACATTCCCGTAGGTTACAGTGGTTCTTACTTCCTCTCATTCCCCCAGGTCAACCTCCTCCTGCTGTGTGGGTTCGTTTACCCTCACGAGTACGACAATCCCTGGATTGGTGGATTTCCCCATCTCTAGAGGAAGGGTCTTCCTTCCTACTACCTGACAGGATAACTGTAACAACAGATGCCAGCCTCTCTGGCTGGGGTGCACATGTTCAGGGTCAACTAGCCCAGGGTACATGGTCCAGGGCTGAGTCAGAAGGTCCTATCAACTTACTTGAACTCCGCACTATCCGTTTAGCGTTGAAACGTTTCAGGTATCAGATAGAAGGTTCTAATGTATTGGTTCTTACAGATAATGTTACCGCCAAAGCTCATGTTAATAGACAAGGGGGAACACGTTCAGCGGCCTTGTTAGAGGAGGCCCTGTTGCTGGGTCTCTGGGCAGAAAAACACCTAATTTCTATTTCAGCAGAGTATATTTCAGGGGAAGCAAATAAGCAGGCTGATTGGCTCAGCCGTACTGAATTAGACCAGACTGAATGGCAACTACATCCAGAGATATTTCAGGGTATTGTTCATAAATTTGGTGTTCCGTTAATTGATCTGTTTGCCACTCCACAGAACGCACAACTGGGCCGGTTCTACTCTCGTTTCCCGACGGAAGGTGCAGAAGCTGTCGACGCCCTGCGTTCGCCTTGGCCCCAGGGACTTCTGTATGCCTTCCCTCCCCTTCCTCTGTTATCCAGGGTCATCCAGAAAGTTCTAAAACACTCAGCAGAAGTCATTCTGATTGCCCCTCACTGGCCGCGCAGAGTCTGGTTCGGGGATCTCCTGCTCCTATCCTGCGGCCGTCCGTGGAGGCTGCCTCCCCTTCCGGACCTGCTCCGACAGGGGGAGGTTGTATACCCGGACCCCCAATGGCTCCGCTTGACCGCATGGCGGTCGAGCGGGAGGTCCTAAGACGGCAGCATTATGACCTCGATACCATCGAGGTCATTCTGGCTTCCAGGAGACCTTCTACCAACAGGGTGTATCAGACCACCTGGAAGGCCTTCTGTGACTGGTGCAGACTAGAAGGTATTTCACCCCTTTATGTGCCCATTCCACTCCTTCTACGATTCCTCAAGAAGGGGCTTAATTTGGGGCTAACTCCCAACACCCTTCGCCGCCAATTGGCCGCTCTATCTACCATTCTCTCTTGCCCAAATTGCCCATCTCTGGCTCATGTGCCCACAGTGCATAGGTTCCTCAAAGGAGCCTCCAACATCTGCCCACCGGTCATACATCGGTTTCCCACTTGGGACCTACCTCTGGTTCTGGAAGCCTTGACCGGTCCTCCCTTTGAACCACTAAGAGAAGCTTCTCTTAGTTTACTGTCACACAAGGTAGCCTTTCTGGTGGCCATAACTTCGGCTAGGCGTATTTCCGAACTGTCAGCCCTTTCCGTTCGGCAGGACCTTTGTCTTTTTCATCCGGACAAAGTTACCCTCCGTCTGGACCCATCCTTCCTCCCCAAAGTCAACTCCCTGTTCCATCGTTCCCAGGAACTTATTCTCCCTACCTTCTGCGCCCATCCCCGACACCCCAGGGAACGCCTTTGGCATACCCTGGATGTCAGGCGGGCCTTGAAGATTTATATTGACCGGACCTCTTCCTTCCGGAAGTTGGAGGCTCTGTTTGTTGCCTTCCGGCCCAGGTCCTTGGGTCTTAAGGTTTCGTCCTCTACCATCGGACGGTGGATCAGAGCCACGATTGCCAAGGCCTATGTCATATCGGGGAAACTGGTTCCCGTGGCCATCACGGCCCATTCCACCCGTAGCGCAGCAACTTCAGCTGCATGGAAAACTCAGGCATCACTGGAGGAAGTGTGTAGGGCGGCTACATGGGTCTCCCCTACTCAATTCATTCGTCATTACAAGGTGGATTCATATGCTTCGGCAGAGGCGGCCTTTGGCAGACGGGTTCTTCAACAGGTGGTTACGCCTCTGTCCTAAATTGGGGCTAAGAAAAAGTGAATGAGCATCTACCCTCCCTTGGGACTGACAGCTTTGGTATGTCCCTCACTGAATGCTGGCTTCAACCTCCAATGGAGAATGGGCGTTACTTACCTGTGATACGCCCGTTCTCGTTGGTTGAAGCCAGCATTCAGCCCCGTCCCTGTATCTGTTTTTTGTTCAGTATCTGTTCTTTGTTGCAATTTTCGAAGTGAAATTAATAAACCAAGTTCTTGTTTTTGCACACCTTTGCAGTCTGTGGTTCCTTCCATTTTCCTTTTGCTGTATAAGAGTAATATGTACGATAACATGTTTTTTTCCACGTCAAGTCTGTCTTCCAGCTTCGTCTAAACTGGGCCAATATCCAGGAAGGAGGACAGAGGCTCAGATTTGATTGACAGACTCAGACCCTAATGTGATTGGCTGTGGACAACCCTCACTGAATGCTGGCTTCAACCAACGAGAATGGGCGTATCACAGGTAAGTAACGCCCATTACCCGGAAAAAAATATTTCTCAATCTTGGCAATTTTAAGATGTGTGGACTTCAACTCCCAGAATTCCACAGACAGCATGCTGACTAAGGAATTCTGGAAGTTGAAATCTACACATCTTAAAATTGCTAAGCTTAAGAAATATATCGCCCTAGAACAGGGGTGTCAAACTCAAGACCCGGGGGCCGGATCCGGCTCGCAGGGTGCTTAGATCTGGCCTGTGGGGCCGCCCTGGAGACAGCGAAGGACTGGCCCACAGTGCCTCTGCCAGCAAAAACGGAGCTCGGGAGGGCTGTGTGCAGCCCTCCAGAGCTCCGTTTTCACTGGCAGAAGATTGCAGGAGGCCATCGCAGCCAAAAATGGAGCTCGGGAGGGCTGCGGGCGGCACTCCCAAACTCCGTTTTTGCTGGCAGAGGGTTGTAGGAGGCTGTTGCAGCCGAAAACTGAGCTTGTGAGCCCATTTTTGCTGGCAGAGCGCTTGGGCCACCTGGCCACACCCATCCTGCCCATGCCCACCCCGGCCCCCAAGGTCAAACACAACCCTGATACGGCCCTCAATGAAATCGAGCTTGACCCCTCTGCCCTAGAAGGAAGGTGCAGAACCAGAAGGTTCAAATTACAGAAAAATAGACCCAGGTTAGATATTAGAACACATTTCCTAACATAAGAACTGTCAGTCAGTGGAACAAGTAGCCTCAAGAAAAACTTACTGGACGTCTTCAGGCAGGAACTGGATATCCTTCTGCTCAAAATGGTTTAGCAGGTCCTAACTGATATTAGCAAGGGGTTTGAACAAAATTACTTTTGAAATCCCTTTCAGCTCTGATTGTATGAAGGTTTACTGTGCTATAGATTGGTATGTTCTTTACATTCATGCTGGGTTTAGCCCACTGTGAGTAAGAGTGGGAAAGTAGGTAGAACTTGAAAACGGGAAATAAATAAATGAGGTTATCCTGGAAACACAATGGATGTCTTCATACAACATAGTTAATCAGCTCAAACAAGATCCAGGGGCTGCATTTGTATGTATGTGGATTTTAGCATGTTGTGGAAAGCAATTTAGTTTATACTAAAGCATTACAGTCTATTTAGTAATCAGACTATATGTTTCTTTGATCATAGTCACTGTGTTGGATTGAGACTAAGGAAACCCAGATTCAAATCCCCATTTGAAAATAGAACTCACCAGGTCTCTGGGTAAAACACTTTCTCTCTGACTAACATATCAACCCTTTAGTTGGCCAAGTCAGGAAACAGACTCCACAAATCAGATTGGAAATTTATTATGCTGGTATCTTTTATTAATAATAGAATCTTGAAAGAGTTGCTTGAGTTTTCCTTTCCTTCTCTTGTATACCCCAATGAATTTGGAAGAACTCACCCTCAGGTTCTTTCTCATGAATAGTTTCTTCAAGGTCATCTCCATGGCTCTCTGTACCTATAGTGCAGGCTTATTGTTGAGAGGAGGAGGAAGAGGAAGAAGAAGAAGAAGAAGAAGAAGAAGAAGAAGAAGAAGAAGAAGAAGAAGAAGAAGAAGAAGAAGAAGAAGAAGAAGAAGAAGAAGAAGATAACATAACATATTAACAGAGTTGGAAGGGACCTTGCAGGTCATCTAGTCCAACCCCCTGCCCAAGCAGGAGACCCTACATCTGCCTCTACCTAGGATTGAACTCACAACCTCCTGATTATGAGGCAAGAGCTAGAAGAAGAAGAAGAAGAAGAAGAAGAAGAAGAAGAAGAAGAAGAAGAAGAAGAAGAAGAAGAAGAAGAAGAAGAAGAAGAAGAAGAAGAAGAAGAAGAAATAATTCATTATTAAGGATACTGATGCACTCTGAACATTGCCTGAAATTCCTGTGTCTTCCATTATTCAAACAATCAAACTGTGGCTCAGGGTGTCAGTCTACCTGAGATGCCAATGAAGTACTCTGCTCCTGCCTTATTCTTTTTCCTTTGATTTTTCCCCTCCTCCCACAGTCAATTTTCACTTTAACCACTGCTGAAACCCCCTCCCCCCCCCTTCCAGACAGCAGCTGGGAAGATGCCTCTTGGTGTCAGCTTTGTCACATTTCAGAATATCAGAGGGAGGTCAGATCTCCACAATGATGTTTCTATTCCACCTCAAGTCTTGTTAAAGCAAATGGAGAATGCCAAAATTAGGAGATCGAAAATTTCACACCAAATTTGACATGTCAGATGGGTTTGCCGGAATTGATGTTCTCTCTCTCTCTGTGCAGCCCTGTGCAAAATAACAAGGAAACAAATACAGCTATCACACAGTCAGGGCTCAGCCTTCATTTTCCTCTTGCCTTTTCAAGGTATTGCTTGTCCAGCTCGCCAAAGTGGGAGTGGAGAATATAAATAAAGGTAACGGGGCTTCACTTATTTAAAACATACACTCTGGCTTAGCATCATAAACTAACTAAATGCCAGGAGTCATAATTGTCTTACCCACACAAGAAGAACACTCTAACCCCAACCATGATTAAAATGAACAAAGCTTAGCAACCTGGCTAAGCAAGTTATGGGAATCAGCTCCCAGAATTCCCCAGCCGGCATGATTGACAGCTACAATCCCAGCCCAGCTGAAGGGTTCCAGGTTAAAAAAAAGACAGATCAGATCCAAGCAGCCACCGGAAACCACCTAGTCTCCTGCCAAGAGTAAATCCTAATTAGTGGGCTTTACAATCTGCATCTCCTATGAGCTGCTGGATTCTGGCCAGGAGGATAATGAGTACATGGGCAGCGGGAAGATTGCACAACCCTTTAGAATTGAAAAATGCGCACATTTTTCCTTCAGCACTTCTGTGCCATCAGTAGTCTCTGTAAAATGTTAAGTGAGCATAACGTTTTTTTCCGCTCAGAGGGAGTCCCTGGGGATTGCTCACAGCCACCCTGTTCTTTCTCTTATGCACAAGCATGATTCATACCCATCATACGTGTCTACCCCACACGCTTGCATGGGGTGCTTCATGGGAAGAGTGGTTTAAATTAATGCTGGCAGAAAAATCCCTTTGTATTTTTTATTTTTTGCTACAAGTCCGTGCTCAGTTTGATAAAAGAGAATTCCCTGTAGAAATTACACACATACACACACATACACACACACACACACACCACACACACACATTCTGAAAGGGAGGATGTGGTTTTACACTTATTTAGAGGCAAAAAGTGGCAAACAAATGTGTGAATTATATACAATTTAACTTTATATCATATTTTGCCATTTGCAGCTTCTCTGATCACATGCCTATCATCAGGGCTGTGGAGTCGGTAGATAAATGTTCCGACTCCGACTCCGATTCCTCAGTTTTTTGTACTTCCGACTCCGACTCCGACTCCAGGTACCCAAAATTTCCTTCGACTCCGACTCCAGGTACCCAAAATTTACTCCGACTCCTCGACTCCGACTCCAGGTACCCAAAATTTACTCCGACTCCTCGACTCCGACTCCTCAGTTTTTTGTACTTCCGACTCCGACTCCAGGTACCCAAAATTTCCTCCGACTCCTCGACTCCGACTCCGATTCCACAGCACTGCCTATCATAAGACTGCTTTCAACCGGGCTGGTTGCAGTCACAGTTCAAGGCAAAATTAAACCAGTGGAACAGCTTGCCAGCGGAAATTGTGAGAGCCCCAACACTTGCAACCTTCAAGGAGAGACTGGACTGCCATCTGTCTCAAATGGTGTAGGTACTCCTGCTTGAGCAGGGGGTTGGACTGGATGACCTTCAAGGTCCCTTCCAACTCTAATAATAAATCTAAATCTAAACAGTTGGAGAATGTTTCCTTCACGTAGAAGAAAATGAAGGAAATTTCTATAGGTAGTCGACTTAAAACAGTTCATTTAGTGTAAGAAAGGATATAATTGCGGTTTGCCAAAAATATAGGAAGGGGCTGTTTTTGCTCAAAATAAAAAGTAAGTTAGATTAAGAAAATCTAGTCTGTATGAAAGTCAGCAGTGGCCTTCAGAGCCAACCACTTATTCAAGTTCTCTGTTACAAATCCATCTAATACAGCATTCTGGCTCTCAGTATCCACCATTGATTTTTCTGTTTTCGCTGCAGTGCTTGATTTACCTGCCTGGTCGGTGGTTGGAATTTTACTCAATTGGAGGTTTTAAATTTTGTTGCTGGGATCCAATTCTCCTTTTCTTTCCCGCATGTTTATCTTTGGCAGCTTCCTGGCATTGCCTAAAGGGTAGCTTGATTATTTTTCCAGTACTGCTGATAAACTACTATTTCATACAGGCTTGTGCGGACAGATACACAGACCGGCCTCAGATCGGGAGATTATTTATGGCTCCCAGTTTGACAACTGCTGGAATCAACCTCAGACAACATAGGTCTCCAACTGCTTTCTAAAAACTTTGATGGAAACCATTTGGGGGTTGGGGAGCTCATGGGACGTTTCAGACAATACAAGGATGGCTTTTTATCAGGTCCGCCTGATACGCCAGTTGCGGCCCTTTCTGGATCGGGATTCCCTGTGCACAGTCACCCATGCCCTGGTCACGTCGCGTCTGGACTACTGTAATGCTCTCTACATGGGGGTCCCCATGAAGAGCACCCGGAGGCTCCAACTGATCCAGAATGCAGCCGCGCGGGTGGTTTCGGGGGCTAATTGGCGCTCCCATATAACACCCCTCCTGCGCGAGCTGCACTGGCTTCTGGTGGTCTACCGGGTGCACTTCAAGGTGCTAGTTACTACCTTTAAAGCGCTCCATGGCATTGGACCTAGGTATCTCCGAGACCGCCTGCTGCCACAAACTGCCTCCCATCGACCAGTGCGCTCCCACAGAGAGGGCCTCCTCGGGGTGCCATCAGCCAAGCAGTGTAGGCTGGTGACGCCCAGGGGGAGGGCCTTCTCTGTGGGAGCACCCACCCTCTGGAATCAGCTCCCTCCAGACTTAAGAACCATTCACGACCTGTCCACCTTCCACCGTGCCCTCAAGACGTATTATTTTTATCAAGCCGGGCTGGCGTGAAAAAGTTTTTGGGGTTTTTTAAAATTTTAAGATTTTACTAAATTTTAATTGTATTAAATTAGGGCCACATAGAATATTTTCTTTTAAATGTATTTTAATGTTTATATTGTATTTTTTACTTGGCTGTTCACCGCCCTGAGTCCCCTGGAGAAGGGTGGTATATAAATTTAATTAAACTAAACTAAACTTAAACTAAACTTTCAAGATAAATTATGGAACTTTAGAAAGAGGCACAACTAAGGACAAATCCCTGTGCTTTAAGCCTTTTTTTAGTGGAGAATTAGGGAATGACTCAATAGAGCCGAGGTGGCACAGTGGTTAGAGTGCAGCACTGCAGGCTACTTCAGCTGACTGCTAGCTGCAGTTCAGCTGTTCAAATCTCACCGGCTCAAGGTTGACTCAGCCTTCCATCCTTCTGAGGTTGGTAAAATGAGGAGCCAGATTGTTGGGGGCAATATGCTGAACTCTGTAAACTGCTTAAAGAGGGCTGGAAAGCACTATGAAGCGATATATAAGTCTAAGTGCTATTGTTATACCTTCATGTCAGCCCCATTTATACCCCACCAATATCACTTAGACTTATATACAGCTTCACAGTGCTTTTACAGCCCTCTCTAAGCGGTTTACAGAGTCAGCATATTGATCCCAACAATCTGGGTTCCTCGTTTTACAGACCTCGGAAGAATGAAAGGCTGAATCAACCTTGAGCCAGTCAGAATCGAACTCCTGGCGGTTGGCAGAATTAGCCTGCAATACTGCATTCTGACCACTGCGCCACCACGGCTCACTGTCTAGCAAAGTCTTTGTATTTACCAATGTAGAAATAGTGGCTTAAAAATAAAATAGGGAGCAGCAAACCCCATTTGCTTAAGTGTGTCATTATTCATGTCTTAGGGGCGCCAAGTTTGAATCTCCACCAGGTCTGCCATTATGCCTCTGCCAATCCTCCCATTGTGCTACAGGGATCACAAAGCTGATAATAGACTAGATTAACCCCCTTCAGATCTTTAGAATGAAAAGACAGATTAAAATGAGGTTATCACAATGTTAGTGTTTTTGTGAGTTTCCTATCCCCCGAGTGATTGGCACAGTAAAGGGGGGGGGGCTAGAAACCCCTACCGTGAGATTGAGGGCTGCTGCTGAAGAGTATGATATAAGTCAGGGATTCAAAACAAGTCACTGGGTGGGCAGGAAGCCAGAGATCTGGAGTAAGTCTGTGAGTCATGACATAAACTAGAACAGTTTATCTTTCAAGAGCAACTACCATGTTTTGCTTTGTACAGGTAGTCCTCAACTGACAGCTGTTCATTTAGTGACCGTTTATAAAGTTACAATGGCATTGGAAAAAGGGGACTTACGACTGTTTTTCAACTACGACCTTTGCTGCATCCCCATGATTATGTGATCAAAATTCAGAGGCTTGGCAACTGGTTCACATTTATGACGGCTGCAGCGTCCCAGGATCATGTGGTCACCTTTTGCAACCTCCTGACAAGCAAAGTCAATGGGGAAGCCAGATTCATTTAACAACAGTGTTACTAAGTTAACAACTGAGGGGATTCACTTAACAGCTGTGGCAAGAAAGATCCTAAAATGAGAGAAAAGTCTCTGTCTTGATTAGCAACAGAAATTTGGGGCTCAAATTTTGGGTGTGAGTCAAGGACTACCTGTATTTGCAGCCGCTCCCCAGCGCTAGCAACACCACCTCAGCTCCACCTCAGATCATCAGGCATTAGATCAGGGGTGGCCAAACTATGGTTCTTTGAGGACCTGTGGACTTCAACTCCCAGAATTCCTGAGCCAGCCATGCATGCATGGCTAGCTCAGGAATTCTGGGAGTTGAAGTCCACAGGTCCTCAAAGAACCATAGTTTGGCCACCCCTGCATTAGATTCTCATAGGAACACAATCCCTACTATAAATTGTACATGCGAAGGATCTAGGTTGCACACTCCTCCTCCCCCACCCCCGTCTGTGGAAAAATTGTCTTCCACAAACCCTGGTGCCAAAATGGTTGGGGACCGCTAAGTTATTAAGGGACAATTTTTTGAAAAAATACAAGGCAACCAGATGTCATGGTCCTTATTTCTTTTCACAGTAGAACTGCCTCACATACTGTATAGCTAGTCCTCAATGTCTATAGCAGAGGTCTTCAAACTTGGCAACTTTAAGACTTGTGGACTTCAACTCCCAGAATTCTGGGAGTTGAAGTCCACAAGTCTTAAAGTTGCCAAGTTTGGGGGCCCCTGGTCTGTGGAGATTCTCAGTCATCCAGTTCATGTTGTCCCAAAGGTGCTTTTTCAAGAGGCAACTGGACTTCCTGGTTTTTCTTTGAAGACGTTTCGCTTCTCATCCAAAAAGCTTCTTCAGCTTCAGCTCTTGGATGAGAAGCGAAACGTCTTCAAGGGAAAACCAGAAAGTCCAGTTGCCTCTTGGAAAAGCACCTTTGGGACAGCTAGTCCTCAATTTACAACCGTTAATTTAGCAACCATTCAAAGTTACAACAATACCGGGAAAAACCCATGGCTTACAACTGGTCCTTGCATTATGACCATCGCAGCATCCCCATGATCGTGTGATTAAATTTCGGGTGCTTGGCAACTGGCATGTATGAGGGTGAGTCAAAAAGTAATGCCATGTTCTTTATTTCAGGTGACCTTTTTGATAAAAATACCTGAAAATTTTGCCAGTTATAAATGATTATATCATTTATGTTCTGTTTCTTATTTTTCAGGTTTTTAGACTCGCAAGGAAAATTCAAAATGGCTGCCCCCTTAGAGTTGAGTCAAAAACAAAGAGCAGTGATTGAATTCCTTGTTGCTGAGGGGTAAACCCCTGTGAACATTCACAGATTATTTTATTTATTTTATTTATTTTATTTATTTTATTTATTTTATTTATTTTATTTATTTTATTTATTTTATTTATTTTATTTATTTTATTTATTTTATTTATTTTATTTATTTTATTTATTTTATTTATTTTATTTATTTTATTTATTTTATTTTGTGAACACGTGTACAAGTTAACAGGTATGATATAAACATAAACAAAAGTAAAATATGTATAGGTAAATTTGGACAGTAGGACAGGGACGGTAGGCACGATGGTGCGCTTATGCACGCCCCTTACAGACCTCTTAGGAATGGGGTGAGGTCGACTATAGACAGTCTAAGGTTAAAGTTTTTGGGGTTTGGGTAAGGTAACCAGACGTCCCGCTTTTGGTGGGACAGACACGCTTTTCAAGCATGTGTCCCGCGTCCCGCATTCTTTCCAAAAAGTCACGCTTTTTTGGAAAGAATGCCGAAACAGCGGGACGTCTGCTCACCTTATCTTAGGGCTAAAGTTTTCAACGGAGAAGGATGACGTAAAAGAGAAGCGTGCCCTATGCGCATGCATAACTCATGCTGACCGCTGAAGAACCACCCAGCTGAACCCATCCGCTTAGAGATCAGTCGGGCCCGCCCTGAAGCGCATGCGCACTTAAGGTTAGGCGTGCTGGCGGCGGCGTGCGTTGGACCCCCCTTTTCCTCAGCCGCCTGTCCAAGATGGCGGAATACGATCTGACTAACCGGATCGCGCATTTCTTGGACCGGCACCTGGTTTTTCCGCTCCTCGAGTTCCTCTCCGTAAAAGGGGTGAGTGAGGTGACTCTCCGATCCACCACCGTCTGGGATTCGGGGCGAAATCTCCCCGGGAACCTCGTCGAAGGCGGCCCGGCCCGAGGGAGCCTGGGCCGCCCCTCTGTGAGGCGCGAGTTTAGTGACGCCGGTTGCTCTATGCCGCAAGAGTCTTGGCTCTCCTGCTCCCCCTCCACCAGCACTGGGCTGCTGGAGTGACAGGGGGAGAAAGGAGATCTGGAGCCAGCCCAAGCCACTGCCGGCTCCCGAAGGGGGGGCGGGAGGCGAGGAAAGGCCTCCCGCCTCCCCCCCCCCACCTGGACACCGACATTTGCGTTCTTTTGCCCTCTGCGCATGCGCAGCGTTCTGCGCATGCGCAGAGGGCAAAACTCAAATGGCGGCGTCCAGGCGGCCCCGCCCCCCATCAATGGTGTCCCGCTAAAAAAAAATATATCTGGTCACTTTAGGTTTGGGGAAGAAACCACAGAGCCAGGTAGTGCATTTCAGGCATTGATCACTCTGTTGCTGAAGTCATATTTTCTGCTGTCGAGTTTCGAGTGGTTTACATTGAGCTTGAATCTATTGTGTGCTCTTGTATTGTTGCAGTTCAAGCTGAAGTTGATTACAAAATGTGTTTGAGGACAATACTTTAGATTATAGCAATGTATGCAGGTCTCTTCGGCCCCATGAAAGAGGGTTTGAGAGGCAAACATTATTCCAGTGACGAGGAAGTGAAAACTGCAGTGAAGAAGTGGCTCAAAGAACAGTCAAAGATTGTACAATTGGGCATGACTCACTTAACAACTTGACAATCGCCTTGTTTAGCAACAGAAATTCTGGTCCCAATGAATGGTCATACGTCAAGGACAATCTGTGCAGCCCTTAAAGCTCTCGGGAAAGTTGTTGTATCTTTACGGTGTTTCCTGGAATGACCGTGTAACAACGGTCGCATGTCAGTCCAGGAAGTGCTGCAAAAAAAAAAAAATCCAGTGAATTTTCTTCAGAGAGCTTTGCATTTTTATGAGAGTTCTGAAAGGATTGTCCTGCTATGAATGTACTAGGAGCAGCTCAGCCACCACCACCCCCAAATCTGTTCTTGTTTTACGTCTCTACCCCCACCCCACTCAAGCACTATTCTCAGGGGAGACTCCAACAGAGAAGGCAGGAGAATTCTGTCTGGTGGGAGGGGAGAAGAGCATTTAATGGAATTGCACAAGGGAAGCTTCAAAATTCAGAATGATGCCATTCCCAGAAGCTCTGCAATTCTGAAAGGAGGAGGTGTTTATTGAAAGTATTTTTAATCTACTCTTCAGCTAAAAAGCCTACAAGTGCAAGGAAAGCAGTCCTGGACCACACTTTTAACTGTTTAAAAAGACAACGGTAGCAAAGGAAAAAAAATAAAAGAGAATTGAAAGAAAGCCTCAACAATCCCTAATTCACACAATGCAGCTTTAACTTTGGGCCTCTGGCAATCAGCCATGTCATTAGAGATGAATGTAAGTGTTCAGTTTTAATCTGGACGTTGTTGGATCGATATCCTGGCTCATGGGGGGATTCTGCTTTTCTTAGTGGTGACCCTACGTTCTTCCTTGTGTCTGTAGCAGAGGATTGCCTGCCAGATCTGGCGGTGCGTAATTTCTACTCACAACTCAGTGCAGAGTGGTTGATTGGTCCTGTGTGAGCTCTTTTGCACATTTGCACTTCATTCTTTGTCTCTGAAGTGTTCTGCAGCCCTAATGCACATCCAACCTATCCTTGGATAGCAGATGCTGGAAAAACAGGCACAGCCTTGGCCGATGGACCGTTGGGCAGCTTCGAGATGCAGGTGGCTGGACTTCATGGATCCTTGGTCTGGCTTACTGGAGACAATCTGCCCTCAACTTGCCCTTCGCTCTCTGTTAATTGCTGGGGATTCAGTTGGGTGTGAAAAGGGACCTCTTTTAGGCCATTAACATACCCCATGTTCACACTAAAGCGAGTGCTTTGCTCAGTAGAGAGTTATTGAGTGTGAATCTCACATCGGCACCTCCCTGTACTCGGTTGATGGCAAAAAAGGAGAAAAAACCGCCACACAACAACAGCATTCAAATCCCCAAGAATGATCTAGCCCAGGGGTGTCAAACTCAAGGCCCGGGAGCCAGATCTAGCCTGCGGGGTGCTTAGATCTGGCTTGCGGACCTCTGCAGCTGGGGGGGGCTGTGTGCGCCCCTCCCATGCCCTGTTTTGGCTGCAACGGCCTACAACCCTCTGCCAGTGAAAACGGGGCACGGGGGCCCTCCTCGAGCTCCGTTTTTGCTGGCAGAGGGCTATCAAAACAAAAGGAGAAATGTTTCCCCTTTTGCATTTGAGCATGCAAGAAGGGACAGGAAAGGAGAAAGGGAAAGAGGAAAAGGAAAGGAAAAGGAAAGATGGGAAGAGAGCAAGGAAGGAAAAATAAAGAAAGGAGAAGGAAGAAGAAAGAATGAAGAGGGAAGGAAGAAGAAGGAAGGAAGGAAGGGAGATTATAATGAGAGTGAGGGAGGGTCTCAGAGAAGTCCTGCCTTAGCACTTTGCCAGCACAGGTGCCCCTGACACAAGTCCCATGTCCCGCCCACCATGGCCATGCCCACTCCCGGCCACGTCCCCTGGCCCTCCCAGGTGAAACTCTACCCTGATGCAGCCCTCAATCAAATTGAGTTTGACACCCCTGGTCTAGCCTGATAATCTTAAAGTCTGCAGCTAAGGAAACAACTTGCAATGCACATGCGCACGAGGAAGCATTGAGGGAAATACCGAGGTCGGTAGATGGTGGTCCTTTTTGATAGATCATTTCTATGTATAAACTTAGACCTGTTGTCCATTTGTAAGGGCACGATATAAAACAAAGCATGGCTTATTTTTAGAAAGGAGCAAAGGGTGGTACTAGGACAACCGTGATTGGATGTCCTGCTGGCTGAAGGCAGAAAGGGGGGGGGGGGAGCAGGCACTTTGTTTCTACATGTGTGAATCTGACTAGGACTGTGGTAATTGAATGAAAAGTAGTTTTTCCCCCCCATAAGCTATTTTCCTGATGAAAATTGTTCTCCTTCCCTGCTGTCACCTACCTTGTAATATATCTGTAATGTTTCTCCCTGCTGGTAAAAGATCAGATTTGGGAAAAGGGACTTGCAATAAGAAAATGACACTTTTTGCAAGATTATGATTCTCCCCCCGCCCACCCATTTCCTTGGCTTCCCTTCCATTTGAAACACAGAGGAAGATCCACCATTGCGGTGTGCTGCCCATACCTAAGTGTACACATCAAAGCATATGCATGTAATTTGAGAAGAAATACGATGATTTGTTGATACTGTACTTTTATACCCTGTACTTTTATATAAGAGCCGAGGTGGCACAGCAGTTAGAGACAGTATTGCAGGCCACTCTAGCTGACTGTGATCCGCAGGTCAGCGGTTCAAATCTCACCGGCTCAAGGTTGACTCAGCCTTCCATCCTTCAAAGGTAGGTAAAATGAGGACCCAGATTGTTGGGGGCAATAAAAATATACTGTATACTGGTGTAAACCGCTTAGAGCAGTGGTGGCAAACCTTTTTCGGCTCGTGTGCCAAAAAGGGGGGGGGCGCGCTCGCGCGCGCTCGCGTGCCCACACCCATTTCCTCCCCCCCCACGCATGCGCACAACACCCCCCCCATGCTGCCCCCTGCGCATGCGCACACACCCCCCACCCCCGCACAAAGGCTTACCGGAGCCTGGAACGACGAAACCGGCAAACGGAAATGCGAAAAAACGCACTTCCGGTTTGACGGTGTGCTGTTTTTTGCACTCCGGAGGGTTCAGGGAAGCTCCCTGAAGCTCCGGAATGCAAAGAACTACAAACAAACAAACAAACAAACAAACAAATAAATAAATAAATAAATACCCAATATGTGAGTTGCTGATATTTTCTAGATAGGCTGCACAAACGTAGCAAACCATGCACCAGCAAAATGGGAAAACTGCCTTCAGACAGAAATAATTCAAGTGATCGTTTATGTGGCTGGGATACAGGTAGTCTTCGCTTTACATTCATTTAGCAACCATTCTTTTTTAAAAAATAACGTTTTTATTGTTTTTTTCCACAATACATCCATACATATACGTACCTTAATTCATAACAAATACACATAGTTATACATTTCTATTTAATAAAACAAACCAATATCCTAATTTGCAGCTTTTATGCTTTTATTACCCGCCTGTTCTCCCCTTTATATCATATCACTCCCCTCCCTCTGTTTCTCTCTCCTCCCTCTACCTTCTTTCTCCTTCTCTCCCACTTTCCTACTTCCGTCCTCTCCTCTTCTTCCCTTCCTTCTCTACTTTCTTTTCTCCCTCTTAACCCTTCCCTGAATGTGTCTAGTCACATTCCATCCTATAGTTAACAGACAGGTAACTTATAGCCCTAAATCCATTTAATTGTCGGTGCTTCTCTTAAACTTATTTTTTTCCCCCACATCCATACCTATGCATATATCTTATATTTTCCTAGGTATGTTAACTACTATCTTAATGCTGCCTCCTCAACTACCTAATTTTGTCACCTGGATCTACCACCTTCAGGTTTCTATTTTCCTTAATCAATGTTAGTTATCTTCTATACATATTCATTTTCTAACCAATCATAAAGTTTCCCCCATATATTATAGTATTCAGAGTCTTCCTTATCATTTAGCAACCATTCGAAGTTACAATAGTACATAAGTGATTTATGACTGGTTTTCATACTAACGAACCATCATTGCATTCCCACAGTCACATGATCAAAATTCGAGGGCTTGGCAACCGACATGCAATTATGACAGTTGCTTTGTCCCAGTATGTTCATCCATGTCGTATGGCTCTAGTATTATTATTATCCTTCTCATCTTCTCCACTGCCCCATCTTATTGATATCGTTATTATGATTATTATTCCTCTGCATGTACACTGAGAGCTTCTGCACCGGAGACAAATTCCTTGCTTGTCTAGTCATACTTGGCCAAATAAAATAATCTTATTCTAATTCTGATTTGCAACCTTCACAGTTGACTTCTGACACACAAAATCAATGGAGGAACCTGGATCCTCTTAATGACTATATGATTCACTTAACAACTGCAGTGATTCACTTAAACAATAATTAAATGGTCATAAAATTGGGCATGACTCACTTAATGACCACCTTGCTTAGAAGTGGACATTCTGGTCCCAATTGTGGTAAGCTGAGGACCACCTGGGCACTATCTGTGTACAAGGGGCACATTTAATTTGGGGCAGGGGGAGTAGCATAACCTTGTGGTGGCATTAGTATGAACAGAGCAGCTCTGACAAGTGAACAGTGTATTTGCAAGCTGCTTTTAGCTCTGAGATCTCTCTCGTTGTGCCTTGCCATTGGTCACACCAGTTGTGGAGGCTGCTAGAAGTTGCCATACAGCAATGTCTGAAGGGCCACAAGTTCTCCACTCCTGCTTTATGGACTCAGATCTTCCATGCTTTGCAACCGGAGGCCTTAAATAGTCATTCTCCCAACTTCTGAATTTGCTGGTTCACTAATTGACCTCAAGGTTAATAGTTTCCTTGCCTGCAATGGAGCTCTCGCCTCACAATCAAGAGGTTGTGAGTTCGATCCTAGGTAGAGGCAGATGTAGGGTCTCCTGCTTGGGCAGGGGGTTGGACTAGATGACCTGCAAGGTCCCTTCCAACTCTGTTAATCTGACCCTGAGAATATTATGAAGCAGCAGGTAAAAACCAGCATCAATTGTTGTTCGATGGACAGGAGCCATATAAAAGTTGGATTCACACACAAACTAGATTAGACCAAAATGGACTTGAGTAATAGGTTATTGTGGGAATCCAGTGATACGCCTAATCTGTGTGAACCAAGGTCATCACCTTAAACCGTATAGAACAGCAATCGTACTTAAGGCAAGTTTAGCGCATGGTGGACTGTATTGCCTGTACTTCGGAAGAGATGGTGTCAAAGCATTGGGTTAAATACTTCAGCAGCTGCCTGAAATCAGAAGTAATTTTTTTTTCTAAACAAGATTGTCACAGAGTTATCTAGTACGATTTATTGAGATGAAAGAGATGCAGTTACAATTCCAGCAACTGATCTATTTCCCATTTAGAACTAATATATCCCCATGTACACTCCTGGAGGTTTTCTGATTTTCTAACAGCCTTCCCATGATCTAGGGAGGAGACAGGCTCCTTCACTGACAATATGGAAGGTTGCAGCTTAACAGATTCTGCATTGCCAGCCCCAAATTCCCCTCTTTTGGCCAAAACATTGTCTGAATTGAAGAGAGGAGGCTGAGAGTTTGATCCTAGGTAGAGGCAGATATTTCTCTATCTGGGCTCTCTGAGAATATATCTGCTGAACAAAACTCAACATTGGTGACAGGAAGGGCATCCGGCCATTAAAACAGTCTGCTAGCTCCATTCAGTTGCCCAGACTCCACCCCACAAGGGATTATGGGTCATTAAATGATGATGATGATTGTCTGAATTGAAGAAAGAACAAGGAGTACATGGACAGAGTTGAGCACATTTATCCTGCTAAATACAGAAATGTTCTGGGGTCAATTTGGCTATTCCAGGAATGGTCCACATTAAGCCATATAGAGTTTTCCAGAAAGAAATATATTGCAAATGAAAATTGTTCATGGTGTTCTGGGACATCACTAGGATCCCTACCACAAACAACCCTATTAGTGGCTAGCTGGGGTATTCTGGGAGTTGAAGTCCACACATATTAACATTACTAATAAAGGAGAATATTTGTAGCTCGGGGTTGAAATGAGGGGTCCTTGGTCCTCTCTGAGCTTGCTTGTTTTCTTGCCGACGTTTCATTACCCAAACTAGGTAACATCGTCAGTGCTAGTGTGTGCATCTGATCATGAGCCATATCATTTTTTGCCTACTTTCTTGGGCTATTTTCTGTCCAGCTGTGCAGTGGATTGGAGTTTGTACCTGACACTGGTAGGTAGAGCATGCTGTCCTAGGCATTCATGCAGGAAGACAAGTTGTTCCTAGGTGGAAGTGTGCCTGCAGGCAAATTTTTCCCAATTGTGAGCTATCTGAAGCGTTTGATGCCCATATGTGGTACCAATAAAGGAGAATATTTGTAACTCGGGGTTGAAATGAGGTGCTCTCTGAGCTTGCTTTTATTCATTCATTCATTCATTCATTCATTTATTTATTAGTTTGTCAAACATGTACAAGATGGCAGGTATGAATATGAACATGGACATGAACGAAGGAAATGAATACAAATAAATGGGGACAGTAGGACAGGGACGGTAGGCACGCTGGTGCGCTTATGCACGCCCCCTTTACGGACCTCTTAGGAATGGGGTGAGGTCCACAGTAGACAGTTTAAGGTTGAAGCTGTGAGAGTTTGAGGCGGAGGTGGGTTCCTCCTGGTTCGGACCGGTTCTATAGATGGTGACATCATGGAGCCGGTTCTGTCAATGCCGGTCCGTGGCTGCCACCATCTTGTTTTTTGCTTTTTTTTGCTTCTGCACATGCGCAGAAGCTGAGTTTTCGGCACTGTGCATGCATGCAAAGCACACGGATGCGGCGCGCAATGCGCATGCAGCCACGCAGCGCAGGAGGAAGCAAACCGGCGGCGAGGTAAGTTAGAACCCACCCCTGGTTTGGGGATGTAACAACGGAGTCGGGTAGAGCATTCCAGGCGTTGACCACTCTGTTG
Organism: Diadophis punctatus similis; assembly: GCA_023053685.1. Classification (NCBI taxonomy): domain Eukaryota; kingdom Metazoa; phylum Chordata; class Lepidosauria; order Squamata; family Dipsadidae; genus Diadophis; species Diadophis punctatus. Next base: position 22,132,152 of record JALIGW010000001.1, read on the forward strand.
CTGAAGTCGTATTTTCTGCAGTCGAGTTTGGAGCGGTTTACCTTGAGTTTGTATCGATTGTTTGCCCGTGCATTATTGAGGTTGAAGCTGAAGAAGTCGTTGACAGGTAAGACGTTGTAGCGGACAATTTTGTGTGCTATGCTTAGATCAGACCGCAGGCAGCGCAGTTCCAGATTGTCCAAGGCCAAAATTTCAAGCCTGGTGGCATAAGGGATTCTATTGTGAGTAGAGGAGTGGAGTGCTTGTTTTCTTGCAGACGTTTCATTACCCAAACTAGCTAACATCATCAGTGCTAGACTAGCATGAAGGACTCCACATCTTAACATTGTCAGGGTTGAGAAACACTTCATTGAGCCTTAAACCCAATGCCTTGGGTGGGAAGAAGCGGCTGGAAGAAACATTTCATGCATCCAAAACTTTCTTCTTTAAAGGAGGCATTACTTGAGAGCTGTTGACTCATTAAAACGTCTATGAATATAGGACTTGGTGCCAACGGCAGGTTAGACTCCACATGGCATCAGGAAGTAGGAAATTTCAGAGGAGTTTATAAGCACCCAAAGCAGTAAGAGCTACGCTGCCTAGAAGAAAAATCCTTATATTTAATTAAGCAAACACATTAGTCATGTAATAATTATCAAGTTATTAAAAAGTATCAGGGTAGCTATAAGCCAAGGGATCAAACAAAATTAAGGCGGTGAGCGCATGACCCAAGGTCCACCTGCTTTTATGTGTGACATGCAAGCAACACATAAAAGAAAAGAAAAGGACTTTGGTCAGGGATTTGAAGCTGCCATCTTGACTTTTTTGACCCCCATCTGTGGATGCTCCTGATGAAAAACTCTGGAAACATTAGGGTTTTAAATTAGTCTCTTCTACCTATTGAGTAAAGCTTTTAATAATCTCTTTATGTTTTTATTCCCCGTTATTAAGTTCTTAATATTGCACCTGGAAGCTGAAATGCACTCACAGCGCATCCATGTCTTCCTATACTTGCCCCATGGTGTTCTTGATCTTTTATATTTAAAAACAACAACAATGGGTTAGGATTAGGATTAGGGGAAACACTGGCATGCTATAAACTGGATCAGATTCCAGTAATCTTCATTTCCAAGAATGCCTCTGTGCCTCCCCACCCCCACCCCATGGGCCCTATTTTATTAGAAAAATTGCTAAGCAAGATGGGTGACAAACAAATTTAATTAATAAATAACTGGGGGCTTCTAGGGGGCATCCTGCAGCAAACCAGAGGCAGCATTTTAATAAATCTGTGCAACAAGTTCATTCATTCAATCAATCAATCAATCAATCAATTTCTGTAGCTGCCCATCTCAGCCAAGGGACTCTGGGAAACTTACAATTCTAAAACTATATTTATTTATGATTACATTTATTAGCCACCACCGTTCAAGATGGTTTTCCCCTCTGTGGAGCCTTTTGGTGAAGGCAATAGCAATAGCAATAGCACTTAGACTTATATACCGCTTCATAGTGCTTTACAGCCCTCTCTAAGCGGTTTACAGAGTTCAGCATATTGCCCCCAACAATCTGGATCCTCATTTTACCCACCTCGGAAGGATGGAAGGCTGAGTCAACCTTGAGCCTGGTGAGATTTGAACTGCTGAACTAGAAGCCTGCAGTGCTGCATTTAACCACTGCGCCACCTCGGCTCTAGGCAAACCCCTTTCCATCTGCCATATTGTAAGAGCATCTTCAAATTCCAGAAATGTGTTGTGCCCCCCCCCCAAAAAAAGGGGTCCAGGGCCTAACCCTCTTTGAACAGCAAAACACACAAAAAAAGCAGCATTAAGAACAAGAGTTTCAATTTTCTTAGCCTGGCAGATTAAAATGGAACGCCCACTGATAAACTGCTCATAACTTTAATTGATTTAGTCTGCCAGTGGCTCTTAAACTTTGCGATACCGCAAACCTCTTAAAATGTGAAATGAATTTGTATAAACTCTCATTTCTCTCCCCCAGAATAAAGCTAATAATTTTGTAGATGTTAGGGCTGGGCAAGATTTGAATATTCAGAGACTTTTAATAATTACATTTTAATCTATATATCACAGGGATAGGCAAGCAATAGAGAACCACAACTGCTAGCTTGGGCAGTGAAAATAAAGAGAAAGGGAATTCCTGGAACCCTGGTTTTCCACCAATAAATCAATAAACAGACACATTGACATTGACCCAATCTACCATCCACTTAGAACAAAAGAACAACATCAACCATGATCCCAAAGGCAGCATTTAAAGACCAACGAACAGCCACACTGCAAGCAAAGTTATACCTGGACAGATCACAAGAAATCAGATCACATCACACACAGCTGATCAAATCGGACCATGACATCATCAGAAGACATCCGAACAACAACACCAGCACCAATTTTTGATTTATTATTAGAGTTGGAAGGGACCTTGTAGGTCATCTAGTCCAACCCCCTGCTCAAGCAGGAGTTTCTACACCATTTGAGACAGATGGCAGTCCAGTCTCTCCTTGAAGGTTGCAAGTGTTGGGGCTCTCACAACCTCCGCTGGCAAGCTGTTCCACTGGTTGATCGCTCTCACCGTCAGAAAGTTTCTCCTCACTTCCAGGTTGAATCTCTCCTTGGTCAGCTTCCATCCGTTATTCCTTGTTTGGCTTTCTGGTGCCATAGAGAACAGCCTGACCCCCTCCTCTCTGTGGCATCCCCTCAAGTATTGGAACACTGCTATCATGTCACCCCTGGTCCTTCTCTTTGCCAGACTGGCCAAGCTCAGTTCCTGCAACCGCTCTTTGTATGTTTTATTTTCCAGACTCTTTATCATCCTGGTTGCTCTCTTCTGCACTTTCTCTAGAGTTTCAATGTCTTTTTTGTAGTGTGGTGATCAAAACTGGATGCAGTACTCTAGGTGTGGTCTGACCAAAGTTTTATAGAGTGGTACTAGTACCTCTCTCGTCCTTGATTGTACCCCTCTATTTATGCAGCTCAGGACTGCGTTGGCCTTTTTGGCTGCTGCTGCACACTGCTGGCTCATATTTAGTTGGCTGTCTACCAGGACTCCGAGATCCCTCTCGCAATCGCTGCTATTGAGTGTGGTTTCGCCCAGTTTGTATCTGTATTTACATCACACAGACGGTACTTAAAACCAAGGACTATGACTCAGCAACTACAGCCAGCCAATCACATAACCTGAAATCAGACCAGGACTCAGAAAGGTATTTAAAGGCCAGTCCTCCCCTAGACAAGCACAATCCAAAGCGCACTGAAGATGTCTCTTTGAATGGGGACGAAACGTTTGCATGCAACCAAATCGCCAAGTTTGAAGCGCAAACCAACAACAGAGTACCGTTTGAGAGCCACGGTGGTGCAGTGGTTAGAGTGCAATACTGCAGGCTACTTCTGTTGACTGCCGGCTGACTGCAATTTGGGCAGTTCGAATCTCACCAGGCTCAAGGTTGACTCAGCCTTCCATCCTTCCGAAGTCAGTAAAATGAGGACGCAGATTGTTGGGGGCGGTATGCTGGCTCTGTAAACCGCTTAGAGAGGGCTGTAAAGTGGTATATAAGTCAAAGTCCTATTGCTATTGCTATTTGGCCTTATCAAAACTGACTACAGATAGACTTACAACCATTTGTTTAGCGACTATACAAAGTTACAATGGCACTGAAAAAAGTGAGTTACAACCAGTCCTCACATTTAGGACTGTTGCAGCATCCCCCACTGTCACATGTTCATAATTCGGGTGCTTGGCAACTGGCTATGTATTAAGGACAGTTGCAGTCACATGGTCTCCATTTATGACCTTCCCAGTTGGCTTCCAACAAGCAGTCAATGGGGTAAGTTGGATTCAGGTGATGACCATTCATTCACAACCACTGTGGTGATTCACTTAGCAACTCTGGCATAGGAGATTGTAAAATCAGGCGCACTCCCTGAATAACTGCCTCACTTAGCAGAAGACATTCCGGTCTCAATTGTGGCCATAAGTCGACGACTGCTTATACAACACAACCCTCATTGTCCAGAAAGCACATATGGAAAACGTTTCATGGCCTACTGCACAGGTATCAAACTCGATTTCATTGAGGGCCGCATCAGGGTTGTGTTTGACCTCAGGGCCAGTTCAACGTGACTCATGTCGGTGGCGCCTGTGGTGGCCCAAGCGCTCTGCCAGGGAAAACGGAGCTCGGGAGGTTGCGACGGCCTCCTGCAACCCTCTGCCAACCCTCTGCCAGCGAAAATGGAGTTTGGGCGGGCACCATTTTCGCTGGCAGAGGGTTGCAGGAGGACAGCACAGCCTCCCGAGCTCCGTTTTCGCTGGCAGAGGCACCGTGGGCCAGTCCTTCACTATTTCCAGGGTGGCCCCACGGGCCAAATCTAAGCACCCTGCAGGCTGGATCTGGCTCGCGGACCTTGAGTGTGACACCCCTGGTCTAATGTTTTCCTTAGATTTATTTATTATTTATTTATTTTATTGCATTTATAGGCCGCTTAATCAGATAAGGATTCAGAGCAGCTAACAGCAATACAAGAGAAACAATAAAATCAGATAAAAGGTTAAAACAGTAAAATTAAAACATTATCAATAAGAAACAACCAATCATCCATCCACAATCACTCATGGGCCCACCCAACAATACACCCCTCCTGAGCATGAGTTGGGCTTACCCAATAGATCCCTCATAAAAGGTTAAAACAGTAAAATTAAAACATTATCAATAAGAAACAACCAATCATCCATCCACAATCACTCATGGGCCCACCCAATAGATCCTTCCTGAGCGTGAGTTGAGGAGGTTAATTATTGCCAAATGTTTGCCAGCGTGTGTGCCCTGATAAAAAATGAGGCAACCTGTGCAACCCGCAGTGCTTCAACCCGCAACATGCTTGGTTCTTGTGATAAATGCAGGGTCACTGCAACGCAGCCTCAACAATAGCCCAGCCCTCTAGGATACAAATGAGATTCTGAGAACACGGTGGGGTCTCCAGAGACTTCGCAGAACTTGCAATGCCTCTAAAAGCATTAAATAAAAGATCACAACTGAACTGGGACCATTTGGGAACGACCAAGTTTTAAGAAGCATCAAAACCCCCAAATGAAAATGCCAGGGCTGCTTTAAAACCCAAGAAAATAGGATTTAGTTCAGCCAAGGCTAGTATTCGTCCCCATCCTTTCCAGTATCCTACAGCGTCTAAACTCTTTTCAGCTTTTCCTCCTTCTGTTCTCTTGAAATTAAAAACCTCCTCCATCAAACTGCCTTTATTCTTTTCAGCAAAATGTCCTTGCAATGAAATAAGCTTGTCTTTTTGCAGCTGATGATGATAAATGCAACACCAGGGCTGTATCATACGAGACTTTTAATTGTATCAAATATTTATCTCATAAGCAATCATTTTGAAAGACTGTATATGTGTCCACTATGCCAGTCCCCACGTTCACTTTCCATGTCAAACAATCCAAATCCCTCTGCCTAAAGAAGCAGCAAATACAAGATACTGTTGTAAGGAATATCCTTCTGGGTTCAGTTCCAAGTGGGGAAAAAGACACTGGATTCATGAAAGTTGCTTGGAAAGAAGGTTTAATGGTGGACAGGAGCACATGGCATGAGCCCCTGTACAGAAAAGGTAGCTTACATGGTTCCAGGTGTGGGTGAAGAGAAAAAGAGAGAGAAGAGATGCCGAGTTCCTTTTTTATACTCTCTGTTGGGTCCCACCTCTTAGTTTCCTGTTCCTGTATAGAAATGTATCCCATTGGCTCTCAGACCCCCCAGGGGCATGCTGGGGCAACTCTTGGCTTTTGTCTAATCCAGCTTTGGCTGAATGAAAGGGCCTTGGGCAAATCCTATTGTGGTTTTATTATGCAGAAGACTTCCAGGCCAGGTGAGAGGAATATGTGAGCTGGGCCCAGCCCCCAATGACCCATTGGCAAGGGGTGGGGGTTTCCAAGAGGAGTCTTTTGTCTGTTTAAAAGCATGTTTCCAGATGTGTTCCACAGAATATTTTCTACCTTTTAATATCTCCTAGGATATCTCATTTCCTAGGAGAGGGGTGGGTGCTAACTTCCTACAATACAAATACAAAAAACTACTCTGTCCTCCATGCCAAGGTTCGTTCCAGGCACCTTCATCTACACAATTTGCAAAAAGCTTGGTTAGGGATAACGTGGGTTAATATTTGTTGTGGCTTCTTCTAATGTGGGTATCCAACCTCTTTGGTAAATGTATGGTCCAGAAAAAGGGCCAATGTACTAACCAAGTTAAACGGTTAATATGAGTAGTCATGATGCATGATCTAACACCTCTCAGCTACACGTGCCTCCTGTGGCCATGTCCACAGGGAGGAGCATCAAAATCTCACAAAGGCAGATCATAATAATCTCAGCCCTGCCCCATTTGTACACAGACACAAGCTTGGCTTGCCATTGTAACTTTTTTTTTTACTTTTTCATGCCTCTCCTGGCTGTTCCAGCTTTGGGATGTCTTTGGTGCAATCTTCTAAGCACGTAATTGTAATTTTTAACTATCAAATACATGGGGGAATCGTTCATTATTTTAAAGCAGTTTAAATTAAATTCACAGCCAAGCAAAATCAATTTTTGTTTTTAGACTGACCACACTCAAATTTCTAGGTTCTTACCATATTGCAAGATCTAAAATGGACACCTAACATCAAAAACGTCATCAAAAAAACACAACAAAGAATATTCTTTCTGCGACAACTCAGAAAGCTCAAACTGCCCAAGGAGCTGCTCCTTTGCGTGCGAATCATCGCAATGCGAACCGGTGGCAAAGGTAAGTGGAACCCACCCATGGTCTGACCTGGCCTACCTCAAAGGGCTGAGAGTAAGGATACAATGACAGAACTGTGAATACCACTCTGAGTTCCTTCAGAAAAAGGAAGGATAGTGAAAGCACAAATTAAATATTATTGACAATACTGGAGGAGCAGCTAAGGCCGATTTAGGATCAGCAGGGTGACGGGTCTATAGCAGGGGTGTTCAACCTTGAGATGCAATGTAGTGCAACTTGTAAGATTCTTATTAATATAGCTTTACAATAAAGTAAAATTAGTTCATCTGGTTGTGTTTCGTGTCTGGTCTATCTAGTAAGGGTGATATCAAACTTGCAAGTCTGAAAGTACAATTCTCTTCCTCTCTTCTTTACAGCCTGAAAAACTAGGGAGAATTATTTTTGTGCCTCTTGCCCTACCCATTATTTAGGTAAGGGCTATGCTGTCTCTTATCTGTTCCTTAGACATCGTCTCTTTGCCCCACCTTTCAAGGTCTTTCCCACACACCATAATGGATCAGCCCAAGGCTCATATTTTGGCCAACCAGCCATTTCTGGGAAGAATACAAGCAGGCAGTAAAAGAGCAAGCTTTTTCCCTGCTGTTAATGAGCACAGACACCCCCTTTTAATTGCACAGCATAGCACTTTTCTGTAAATAGGCATTAATACCATTCTCCTTTGAAGTGATTGACCCAATTTTAAAACCATCTGAGGTGGGTATTGTCAGGAACCCAAAAGAATAGGCAAGCTGGGCCCTTCCAGGTGTTTTGGAGTGCAGGTCCTACATCCTCCACTTGAGATGTTCAAGAATTATGGGAGTTGCAGCCTGTAATTTTCAAGCATTAAGTAGTTGGAACATAATGAACTGGGTTCACACAACATGCTAGGCCACCCAAACATTAAGCAAGGTTAAAATGAGCCACATTTAGCATAAAATCAAGAGTTTAGTTAACACCTTTTCCAACCACCCTGTTAGATTAAAAGGCTTCCACTTTCATGAGCTTCAGCTATTTTCATAGATATATATAGAGAGAGCAATGAAATCAACTGTAGCTCATCTTTTAATATTAGTTTGAAAAGGTGCTACCAGAGTCTTCCTAAATTGGTTGTGTGTGGCTTTTAGCTGTTAATTGGGGTGTTGCTTGCTGGCTATTAAGTAGTTGGTTGTTGTTTCCTTGTGCTGCTGTGCCCTTGGCTCCTAAGTACTTGATATGCTGGTAGGAAATCAGCACTCTTGTTGATTGATAAGAATTCTCAGGCTATTTTTGTCCCTGCTCGGCCAACAATCTTAGTAGCTGCAAAATTGACTATTGACAATTGAACACACACACACAATCAGGCACCATATAAATATTGTGCATAGAACAGCCCAGTGCACACATTCTGGAGAGAGAAAAATTCCATGAGGATGGGCTCTATCATGAGTCTGAAAGCTTAGAAGACTAAAACTCTGGTCCCGGTGACTGACTCAGATTGGATCCTGCAAAAAATAGTTTCTTGGATCTCTTTGCTTTTACCTAGTGATCATGGGGATTTTTGCAGTCTAGTTCTGGTAGCCTTAATCTAGGTACTGAACTTTTTTTCTGGATTTGTATGATATAAGCCGCAGTGGCACAGTATTTAGAGTGCAGTACTGCAGGCTACTTCTGCTGACCACCGGCTGCCAGCAGTTTGGCAGATCGAATCTCACCAGGCTCAAGGTTGACTCAGCCTTCCATCCTTCCAAGGTGGGTAAAATGAGACCCAGATTGTTGGGGGCAATATTCTGACTCTGTAAACCTCTTAGAGAGGGCTGTAAAGCATTATGAAGTGGTATATAAGTCTAAGTGCCATTGCTATTGCTATTGCTATATGAACTATATATGAGCCGAGGTGGCGCAGCGGTTAGAGGCAGGTACTGCAGGCCACTTTAGCTGACACTGATCCGCAAGTCAGCGGTTCAAATCTCACCGGCTCAAGGTTGACTCAGCCTTCCATCCTTCCGAGGTAGGTAAAATGAGGACCCAGATTGTTGGGGGCAATATAAATATACATTGCTTACTGGTGTAAACCGATTAGAGAGTGCTTGCACTGTGAGGCGGTATATAAATCTCACAAAATAAATAAATAAATAAATAAACTAACCATAGGTTGGGTTCATACAATACATTAAGCTACAAAAATCAAGCAAACAAACCCCCTAACTCAGCTTAATACTAGTCAAACTTAGCCTATTTTACAAAGACATCATAAAACTTTACCTAGCCTGGTTAATTGTGTGTGAATTCAGTCAAGGAGAGAAAGACACTCTGTAGATACTTACAATTGCTCCCAGCAGTCTTATCTATCTCAGAGATGGTTGAATTTAGCTCTATACAGCTTCCTCCCATAAATTTGCAAGGACAAAATAGGTTTCCTTGGCAGACAATCACAAGCAGTTATTTCTTCCGCTTGTTAGCACATACAGTACATATCAACAAACCGTTGGCATCCCTGTAAAAGGTCATCTATTGCTTTCATCTTCCTTCTTCCTTCCTCCTTCTCCCTCTTCCTCCTCTTCAAAGCCAAGTTTGTATATAATTTTGGCAAGGTATAAATGAGATAGATAAGAGAAAGAAAGGGAGGAATATTGAGTACAGGATGCAATTTCTCGAATCCCAGCTGGGTGCCAGTATTGCTGTTGTTCAGGCTGCCTGTGGAAACAGGTCTAAACATAACTTAGACCTCCCCATACAAGTCCATTCACGAGTACCACTCGCTTGTTCCAGGAACAAAACAAATCTCATTTTCTCTGTGGTCATCTACACAGGAACTCATCCGTTTGACTGCTCCTTAAGTTCCCAGAACAGAGAATGTCAGGAGAAGTAATCTTCCTAAGCATGTTAATTTTCTAACTGCAAGGCAACTTCCCTGGACACATTGCAACAAGCGAGCAGCGCCAGGGGTGAAATCCAGCAGGTTCTGACAGGTTCTGGAGAACCAGTAGCGGAAATTTTGAGTAGTTCAGAGAACCGGCAAATATCACCTCTGGCTGGCCCCAGAGTGGGGTGGGAATGGGGATTTTGCAGTATCCTTCCCCTGCCACACCTACCAAGCCACGCCCACAAAACCGGTAGTAAAAAAAATTGGATTTCACCACTGGAGCAGCCTCTCCACCCTGGGCACAGACAGAGCAAAGAGGTAGAGCCTATTTTACCACCTCAGGCTTCTCTGCCATCTCAATCTGCTATAATGAAAATCAGTCATGGTGCCAAGTACCTGTGTTAGAGACTCAAATGAAATAGAAGTGGCAATTCCCTTCAGTGGGACCAGCTGATTAAAAAGCCTCTCACTGCCAGCTTATATTATGCTATTTGCTCAAGTCTTCAAACCATTTTGAAGTCGGTTTTCCCTGCTGGGTATTTAATTGGGATTTATTGCTGGCTGCTATTGTATGTTAAATAAATTCCTGGTGATTATTAAGCACAGAATTATTGAGGTTTATCACCGCTGATCAGCCAATGCAGAAAAAGATTCACAGCACATGAGAGATGTGGGATCTGGGCTAAGCTCAGCAATGATTCCTTGGCTCAAAAATAGGTCTTCCCCTAACTTTTCCTAAATTAACAAGTCCTTGCAAGGGGGTCCGCAAGGGAGGTCAAAAAGTCAAGGTGCCAGTAGCATATGATGTACAAAAAATAGGGTGGGACTTTAGTCAAAGGGCATCATATTGCCTTTTTTTTTACTCACCCACCCTTTCAGTGACAGCCCTGGGCCCCCATTCTTTTTCTATCCCTTTGCTATAATTATTGAAATATAGCAGCTAGGAGGATAGACATAAAATTGTATAGAATTGTCCCCCCTGCACTGTAAGCACTGAACTGAGAAGAGGAGGTAGAATTATCAGTATTATTATTTTGTAATATATATATAGCCTATTGCTCCTCTAGGAGCAAAAGGCAATGTACAGGGATTTCCCTTCATTTTATTCATGCAACAATGATAGAGGAATTTAACTCTGATATTGAAAAAGAGGGAAAGGGGAAAAGCCGGGAAGAAACTTTATTGTTTGCAAGCAACCCAGAGTCACTGAGAGTGACTCGGTGGCACTATATTAATCAGAATAGAGCAGGAAGGGACCTTGGATGTCTTCTAGTCCAACCCCCGCTCAAGAAAGAGATCCTATACCAGTGATGGCGAACCTTTTTTTGCTCGGGTGCCAAAAAGGCGTGCATGATATCACACATGTGCACGATAGTGCACGTGCCCACACCCATAATGCAATGCCCTCCCCCACGCATGCACACACAACCCCCTGCACTGCCCTTCCTGTGCATGCGCACAGGGCTCACTGAAGCCTCCGGAGCCTGTGGATGGCGAAAAACAGATTCCAGCTTATTTTCGGTCTTCCGGAGGGCAGGGGGAACTTGTTTTCGCCTTCCCCGGGCTTCAGGAAAGCCTCTGGAGCCTGTGGATGGCAAAAAATGGACTCAATGGCCTAACCGGAAGTTCGTTTCTGAAATTCTGGTTGGGACCTTTTTCACTCTCCCCATGCTTCAGGAAAGTCTCCTTAAGCCTGGGGAGGGTGAAAAACGGCCTAACCGGAAGTTCGTTTCCAGTTGGGCCGTTGGGACCGTTTTTCGCCATCCACAGGCTCCAGAGGCTTTCCTGAAGCCTGGGGGAGGCAAAAATGACCTCCCCCCGCCCTCCGGAAGGCTGAAAATAAGCTGGCCAGCGCACACATGCACGCTGGAGCTGACAGGGCAACGCCTCACGTGCCCTCAGATATGGATCCGCGTGCACCTGTGGCATGTGTGCCATAGGTTCGCCATCATGGTCCTATATCATTTCAAACAAGTGACTGTCCAGTCTCTTCTTCAAACCTCCAGTGATGAAGCACCACAACTTCTGAAGGCAAGCTGTTCACTGGTTAATTGTTCTCACTGTTAGGAAGTTTCTCCTTAATTCCAGATTGCTTCTCTCCTTGATTAGTTTCCATCTATTGTTTCTTGTCTTGCTTTCTGGTGCTTTGGAAAATAAGTTGACCCCGTCGTCTTTGTGGCAGCCCCTCAAATACTGAAATACTGCTATCATGTCATCCCTGGTCCTGGTGGAAGACATACCTAAGGTGATTTTGGCAGCACTGCCAACAGACCAATGGTACATTGGGAACCGGAAGTTGTTAACACAATGAAAGTGGTTTGCCTGGAAGGGGTCAAAATTGTACATACCTAGTATGGTATGGGTCCCTGTGCTGCAGCGCTGCCATGACGTTTGAGCAGCTGGCTATTTTGGCTTTCTAAAAACTTTGCATCTGGCCAATCAACAGTTCTGGTGGTCTCACATGAAGAAGCACAAAGAGGAGTATGTGAGGAATTATGTTGTCTCTATGACCATGAAGGCCCAGCCTGGCCGGCCTCCTGGTCTCCTACAACCAGTGGCAGATCCGGTTCGTTCATGGGAGCAGATAACTATGGACTTCGTAGTAGACTTACCAGACAATCAAGGAAACAAGGTCATTTGGACGGTAATAGACCTGTTTTCTAAACAGGCCCATTTTGTGGCGTGCACTGGCCTTCCATCTGCTAGGAGGCTTGCACAATTGTTTATTACTCATGTACATACCAAAATGGATTATTTCTGACAGGCGAGTACAGCTCACTGCCCAGTTCTGGCGCAGCTTTATGACTATGGTGGGGTCTTCACAAGGACGTAGTACAGCATTCCACCTCATGATCAATGGTGCTGTGGAGAAGACAAACGTGATGGTGGAACACTATCTGAGGTGTTACATCCAGCACCAACAGAGCGACTGGGCTGATCTCCTTCCCTTTGCCAAAGTTGCAATATAATAACATGGTGCACAAAAGCACGGGGTTTACACCTTACCACGTAGGTACAGGGGGCAGTTTGTTCCAATTCCAGAGTGTCCCCGGATACCCCCAGGTGATATGGACTCGCAGGAGTGGATAGCCTGGATGCAAAACGTATGGAAAGTGGTGAGAGATGCACTGTGTCATTCTTTCTCTGTCTCCAAAAAACATGTGGATAAGAGGCGGAAGCCGCAAGCACCATTGCACGTGGGTCAAAGGTATACCTCTTCACTAAGTATCTCAAACTACCATTTCCATGTAAGAAACTCGGCCCCAAATTTATTGGCCCTTTTCCTATTGTAAGAGTTATTAACCCCGTCGCAGTGCAACTGAAACTACCCCCCCCCCATTAGCAAAAAAGCATCCAGTCTTCCACTGCAGTCTGCTTCAGCCCGTCCAGGCAGCAAACATCAGAGGGAGCCCCATACAGCCACCAAACCCCATCACCGTGGGTGGAGAAAACACTACGAAATGCAAGATGTATTAGATACTAGATGGCACAGAGGACGTTTACAATACCTTCTCTTGTGGAAGGGTTGTCCCCTGTCAGAGGTGTCATGGGTTCACAGTGAGGACTGTAGAGCGCCACGGCTAATAGCGATATTCCACCGCAGACATCCTGCAAAACTGGGGGGAGACCGTCTTTTGGCTCCTAACTAACTATATATTTTGTCTTTTCAGGTGTGGTCTCTGTGGCAGAGGGGCCGCATGTCAGCTCCGGCGAGCCCATCGGTCCGGAGCTGCCATTTGGGGGGGGTGGAAAAATGCTGTGCCTGTTATCTGGCACAGCAGCAGTCTGCAAGCAGCGGAGAGCCAGGATCACCGTCAAAGCCGGCAGGCATGCCCCCATCAGCTGTGGAGCAGAGGCAGCCACGGGGTGCGGTATCCGCACCATTTGGGATCACCGCCACCAGCAGACACACCCCATCAGCTGTAGCAAGGCAGCAGTTGCATGGGGAATCCCTGCGCCGGGGATGGGAGCACTATTCACCAACTGACGATTTCCCTTCCCAACTGAACTGATTGCAAAACGCCAGGAACCCTGAGGACGGCTTCCCCTGAGCGTTTGCCTGTGTGCTGGGCACGGCTCAGTTTTACTTACTTATATGCACTCTGGGTCACATGGTGCTGGGAGGAAGTGCACGCAAGGGGCGGGAGAAGGTTGCAGAAAAGGTGGAGGGGAGCACCGGATGTTAGCTCTGACAATCTATTCATTGCCATTGTGCTTTATTGGTCAGTTTGTGCCGAAGACGATAAACTACTTTCAAACCTCATCTGTGTTTGTTTTTTTACTTTCTCTCCGGAACCTGACATACAGATTCCTTCCTATTCTGGAAGAGTTACTCAGCATATCAAAAGTCTGGGAGAAGAACATAGTCCATTGTCAGTAGATTGCAATACTTTGGCTCTCACAGGGTAAAATCAATTAAATAACTATGGCTGACACCTACCCATGGTTAACTGAAGCATGGTGTACTTAATTTAATTTCCTGGATTCAATTGAACCATAAACTAACAATATGGGCCTGGCTTACACAATATGTTAGGGCTAAATATGGGTTTAGTTTGTGGCTCTCATGCCAGAATGGGATAAGTATTCATCTGTTGGGAAATCCAAAGGTTGCCTTAATATTTTGCGTGAATGAAGATCAACAGGTTAAGCCAGAATATGTAAGACTATGTGAAACCCACCAATTATGCTTTGCTTACCCAGATTGAGGATTGAATAGTTGCGTGATCTCGGATGATGTCACATACCAGTAGTAGTCTTGTCCTAACTAGAATTAGATGTTGGGGAACAGTTAGCCATTATGGAACACCCTGAATCCTGAGGGAGTAGGGCGGCATAGAAGAACCACCAAATAAATAAATAAATAAATAAATAAATAAATAAATAAATAAATAAATAAATAAATAAATAAATAAATAAATAAATAAATAAATAAATAAACAAACAAACAAACACTATCACAACTGGTAAATCTGTTTGCACAAGTTTGTAATAAGAAAGAAACTGCTGTGCTTTTTGGATTTGGGGTTGTTGTTTTTTCAAGAGAAGGGACAATTTCCTGGTTTGTTTCTGATTCAATAAAAAAAATTCCCAAGTGAATTTATCTGAGAACTGTGCTCTAATCTTTAAATCTTTTTCTCTCTCCTGGAAAATTCTTATAGTTCCAATGCAATAATTTTGTTAACTCAGACCTTGAAGAGATAACAGGCATCAGGTCTCCTGAGCAACCAAATAACCACTAAACCATTTTGTCCAAGCTGCGGCAGCAAAGACTAGCTTGCAAAGGGGTCGCTGCGTGCCAAGAAAGGCACAGCTAAAAAGCCAAGCGGCAGCTGCCTACAAAGTCAAGGCCCACGGCAGGGAATTGGTTACTGCTGGGGCGCTTTCCTCTTCTTGGAGAAGTGACTGATGGGCTATCTGCACATTCTTCTACTTAGAGCAATTTTGATAAATATCTCTAAATTAGAAGGTAGTAGTGATTTCAAGAAAATAAATATGTCACACTGAAAAAGCTGAGGGAGGGAAAAAAAGGATGACATAGATATATGGCACCCGAACAATTATCCTGCCTTCTTTTTCCAGCATTGGCTGTCTGAATTCTCTGGGAAGCACACAATGTGTTCTTCCAAAATAATTTTTTTGGAAACAAACTGCTCATGAGCACTTAAGTTTCTTAGGTCATGGTAGCTAAAGGCCTTGAAGAAATTTAAATCCTCTTCTGTGAATTAATCCACTCGAAGTGTGCAAACATATTCTATTTGGAGATTTAATTCTAAGGCGGGGAGATTAAACCTCCAAACCAAATTGACTTTCTCAGTCAGACTGAAAAGTAGATTTGAAGCATCAAATCTGATACCTCCAAGTTGTTTTCAGATAATTCAAAGAGTTCTGTATGTACCAGGAAATTGGTTTTCCAAATCAGTTTGGAAATCTGAATCCAATCGTACCCAATTCAACCATTTTATTAGAATGTCTGAATTGGATCAGATCAATTTTCTGAACTGTACTGATGACTCAAATCAGTTTACCCAGGACTGTGCCATGGATGTGCCATCTAAGCTGGGTGGCATCAGTACCACTCCTGAAACACTGAATCTGTTCTAGGAGCCAGAGTTTATTTCAGCATGTTAGATGCACCACCCTATGTCCAGCACAGGGAGATAAGTTTAACATCAAAAACAGGAAAACTGGAACATTTGTAGAGAAAGAGGAAATGGCAAAGAAAGAACTTTGATGCACAAGGCATAGTTAAATTGTTGAACTAAATTGCCACTAGGTAGGGTGAGGAGCCACCACTGTAAAGGCTTTTTACAACAGAGTAGACAAATTCAGGGAGTAATGAGCTAGTAAGATCTACCAATTTTGATGGCTATTTGCCACCTCCAAAATCACAAATATCATAAAAAAGAGGTTGCATGATATTACTTGGAAAACACTCTTTCCCCGTACTGAAATGTTAGTTTCTTTCTCCATGTATGGAGAAGTAAAAAGTGATGTAGTGTCAAGAAGAAAGGGTCTCTGAATGGGGAAGGGCAAGGGGGGATTGAGAGGGGAGGCTTCATATAGGTGGCTGGTTGAGGAGGCTCCTGGATCCTTCATTCCTAATCAAAAGAATTGTTCTCCCAGTAGAATAATTACGTTCTAAAGACTAAAATGGGAATTGGCATTCAAGTACTCTCAGATGCCAAGATATCCTCCAAGAGGCTTCTTTGATCTACTGCAAAAATAAACATATTTGTTAAAATCGTGCAAAAGGCTAAAAACCTTGCAAGAACACTTGCAACACCACAAAAAAAAAGTATATCTAGGGCAAAAAGTAGCACTTAACTCTGATCTAAAATAAGGCAGATGGACTGCCAAATTGTGGATCAGATCTAACCCATAACTGAGGGTCTTCCGAGAGATAGGAAGGCTGGATGGCTACCAAGGAAAGTATTCTGGCCCAGATGTCTTGACTAAGCTAAGCTCTTCCTATGTATTTAGAACTCCGTTTCAGACATAATTGAGTCAGATTTATTTACTTCATTCCTTCAGTGATACAAGTGGTCCTCAACTTACAACCACAACTGAAACCAGAACTTCCATCACTAAGAGATGAGATTGTTAAGTGAGCTGTGCTAGATTTTGCTACTTTTTTTGCCACGGTTAAGCAAATCACATGGCCATTAACAGGGGAGAGTTGCTCACTTACCTTGCTACCGGTGCGCTGCGTGCGCATCACCACATTTCATGCACACGCACACTACTTGCGTGCGCCCCCTCACACGATTTTGCTCGCACGATTTTAGCTTGACCCCCTCCTCTCTGTGGCAGCCCCTCAAATATTGGAACACTGCTATCATGTCTCCCCTGGTCTTTCTCTTCACTAAACTAGCCCTGCCCAGTTCCTGTAACCATTCTTCATATGTTTTAGTCTCCAGTCCCCTAATCATCCTGGTTGCTCTTCTCTGCACTTTTTCTAGAGTCTCAACATCTTTTTTATAGTGTGGTGACCAAAACTGAATGCAGTAATCTAGGTGTGGTCTTACTAAGGCTTTATAGAGTGGTATTAGTAGCTCACTTGAGCTTGATTGTATCCCTCTATTAATGCATATCATGACACTTCTTTTACTTCCAGCCTATGAGAACCTGATTTGTAAAACAAAACAAAGCAACCTTGCAGAGCTGTCCAGCACTTAGCTAGAGTTGTACAGTTGGGGAAGAGCTATGCTTAGCAGGCCCTCCCAGTTGCTTCCTCCACTTTTGGATCTGTTCCATCAAATGCAAGGGATAGAAGTGGAGTGAGCTGATTCCCTATAGAAAGACTAAAAGGCGAGTACAATTGGATTATTCCCTTAATGGCTTTTTAGCATTTGCATCAGCTCTGCTGGCTCAGCTCCAGAAGGTGGGGTTCAGTCGGGATAATGGCTTGGTGGGAAAGCAGAGAAGAGCCTTTTCTCCTCCTTCAGCAGCCCTGTTCAGGAAGGACTCAAGAGCCTGCAAATACGATCAGCAGAGCTGAGAAAGAGGGTGTCAGTGCACAAGCGTCTTATTCCGAAAAAGGCAGGCTGATGTCTTACTTCAGTGTTTCTCAACCGTGGCAGCTTTCAGATGTGTGGACTCCAACTTCCGGAATTCCCCAGCCAGCCTGCTGAAGTCTGGGAGTTGGAGTCCACATATATGAAAGCTGCCACAGTTGAGAAACACCTGCCTTGCTTGAATGAAGAACTGGAAATGTTGCTTTCACTTGGTCTTATTGAGTCTGTCATCTGCACCTCTATAACTGTCTGGTTCGGTTCTGCAAACCAACAAGACATTCACAAACTTCAGAGGATAATCAGAACTGCAGAAAAAATGATTGCTGCCAACCTGCCTTCCATTGAGGACCTGTATACTGCACGAGTCAAAAAGAGGGCCGTGAAAATATTTACAAACCCTTCGCATCCTGGACATAAATTGTTTCAACTCCTATCCTCAAAACGACGCTATAGAGCACTGCACGCCAAGACAACTAGACACAAGAACAGTTTTTTCCTGAACGCCATCACTCTGCTAAACAAATAATTCCCTCACCACTGTCAAATTATTCACCAAGGCTGCATTACTATTACTATTGGTCTTCTCATTGTTCCTATCACCCATCTCCCCCCACTTATGACTGTATGACTGTAACTTGTTGCTTGTATCCTTACCATTTATATTAATATTGATTGTTTCCTGATTGCTTATTTGTACCCTATGACAATCATTAAGTGTTGTACCTCATGATTCTTGACAAATGTATCTTTTCTTTTATGTACACTGAGAGCATATGCACCAAAGACAAATTCCTTGTGTGTCCAATCACACTTGGCCAATAAAGAATTCTATTCTATTCTATTCTATTCTATTCTATTCTATTCTATTCTATTCTATTCTATTCTATTCTATTCTATTCTATTCTATTCTATTCTATTCTATTCTTAATGGGCATTTGACAGCATCCTCCTCAAAACCTATCCACAAGCCAGTCCCAGAGACCCATTCGAGCTGGAATTACTCAGCGCAGCCAGAAAACTTAGTTTTTAGTCTGGTTGCTCTCTTGCTGTTTGCCCTTGTTTGAAAGGGCATTATTGGCCAAAGTGGAAGAATGTTATGTCAAAATGCACAAAAATAGGGATTCTTGGATGGAAGAGATGGCTTTTGATGGAAAGATAACCACTCCAAACTTGATATTTAGGTGCTGTAATTAGATAGACAAACACTAATGCTAATAAAACCTAGAACAAGGCTGCGAATGGGGGGAAACCTAGAGGTTTTGATTGAAAGGCCGGGAGACCTCCTTCCCCATTCTGAATTCCAAAGGCCTTATGATGGGAAACTGATTGCAGAGAATCAGAGGTGAATGCAGAGTGATTGGGCTTCCTAAAGAGAGCCTTCAGATGATGGTGCAATCATGGGTTTGGTGCAGAGGTGGGTTCCTCCCGGTTCGCACCGGTTCTATAGAACTGGTAGCAAACCGCTGATGATGTCACGGAGCTGGTTCTGTCGGTGCCGGTCCGTGGACGCTGCCATCTTTTTTGGGAAGGTTTTTTTTAAAAAAAGCAAGAAAGAAAATTTGGAATTTTTTGCTGATTTTTTCCTTCTGCACATGCGCAGAAGCCGAGTTTCCGGCACTGCATGTGCCGCCATCTTGTTTTTGGCTTTTTGGGTGGGGGAATTTTTTGTGAATTTTTGGCACTGCGGATGCGCATGCACGCAAAGCGCACCCGTGCCCACGCAGCACAGCCACGCAGCACGGGAGGAAGCGAACCGGCGATGAGGTAAGTTAGAACCCACCCCTGGTTTGGTGAAAGATGAGTGCCCTAATTTTACCTGATATTTATCTTGTCTTTATTTCTGGTCAGCTCCAGGCAATGTACAGCTCCAGGAAATGTGAAGAGCCGAGGTGGCGCAGTGGTTAAAATGCAGCACTGCAGTTCAGCAGTTCAGCTGTTCAAATCTCACCGGCTCAAGGTTGACTCAGCCTTCCATCCTTCCAAGGTGGGTAGAATGAGGACCCAGATTGTTGGGGGCAATATGCTGAACTCTGTAAACCGCTTAGAGAGGGTTGTAAAGCACTATGAAGCGGTATATAAGTCTAAGTGCTATTGCTATTGCTACATACCTAAAAGCTTCTCCTATATTCCCATCAGCAACAACCCTGTGAGATGGACTGGCCCAAAGTCACCCAGCTGATTTTCATGCCTAAGGCAACTGGACTTTCTGGTTTTTCTTTGAAGACGTTTCGCTTCTCACCCAAGAAGCTTCTTCAGCTCTGAAGAAGCTTCTTGGATGAGAAGTGAAACGTCTTCAAAGAAAAACCATGGACGACCATGACCTGGATGGCTGAGAATCTCCGTAGACATGCCTAAGGAAGAACCACAAGTCGTTCTCGACTTATGACTACAGTTGGGACCAAAATGACTATCACTAAGCAAGTCAGTCATTAAAAGAGTCTCAGGCAATTTTACAACCTCTTTGTCACAATCCTTAAATGAATCATATGGTCATTAAGTGAATCTGATTTCTCCCATTGACTTTACTTGTCAGAAGCAGTTTGGGAAGGTTGCAAATGACACTTCAACCATTGTAAATACATGCTGGTTGCCAAGTGCCCAAATTTTGATCACATGACCACATGTGCTGCTGCAGCAGTCATAAGTGTGAGGAACAGTCATAAATCATTTTTTCAGCTCCGACATAACTTTAATTGGTCATTAAACAAATGGTCATAAATCAAGGACTTCCTGCAGAATTTCCTCGTTTCTAGCCTAGTATTTCAGCCACTACCTCAGACTGGTTCTCAACAATCAATTTATATCCATATCATGGCTTGTGGTTGCATAGCATCTTGCTAAGATCACCATGGTTTCTGTGGACAAGGGCTTTCCTTTTCGAATGAAACTGACAAACTCTTTTGCTTCCTTCTCCCCCTTCCTTACAAAAAATCCCTGCGCTTTGTTCATCCTGGTTCGTTGCTAACAACTGTTTTATTGCTAATTCATTTCACAGTGATTGCTTTACTTTGATTACAGGACATATGGGAATAGATGCAAGAGTGATGGACTGGCAAACTGAGTGGGGGGGAGTCAATTTCAGTCTACAATTCCTGCTTCTCCAAGGTAAACTGCCTTCAGGCCTGGAACTTTACTTTACCTGCCCTGGTTAATCATCACTGTTAGATCAGTCTTAAGATTTGTCCACCTGCTTCTATAAGGACATATCTATTACATCAGGCTGAAGGACCATCTGAGCTATTGGCATATTTCCATCAGCAACCAATTGCTGCAAAGGTGGGCTTCACATACTGTAACAATCGGTTCATCCAGCACCGGAAATGTAAGCGCGCATGTGCGCATGCGTGCGGCATCACAAAACACAGCAATATGCTTGCTTGGGCCATCCTCACATGCATGCAGCATCATGAGGATGGGAGTCCACCCGGGCCGGTGGGCGGGAGCGGGTCCACCCGCAGGCCCCCACTACTGATTCGCCCGAACCTGTCCGAACCGGCTGAATCCCACCACTGAATTGCTGGCATTCTCCCACATCTGGTGAAAATCAGAGGCAAAGGAAATTCTACTTAGGATCTTTTCTCATTAGATATCTTTAATGTACTTTAGTGCCTGCTATACCCATTAGACATGTATCTCAGGGGTGGGTTCTGACTTACCTCGCTGCCGGTTTGCTTCCTCCCGCACCCCGCACGTGCTTGCGCAGTGCTGAAAACCCAGCTTCTGTGCATGCGCAGAAGCGAAAAACAAGATGGTGCCGCCGAGAGAGCCGGTTCGGGGGCATGTCCAGCCGGCCATCACTCCCGGGTCAGCGAGCAGGGGGATATTCCCACTACTGGTTCTATAGAACCGGTCAGAATTGGCAGGAACCCACCTCTGATGTATCTGGACTTTGGTTCCTGTCCTATCTGGCTAACACAATAAATTGGCCTCATTGGTAGGGAAATATTTTGAGTCGATGTCATATATTTTCTACCCATTTCCCAAGGTACAGCAATCTCTTCCAGTATCTGGCAAGGACCGAAGCAGGCTGTTCTGATCATCTGAATATGCTTCCCTGAAAAGAGAGCAGAGGGCAATGAAATTGCCACACTCTGTCTCAGAAGCAACTGAAACAGTAACACAATTGGTTGGCTCAGAAGTACTTGAAAACTAGCATTTAGCTGTTCAAACCATCACCCCCAAAACAAGATAGGTGTCTTGGGCTAAAGGGGAATATCAGGGTTGCTGGGGCAATTTGATAGCCATGTAAATTGCATGCGAGGAAAGAGTCCACTGTTGCATCTCATTACACAGAGCAAGCTAGTACTGTTTGCCAGTGAGGAATGCATTGCCACTGTAAGCCAAATAAATCTCTTGCTTGCAAGTCTCTGACAAGCCCCCCCCCTTGCTCCAGGCACTACTCCTGGTCCCTAGCCCCACCCTGCATTCAGAAGAAGGCCTCCTCTCCCCAATTGGCTGGCTGTGACATCAGCCCCAGGGATTTTTGGCCAGGCCCTTCTTCCTCTGTCAGCAGATGCTGGGACTGAATAATTGATCAGCCACTGAGCCTTGAGTGCCTCTTAATAGCCCCCCCCTCCCCTGGGGAATTTCCCCTCCCCTCCCCCGGTGGAATCCAGAACTGTTTGTCAATTATGCAGGAGACACGCTCCTCCCCAGCAGAAACAGGAGCTGATCGGGTTGCCTTTCCTGCAGCATCAAACCCACAGACACACACACCCCACCGTCATCCTGGCACGCAGCCAATCCACTGAGACTGGACACGGGTTGCATTTGAAGCTTGCAGCTTCTTCAGCCACTGGAAAGAAGGGCTGGAAGTGGGGGGGGGGGCGGGGGGCTTACACTCCACAGGAGTAGGATGGGCAATGAGAGAGCCCGGATGGTTTGTGCTGCAGCTGCCATGAAGGCCAGATGGAACAGGCCAATCAATGGCAATATCCTTCCTTGGCTGGGGAGTTTCTAAGCTGCTAAGAGAGAATCTGGTCCAAGAAGCATGTAAGCCCAAGTCATATCTTTTTTTTTTAATGCACTTGTCCAGTGCCATTTCTACCTTCCAAGCCTTTTAACACCATAAAAATAAAATGACCTGCTGGAAATACACACTAGTTCTGTAATACCTGAATCTTGATTGCACAGCTGTTGGGACAATGATAAATGTAAAGACCGGTTGCAAATCACGTTCAGTGCAACTTCAAATGGTTGCTAAATGAATGCTAAGCCAAGTATTGCCTGTGTGGTCCACCCAATTCATTTCTGTGAATGCAAAATATATATCCCTTTTCTGCGTAATATTATAGCAATAGCAGTAGCACGTAGACTTAGGTACCGCTTCATAGTGCTTTACAACACTCTCTACGCAGTTTAGAGAGTCAGCATATTGCCCCCAACAATCTGGGTCCTTATTTTACCGACCTTGGAAGGATGGAAGGCTGAGTCAACCTTGAGCCGGTCAGGATTGGACTGCTGGCAGTCAGCAAAATTAGCCTGCCATGCTGCATTCTAATCACTGCGCCACCACAGCTCTTTACGGACTGTTTCTATCACTGCTTGCCTTGCTGTTCTTTCTCTGTGCAACAGCCTTATTGGCAAAGCGCTAAGGAAGGAACTTTTGGAGAAAGGGAGTTTCGTTACTCCAGGATTTGGGGTGACTTTGAAGACAGGAGATGGACTGGATGTCTTTTTTGCTATCTCTCATTGGCCAACTGGAGCTGAGCGCTGATTGGCTCCCGAGATTAGGACCTCGAAGATGCCACAAATATATGTGAATGGAGGTCACCTTCAAACTCATTAAAAGAGTGGAAAGTGGTGTAGACGTGCCCTTGGACCGCATAACCACCGGTGCCATTTGCAGGAGGCCACGTACGGCTCTGGTCCAACCCTCAGGAATCCAGATCAAAGCATCCATACTGACTGCTATTCATCTTCTGCTTAAAATAGGCTCAAAGCAGAGCTTAGCTCCTCTCTAGGTAAATGGTTTCAATTCAAACTGCTTGAACTGTGAAGTAGTATTTCCTAATATTTAACCAGAATTTGCCTTCCTGCAATTTTAAACCATTATTCCGTGTTCTGGACGAAAGGGAACAGATGGCGGCTTTCTTCTATGAGTCACTCTTCAGATACTTGAAGATTGCATTAACACTGAACCATGTCAGTTAAAGGTCCAAGAACTACAGGTGCTCCATAATGGGCTTTGGTTGGTTTTAACCTTTGGTTGCTAGCTTGCAAGAATTCATCGCGCTTGGTTAGTTTATGCTTCCATTATTTGTGCACAATCAAATGTAGGTTAATTCAGAACTCAAATGGATTGTAAATCCATTTAAGGAAAGCAAAACCTTTCCCATTCACCCAATTTAGGAGTACAGTTGAATTCTGAGATCAACATCAGCATCGCATAGTTAGGGATAAAGGTATCAGAAAATACCAGATTCACACAACATATTTCCACATCGGTTACAGCCCCATCAGCTGCCTTTGCAAAACCTGCTACTTTGGTTAATTTTAATTTCTAGGTTCTTATTTTGGTAGTTTATCTTGTGTTGTAAATACAGCCTGTTTGTATAGTTTGGGATCCAGTGATTGCAATAACACAAAACACAACCAGACTGTTAAATTAACTGGGATGAGGAGGATGTCAGCCTTGTGAGTTATTCCAGACAAGAATTAAATCTGTCTTTATTGTAAGGTTACAGTAACAAGACCTTGCAGTGCTGAAAGTTCATCTCTTCCTCTTTGCCTTAATAGTCCAAGAAACTAGAGAGGGTCCCCTTATGAGATGCTTGCCAGGCCCCCATTTTTTTTCTGCGGGCTCAGCTGCCTCTTATCTGACTGTTGCCTAGTCTGTGGCTCTTCCTTCTGTCTCCCAAGGTCATTCCCACATGCCATTACATCAGAGTTGCCAATACCAGATTGAGTCATCAACTAATCACACCATATGGGCTTCTACATCCATCCCATTTTCACACACACACACACACACACACACACACACACACACACACGCCTAGGCAAGCTTAGCATGTTTGCAGATGATAGTCATCATGGTTTAGTATGTTGTGTGCACCCTCCAAAATGCTTATGATTCTGCAGCAGAGAAATCAGTTACCCCAATTTAAAAAATTAAATGTTGACAGGATTTGGACTACATCTCAAGTGGGAATGGGGAATCCTGTAAAACAGAGAATGGCTTCTCTGGGCAAAGACTCATTTGCTAAAACAGCCTTGTATCCCAGACTGTTAACCCTGTCACTGGCCAGAATCACATCTCTTCCATTCCTTTCCATTTGCGTTGTCAAAATCCAGAAGCTAAATGTTTTTTCTCCCCTCTGTATTTGGCTGCAAGGACAGAACTGGAAAACAGATGCAATAGACAACAAGTTGCAATCCAACCTTGAAAACATGTCTGAGCTATTCTATGCTGAGCAGAAAACGAAGTGCAGTTTATCTGAAATATTTATATCTTTTTTTTCCCAGTGAGTCTCAGATGGCTAATATACCATAAGTTAAAAATAAAAATGTATCCTTGTTGGGGGAAAAATTGAAATCTTTCAAATACATTAAATGATATTGAATTCCCCATTTCGCGATTCTGTCTACATTACAATTACTCCTTGTTCCTGGTACCATTGGAGACCAAAATCTGAGATTTTATCATTCAGGAAGGAGATCAGACAAGAGAAAGAGCCTGTCGCTCCTGATGCTGCTGCAGCAAATCATCTCGTTCAAATGACTATCTCATTATAGCACTATCCAGTTACTGTTGCACTCCCTGACTACATTCACACAAGCCACATAGTCTAGTTACTGAATTAACCCATTCAGGGAGTTTGTACAGTATTTTATTTTATCTATTATTTATTTTATTTATTATCATCATACACTGCCTGTCTCGCTCTCTAAAGCAGGGGTGTCAAACTCAAGGCCCGGGGCTGGATTCGGCCCGCTGGGTGCTTAGATCTGGCCTGTAGGATAAGGTGACCAGACGTCCCGATTTTGGCGGGACAGACCCGCTTTTTAATGGTTTGTCCCGCGTCCCGCCCGCCCTCTTAAAAAGTCCCGATTTTTTGAAAGGGGCGAGGGAGGGCTGGGGGGCGGGCTCTCCCCTGCAGGGACGGCCGGCCGCGGCTCATGGGGGGCGAAAGACAAATACAATTTTCGGCGGGCACGGCTTTGCAAGGGCTCTTCACAAGTTTGGCAAGTTTCACAAGAGCCGTTCGCGTGCAGGGCAGTTTATAAATAGCGGCCGCCAGGTAGGGAGCCGGCCGGGGTTGCACAGGGCTGGGGGAGGCTCGCTAGCCCGGCAGCTCCGGCCGCAGGAAAGAGCGGGGGGGTGCCGTACTGGGAAGGGCCAGCAGTCGCCGCCGCCTGAGGGGGCCACCCCCTCCGCCCGCCCGCCCGCTTCGCTGCAGGGGACGCTGCACCGGATCCCGAGTCGCGCCGGCTCTCCCGCGGCCACGATGCCCGCCGACCTGATGGAGAAGAGCTCCTCCTCGCCCACGGCGGCCATCCCGGCCAGCACCGGAGGAGTCAACGCAGGACGCCCGCCCGCCGCCCACAGCTGAGAGGCCTGCTGCTGCTGCTGCTGCGGCTGGGCCCCCAGTCCCGGCGGCGGGAAGGCTGCGGCGGCGGCCCCAGCCTGCTGAGCCAGCGCCGGCCCGAGGGTCATGGATGCAACTCCTTCGCTCGGGCCGCCCCTGGAAGGTGGAGAGGCGCCTGATGCAGCCCCGCCCTCTCGAAAAGGCCGGCGTCGCGGTGGGCGGGGCGGCCCGAGCGAAGGAGTCGCATCCATGACCCTCGGGCCGGCGCTGGCTCAGCAGGCTGGGGCCGCCGCCGCAGCCTTCCCGCCGCCGGGACTGGGGGCCCAGCCGCAGCAGCAGCAGCAGCAGGCCTCTCAGCTGTGGGCGGCGGGCGGGCGTCCTGCGTTGACTCCTCCGGTGCTGGCCGGGATGGCTGCCGCGGGCGAGGAGGAGCTCTTCTCCATCAGGTCGGCGGGCATCGTGGCCGCGGGAGAGCCGGCGCGACTCGGGATCCGGTGCAGCGTCCCCTGCAGCGAAGCGGGCGGGCGGGCGGGGGGGTGGCCCCCTCAGGCGGTGGCGACTGCTGGCCCTTCCCAGTACGGCACCCTCCCCCCACTCTTTCCTGCGGCCGGAGCTGCCGGGCTAGCGAGCCTCCCCCAGCCCTGCGCAACCCCGGCCGGCTCCCTACCTGGCGGCCGCTATTTATAAATTGCCCTGCACGCGAACGGCTCTTGTGAAACGACATTAGCGGTCTTTTGCCCTCTGCGCATGCGCAGCGTTCTGCGCATGCGCAGAGGGCAAAACCCGGCGTCCAGGCGGCCCCGCCCCCTTCGGTGTCCCGCTTAAAAAAAAAAAATCTGGTCACTTTACTGTAGGACCACCCTGAAAACAGCGAAGGACTGGCCCACGGTGCCTCTGCCAGCGAAAATTTAATTGTTTGTTTGTTTGTTTGTTTGTTTGTTTGTTTTTTTATTTATTTGGCAGTTTTTCTATGCCACTCTACTCCCTCAGGACTCAGGGCGGCGTACAACATTTTATGAAACTCCAAACAAATCATTAAAAAGGCAATTTAAAAACAATTTAAAAAACATATAAATAACATATATACATGGGGATATATATATACGTCAGATATAAAGTCGTCTCAAACTCACCCCGCCTGCAGGAAGAGCCATGTCTTAATGGCTTTTCGGAAGGCCAGCAAGGTGGGGATAATTCGGATCTCTGGGGGTAGTTGGTTCCAGAGAGCAGGGGCCCCTACAGAGAATGCCTTCCCCCTAGACCCCGCCAGTCGGCACTGTTTGGCTGACGAGACCTGGAGGAGACCCACTCTGTGGGACCTGACCGGTCGAAGGGAAGAATGAGGCAGAATGCAGTCCCGGAGATAGCCTGGTCCTAAGCCATGTAGGGCTTTAAAGATGATGATCAGCACCTTGACTTGTACCCAGAGACCAATGGGCAGCCAATGCAGCTGGCGGAGTATGGGTGTTACGTGGGTGTACCTTGAAACACCCACCACAGCATGCGCAGCTGCATTTTGCACCAGTTGGAGTCTCCGAATACTCTTCAAGGGCAGCCCCATGTAGAGCGCATTGCAGTAGTCCAATCGAGAGGTGACAAGGGCATGAGTGACCGTGAGTAGAGCCTGGGAGGCTCGCATACGGCCCTCCCAAGCTCCGCTTTCGCTGGCAGGGGGTTGGAGACCGTCACAGCTGAAAATGGAGCTCGGGAGCCCATCTTCGCTGGCAGAGCGTTCAGGCCGCCACCTGTGCCCCCAACATGAGTGATATCAAGCTGGCCACACCCACCCTGGCCATGCCCACTCCACCCCCCCCCCGAGGTCAAACACAACCCTGATGTGGCCCTCAAAGAAATCAAATTTGACACCCCTGCTCTAAAGTGACTCTGGATGGCTTACAATGGCATAGTAGCACAAATATAAAAGCATTTAAAAACATTAAGATCAACAACAGTTAAATAATGGTTAAAAACCAAGAGCAAAAATGGTATGGGGCTAGGCCTCTTGTCTCTTGACCAGCCACTTTCAAACTTAGCAAACCCCCATCAGGACCCCCATATTAACCATCTGAGCCAGGTTTTAAGGCCCTTTTAGAAGACCGGAAGGGTAGAGGTGCACCTAAACTCTGGTGCCAAGATGTTCCAGAGGGCAGGAGCCCTGTCAGAAAAGGTTCTTCTCCTAGACACCGCAAGCTGAAATTCCTTGGCCAATGGGTCCCCAGAAGGCCTCTTCTGCCAGAGCGAGTGGGGCAGGCCAATCCCATTGGGGCAAGACAGTTCCTCAAATACCCTGATCCCATGCCATGGAGGGCTTTAAAGGTGATCACAACACCTTGAATCGAATTTTGAACCATAAACTAAACATCCTAAGCTTCCACATTTCGATCATCCACACAGAAAGAACTAAGGTTCAGCTAAATGTAGCAAGTTGCACCAGTTCATTTTACATGAACACAGCCACTGTTTTATGTTTATGAAGTGCTTTTCATCCATGGCATGGATTCAAAAGATTTGGGGCAAAACTTAAACTGTAATCACCTACATTGCAAATCAAAGTGACCGGAAACTATAAAAGGAAGTGAAACATGGGTCATGTAATGCAGCTCCCTCTCCAACTTGGAGTGCAGACTTAGCATCGCTGTGACTTCCCTGGTCCCTGAAGCTTCTTGTTGTCTCTAATCAGAAGTGACTTTTGGACAGCTGAGCTAACAAGAAACTGATGCTTTGGGCTTCCCATTTCCTCTGAGAATGTCACTTGAGTAGCCTGCATGATTTCCCTGTATTAGCATCCTATTAGCAGACACCACTCTTGGAAGGGAAAGGGCAAGGACAGAATCTGGAGGTAAATGAAAGAACTCGACTCTTTGCTCTTTTCCAGCTCATTCTCCTACCCTTTGTCCTAGAAAAATAGGTCCTTGGGTATTTCCCAAAATTCATACCTACAGTGTGTGTAGAAAGTGGACATTTTTGCTGGTGTCAGCTGCTTGGGTTTCACTCAATGGTTTGAAATATTAGAGCTGTCAAATCCAAGCTCCAAAAATATGGACAACCACTAGGTGGCAGGAAAGATAAATTTTTGTATCTCTTTGCTGCCCTCTATAGTCATTTTGCATTATTGCTGCTCAAAGCTAGTAAGTTAAATTTGGAACCCTAATGCATGGATTCAGTTTAACATATGGAACTCCCTGCCACAAGATTAGTGAAGTCATTACTGTGCTGTAGTAAAGTTAACCTTCTGTCTTTAGAACCAGCAATTTGATTTTTCAATTGCAGAAAACCAATAAGAGGCGAAACCAGTATGTTTGATGGTTATTTTCAATTAGCCATGAATGAACAGGGATGCAATGTTACTTGGACCTAAAAGATTTTTTTATCCCAGTTATTGTGACTGATTGAGTGGATTTTCTTCTTCCCTTGATATGTAGCTAATCTTTGTGCCCTGAATCATCTAAAGCTATTACACATGAGAAGCATCTGCCTTTCCTGACTGCCCTCAAATGACACTGCTCTGATATGGACCCCCACTGCCTCCCCCGACCCTCCAGATGTTAAGACTACAACTGCCATCATTCTCCACTGTAGCTTGGCACATCTGGAGGCAGAAAGTTGGGGATACAGCCAGCCAAATCCTACCTCAGGCTTGCTACCAAAACCCTCTAACTCTGGTTGCCAGAGAACCTTCAGGGAATCCAAGGTCCCTTTGACAGCTAAGAGTCTTTTGAGCCAGGCACTTTCTGCCCCTCCCATTTGCAACACGGATTCAGCTTTGGCCTTCCAGTAATAGCAACTTAATCACTCTTGGCCAGAGGTGGGTTCCTCCCGGTTCGGACCAGTTCACTTGAACCGGTAGCAACCCGCTGGTGATGTCACAATGACATCAACGAACCGGATTGATCGGTGCTGGTCCATGGGCACCGCCATCTTTTTTTTAAAAAAAATTCTTTTGGATTTTTTTATTTATTTTTTCTTCTGCACATGTGCAGAAGCAGAGTTTCCAGCACTGTGCATGCGTTGCCATTTTGTTTTGGGTTTTTTTAAAAAAATCAGGGTTTTTTTTGCACTGCGCGCGCCCATGAGGCGCATCCATGTGGCGCGGGAGGAAGCGAACCGGCAGCGAGGTAAGTTGGAACCCACCCCTGCTCTTGGCTATTTGTGGGAAAGGCCCAGATCCATCCAGCTATGTAGCTTGACTGGCCAGGCACTGGACACTTGCTTCAACATTGGCTATGGAACAATTTCTCCCATCACACAGCAGGCTTAATAGGCACCTGGTTCCTACTTGGACTGTGCTGCCTTCCCCTCTGACATCTAGACCAGGGATGTCCAACCTTGGCAAGTTTAAGTCCAAAACTTGCCAAGGTTGGACACCTCTGCTCTACATAAAGATTGCAGTGCAGATATGCTGTCCATTTGGGCAGAAGACCAGGGGCTTTGCCCAGCCCATTTCTCGTGCAGTTTGGAGCCTTTTCCAAAGGCCATCATGGAAATGTTAGAGAAAGCAGATAGGAAGCATTATTGCTACTAGGAGGAGTGATAGAGGGCAGGATTAACATCAAGGCATGCTTCTCTGGCCCTGTAATCAAGCCTGTGTCCTTTCCCATCTCCCAATTTACTTCATTACACTTGTTAAGTGCAACTTATTTCATGCCTTCCCAACAAGAGGCTTAAAACAGCACACATTTGTTTTTATTTTTCCTTCTCGCCCTGGCATTTTATTTGCACATCAACCTTGAGAAGTAGGCAAAGCTAGTTGACAATGTCAGGTCTCCTGTTAAGCTTCATAGTTAGGTAGAGCCCTGAAATATGGTCTCCCTGCCCATACTGGTTAAAGGGACTGTTTTAATTAGAATAGAATAACAGAGTTAGAAGGGACCTTGGAGGTCTTCTAGTCCAACCCCCTGCTCAGGCAGGAAACCTTATACCATTTCAGACAAATGGTTGTCCAATATCTTCTTAAAAACTTCCAGTGTTGGAGCATTCACAACTTCTGGAGGCAAGCTGTTCCACTGATTAATTGTTCTAACTGTCAGGAACTGTCTTCTTAGTTCTAGGTTGCTTCTCTTCTTGATTAGTTTCCATTCATTGCTTCTTGTTCTACCCTCAGGTGCTTTGGAGAATAGCTTGACTGCCTCTTCTTTGTGGCAGCCCCTGAGATATTGGAACACTGCTATCATGTCTCCCCTAGTCCTTTTCATTAAACTAGACATACCCAGTTCCTGCAACCATTCTTTATGTTTTAGCCTCCAGTCCCCTAATAATCTTTGTTGCTCTTCTCTGCACTCTTTCTAGAGTCTCAACATCATTTTTGCATCGTGGTGACCAAAACTGGATGCAGTATTCCAAGTGTGGTCTTACCAAGGCATTATGAAGTGGTATTAACACTTCACGTGATCTTAATTCTATCCCTCTGTTTATGCAGCCTAGAACTGTGTTGGCTTTTTTGGCAGCTGCTGCACACTGGTTGTCCACTAGGACACCAAGATCCCTCTCACAGTTACTACTGTTGAGCAAGGTACCACCTATACCAGTGGTGGCAAACCTTTTTAGGCTCGCGTGCCAAAAAGGGGGGGGGCGCTCGCACTCGCTCGCGTGCCCACACCCATTCCCTCCCCCCACGCATGCGCACAACACCCCCCCCATGCTGCCCCCTGCGCATGCGCACACACCCCCACCCCCGCGCAAAGGCTTACCGGAGCCTGGGACGAAGAAACCGGCAAACCAGAAGTGCGAAAAAAATCACTTCCGGTTTGCCGGTGTGCTGTTTTTTGCACTCCGGAGGGTTCAGGGAAGCTCCCTGAAGCTCCGGAATGCAAAAAACTACAAAACGGACAAACCGGAAGTGCGGAAAAGTGCACTTCCGGTTTGTCCGTTTTGTAGCTTTTTGCATTCCGGAGCTTCAGGGAGCTTCCCTGAACCCTCCGGAGTGCAAAAAACAGTTCACCGGCAAACCGGAAGTGAGTTTTTTCGCACTTCCGGTTTGCCGGTGGGCAACCCTCGCGTGCCGGCTGCTATGGCTCCGCGTGCCACCTGTGGCACGCGTGCCATAGGTTCGCCACCACGGACCTATACTGTACCTATGCATTTTGTTTTTCTTGGCTAATTGTAGAACCTTACTTTTTTCACCATTGAATTTCATTTTGTTAGATAGCGCCCAATGTTCAAGTCTGTCAAGATCCTTCTGTATCTTAAGCCTATCTTCTGGAGTGTTGGCTATTCCTGACAGCTTGGTGTCGTCTGCAAATTTACATCAGTAGCTACAGTGTGTGCAATGCTCAGGGCTTCACTCTTTCTGCCCATGTCTTGCCAAATGACTGGTCTCACTGCTCAGAGGGAGATGTTTAACCCCAACACCCCTATAGTGGCTTGTTTCATCTGTAACACTAAGCCATAAATGCTCCTAGTCAAACTGCAGTGGCTAACTTCATACATTAGGTTAAGCCAATACCAAATTGAGCTGTGACTGAGCACAATGGGGCTCTCTTCAGACAACATACTCAACTTGGTACCTGAATTAACCCATTTTTCCAAGTGCATACAATACACTGAAACATATGCTAAACTAGCATAAACCATAAAAAAACCCTCTAAAAGCAACCAGGTGTAGCAAGGTTGCAGGAATGCATCTGCTAAACATGCAGTGGTTGATTTAACTAAATTCAATATTTTCAATTTAATATCCAAATGGTTCCCATCTGATGGCATTCTGGAAACCCGAACCTTCGTCTTAGTCCCGGGATAGAGTGGTTGGGGTCCGTCAAGAAAGTTTGTGGGTGCAGGTATGGCTCTTCAGGCTTGCCTCTGTTGTCTTTTTTCATGTGTATTTATTTCTATTTATTTTATATGCCACCCAATTCACTATCAAGCAACTCTGGACAGCTCATAATGCCATTAAATGAAAGTAAAAGCAATTAAAAGGTTAAAAGATTGAAGCATTGGACATTAAATAAAAGTAACAACAAATGACTATAAATAAAAAGGACCAATGCATAAATGGAGTGCAGTTGGGATCTTCTCCTAATCTACTAGCCACCTCCAGAATGGGACCCCCACATTGTGGTCCCAAATCAGTTGACAGAGCGAGGTTTTCAGTCAAGAGAATGGGGGCCTTTATTATTACATTGCACTCTATGTATTTTGTATATTATTTAGCTTTATTGTACATTGCCCAGAATCAGTCTGGAGTTGGGCAGTGCCTAAACTGAATAAATTAAATTAAATTAAGACTGTTATGGGAACAAAGTCATGATTCCATAATCTCAGATCCATTTTTCCACTACCAACTCCTAGGCAGGAGTGGGCTTCAAAAAATTTAGCAAGGGGTTCTCTGCCCGGTTGCTGGATGGGCGTGGCCATGGTGGGTGTGGCCTAGTCAGCCTCCTGCACCAAGGCGGGGAGGGGGCGTTTTTGCCCTCCCCGGGCTCCGGAGGCTTTCCTCGAGCCTCCAGGAGAGCGAAAACGGCCTCCCCAGGCTCCAGGGCCCCTCTGGAGGCCAGAAACAGGCCCGTTTCCGACCTTTCCGAACTTCCGGTAGGCCTGTTTGTCACCCTCCCTGAGCCTCTGTGCGCGCCCTGCACTTACATGCATCCAAAACGGGCCATTTTGGGGGTTCTCCAAACTGCACAGAATCTTAGCTACAGGTTCTCCTGAACCCCTGCAAACCGCCAGCAGCCCACCCCTGCTCCTATACCACCGTGTTGGTTCTCTGGCCCAAAGACCAGGAAGAAAGCAGTCTGGCTCCAGATACCTGAGAGAAGAAGGATGACTGTTTACAATAGGCCACCACTTGCTTTGTCTGCCAATCTTCTGGTTGGGAGCAAAGGAAGGGACCAGCTCTCTCTGCTTGCCTCTGGCTACCCATTTTGATTGAAGGACACTCATGATCTGGAAAGAGCAACACACATTTTCTCCCCCTGGCACCACATTGATGGCAATTCTGGGATGGTGTCTTCAATTTGACGATCATAAGTAACCCTGCCTATTTTGACTCTGTGCTCATTTGTTCTCCTGCTGTAGAACAGCATTCATAGGAAAGGAAGATTGATTCTTCTTTCACAAAATAAAATGTAGTTTTTAATTGCGGGGGTCATGTTGGAGTCGTTGAGAATTAATGGTTCTTTCTTGGTAGATGGTAAGATCATAACAACATCAAGGTCATCTTCATTTTGGATGAATATGCTAAGTAAACAGAAAACTGAAAATATACATCAGTAGCTACAGTGTGTGCAGTGCTCAGGGCTTCACTCTTCCTGCACGTCTTGCCAAAAGACTGGTCTCACTGCTCAGAGGGAGATATTCAACCCCATCATCACCCCCAGATATTGGCCTTGATGGTTGAGGATAATGGAGAGGGTAATTCAGCAGAAACCGGCTTGGAAAAAATAGGGCTTAGAACATATCTGGCGAAAGTGCTCAATCTGGAAATAGTATTCAAATTTACTCTTTGACTAAAGCAAATGAACCAGGTCTTGACTCTTAGCTACTTTGAGGATGTATCCATATAATTTTCTTTACTTTCTTCTATAGAATGGAAACAGTATGGTCTTTCTTTCTTTCTTTTTCTTTCTTTCTTTCTTTTCTTTTTTCTTTCTTTCCTTTTTTCTTTCCTTTCTTTCTTTCTTTCTTTCTTTCTCTTTCTTTTTTTCTTCTTTCCTTTTCTCTTTCTTTTCTTTCCTTCCTTTCTTTCCTCTTTTCTCTTTCTTTCCTTTTCTCTTTCTTTCCTTTTTTCTTTCTCTTTCCTTCTTTCCTCCTTTCCTTTCCTTCTTTCTTCCTTCCTTCCTTCCTTCCTTCCTTTTTCATTCTTTTTCATTCTTTTCTTTCCTGGGATTTTCTGGTGGTCTCCATTCAAGTATTAATTAGGTCAAATCCATCTTACCTTTTCCAAGATTAGCCAAAATTTTCTACTTAGCTTCATTCCTTTGAGTAGAGACTTGAATATGATAATGACAATTGGAAATTTTAATTTCAACTGCACAATAGACAAGAAGCTGGTCCAAACAACTCAGACATACACATGGGCATAGAAAAAGAACAGGGTTTCAATCACATAGTCATAAGTGCCCTCTTAACTACGTTTTGGTCTCTCCTGCTGGTGCCCTTGACCTTAGGGATTAAAAAAAACCCTGTCTTTATTCCTAGATGGTTTGGCTGTCCATACAAAATCCCTCATGCTGTTTAAAAGTTTAATTCAACTCATTTTCTCTCCAAGAATAGTGCAGAATATTTCTGCCTTACTTAACAATTACATCTTCTCAGCAGAGGAAAAAAATGAAATCCAAAGAGTGTGGTGTGCATGTCTCAGATGGTTTTTCTTTTTTCTCCCTCATGATTCTCTCTGAAATTAAATTAGAAAATGAGGTGGATCCTTTAATGTTTTGATGAAGGAAAACAAGAAAGGAATTTCAGTAGCACTGAAAGAGAATCTGTAGCATATGTAGAATTTCCCCAACAAAGCAGCCGGAGTTCAGAGGTTTTCCACATGTTTTGTGATTTCCTTAATTTCTTTCATAAAGAGCAAAAAAAATGTAAAGGCAGGTTTGAATATCCTTGGCATGTATCCAGGGATCAAATTCAAAAATTTTCCATACCGGTTCTGTGGTGGGCAGCTTGGTGGGCTTGGTGGGCATGGCAGGGGAAGGATATTGCAAAATCCCCATTCCCTCCCCACTCCAGGGGAAGGATACTACAAAATCTCCATTCCCTCCCCCACTCCAGGGGAAGGATATTGCAAAATCGCCATTCCCTCCCCACTCCTGGGGGAAGGATACTACAAAATCTCCATTCCCACCCCACTCCAGGGGAAGGATATTGCAAAATCCCCATTCCCTCCCCACTCCTGGGGGAAGGATACTACAAAATCTCCATTTCCACCCCACTCCAGGGGAAGGATATTGCAAAATCCTCATTCCTTCCCCACTCCTGGGGGAAGGATACTACAAAATCTCCATTCCCACCCCACTCCAGGGGAAGGATATTGCAAAATCCCCATTCCCTCCCCACTCCAGGGGAAGGATACTACAAAATCTCCATTTCCACCCCACTCCAGGGGAAGGATATTGCAAAATCCTCATTCCTTCCCCACTCCTGGGGGAAGGATACTACAAAATCTCCATTCCCACCCCACTCCAGGGGAAGGATATTGCAAAATCCCCATTCCCTCCCCACTCCAGGGGAAGGATACTACAAAATCTCAATTCCCACCCAACTCCAGGGGAAGGATATTGCAAAATCCCCATTCCTTCCCCAAAATCCTGGGGGAAGGATACTACAAAATCTCCATTCCCACCCCACTCCAGGGGAAGGATATTGCAAAATCCCCATTCCTTCCCCACTCCTGGGGGAAGGATACTACAAAATCTCCATTCCCACCCCACTCCAGGGGAAGGATACTACAAAATCTCAATTCCCACCCCACTCCAGGGGAAGGATATTGCAAAATCCCCATTCCCTCCCCACTCTGGGGCCAGCTAGAGGTGATATTTGCCAGTTCTCTGAACTACTCAAAATTTCCGCTACCGGTTCTCCAGAACCTGTCAGAACCTACTGGATTTCACCCCTGCATGTATCCAAAGGAATTCGCCCTTGAGGCTTACTTTTCTTTTGAAAAAGGCTGTTTCCCATCAGATGGAACCAGTATTCCACATGCATTCACAAACCCCTTTTGTCTAATAGAAAGTCCTCAGACCAGCAAAGGGCAACTCTGTGTATGGTCAAGGGCAGGGAAGAGGGCAAAAGCAACAGTGTCATAAAAAGAAAGGGAAGACCCCTACAGTACTTTCTACGATTTCTACTGTGCCAAGAAGAATCCCATGTTTCAAATCAAAGTCCTTGTTCCTGGTCTCAATCAAATGTGACAGGCTTATTCCCCTCAAACTAGCTAATCTGAACTGCTCACAGGGCTGGAATGACCCGTTGACCATTTCTGAAACCAGGTCACTCCAATGCGTTGGAGAAGCCCGTTGAGAAATAAACAGGCTTCCATTGCCCCAGCTGTTTTGCAGGCTTAATGGAAAATCAGCCCAGGATTAGAAACCCCAATAGGGAAGACAATCTGCCCCTTTGCATTTTTAACCAGCACATTAAAGTTTCAGATGAAGCCTTTCCTTTAGGGAAAACGCTTAGCCTCCTCCTTTAAAAACAAAACGGTGGTTAGATCAGTGCTTCTCAAACTTGGCAACTTTAAAGATTTGGCAACTTTAATTCAATTCCCAGCAGGAATGAAGATCATTGTGAAAAGATTGCAAGGCTAAGGAAGGGAGGGTAAAGGGGGAGAATGTATGAAAGGAGGTATATCTAGAAATAAATTAGATTGGCTAGTTTAAGGATGGGTGATTTGGTTGTTGGTTGCTTTGTGGCATACAGAGCCATCTATTGGCGAGGGGAGGGATGTCAAAAAGATGGTGTCCACAACTGCACAGTTGGCTTTACTTTTTTTTAACATGTTTTATTTATTAATTTATTTTATTCATTGAATTTATATTGCCGCCTATTCACCCATGGCGACTCAAGGCAGCTTACAGAATATAAAATCTCATTTAAAACAATAAAATTAATAAAAAGTATCAAATAAATTAATTTAATAAAATAAAATCACTCCCCACCCACCCCTGCTGCTGCCAGCGACAGCATTACTTTTGTGGCATTACTGCTGTCATCTTGATGTTTTTGACCGGGGCCATCACATTCACCTTGGTATCATCCAGTCTGGGCTGCAAAGCTCCAGAGCATCCCCTTCCACTTACAGTAACAGAGTTTGAGACTTCCCTTTCTTGTCTTCCAAGCTTGAAAAGAAACATTTTGGATTTGCAGAAATTCACATTTGAAACCAACTTTTGCTTAAATGGCAATTTTATTAAATCAAAAAAGAAACTGTAATTCGTTACTCAACAAGTCAAACATTCCTGGCTATTTAGGACTTGGCCCATGGCAGGTTCCCACTACTTGTTAGTATGGATGGCTTTCGGTAGTAGTCAGCTCTTAGTATTCAAAAAGTTGGTTTTCACATTGTGCCAATGCCGAGTTTCTTTAACCACTGCTTGGTGAATAATCTACAAAGGGGCAGGGTTCACACATTATATTAAAGCATTTCTTGTGCAAATAAGTCTGAATAGACCCTCTTTTTGTCTTAATGCTATAGGTTTGTCTTTCAACGATTTATGTTCTTTTAACCTTGGTTGAACACCATATATACTACTCTTCTCTGTATCAAGATATGTTACAGGAAAACAGGATAAAAATCAATTAATGACCAGTAAAAGCAAACCATGATTGAAAGATCGTAACAGCTAGATTCATACAACCACAGACAAGCCACAGCTTAGCTCAGGGGTCAGCAACCCACGGCTCTGGAGCCACATGTGGCTCTTTCATCCCTCTGCTGCGGCTCCCTGTCATTCAGAATATGTGTCACAACTGCCAATGTGCAACACCCACCGACGTGCAATTTATTAAGCTTTTCGATCCCCGGTAGGCCAACCATGGATAAATCCAAGAAAAAAAAGTTTCAGAAGAAAACAGAACCTTTAATTCAACTATATATGCTAGTTTTGTGGCCGCTCAGGAAATAGTCAGGCACGGGAAGAGTTTTGTGGCTCCCAGTGTTTTCTTTTCTGTAGAAAACGGGTCCAAACGGGTCTGTGGGAAATGGGTCTGAGTGTTTAAGGTTGCCGACCCCTGGCTTAGCTTCATGTAAAGTCAGCATATAAATACTCTTAAATATCCCAGCTGAAGAACCTCCCCGGGCCTTGTTTGCATTCTTGATTTCCTCCCCTTTTGCTTCTCCAGTTTGCATTTAAGATGAAGGCTATTTAAGATTCCTGGAGTAATCCTAGTTGACAACATTTCTTGCCTCATTGTTGTTAATGAGCTGCTGGCTTTTGATCTGGAGCATCTGATGCAGAGACCAAAGTTCTTGCCATGACACCTTTCATTGGCTTCCTTAATTCTTCCGCTTGATTTGTGCTTATTTTCTTCCAGTGCTGTGAAAATGGACTGTTCATTAAAAATAGACTCTTATTCCCAGGATAAGTCAAGGCTCCCATTTAGTCAAAGTCCATTTCCAAATCTTTGCATTAAGGTCAGCGTTTCCTAATTTTAGCCGCTTGAAGATGGGGTGACTTCAATTCCCAGAATTCTCCATTCTGCCCTGAGTTGATTGTATTCCCCTTTAAAAGCAATTAAATTAGTAGCTAATCACATTGGATGGTCATGAATTCAATATTTCATGTTATTGGAAAAAATATTAACTTCAATCAATTCTGAATCACTTATGTGCTGTGATGGATGATTCCAAGTCTTGATGTTGTATG
Source organism: Diadophis punctatus similis (assembly GCA_023053685.1). Taxonomy (NCBI): domain Eukaryota; kingdom Metazoa; phylum Chordata; class Lepidosauria; order Squamata; family Dipsadidae; genus Diadophis; species Diadophis punctatus. The sequence continues at coordinate 22,171,619 of JALIGW010000001.1, forward strand.
AAAAAGAATAAAACTTTGTCTAAATATTCTTTTTTTTTTTAATTGACAAAAGGTTGTAGTTCTTCCTTATGGAGCAGCTCCTGTAACCTTCTGATCATCATGTACTTTTCTGTGCATTGCCAAATAATTAATGAGAAGATACGTGCCATATTTTATTCCATCAGCTCCACCAGATGAGCACAGCTTGATAACCAGTTCTGGACACCACTTAGCACTTGCACAAAGCACAAACAACCCCCCTTTTGAAGTACCGGAAGCCAGGATTTAAATCAATGCCAAAAGTTGGTTTGAAATTGAAATCTCTGCAAATTTTTTCAGGCCTGGGAGACTTAACTAATGTAAATCTTCAAGGTTGTTAATGAATGAGGGAATTTGCCAGCCTAAGTTCTACACCTCAGCCTCAGGGCTAGATCAAATGTAGTTTAAGCTAAACATTTGCACAGTGTGCTAAATTAGGATATGTTTAACTTTGGCCACTTTGTGAATTTGTAGCCTAGAGGGCTATGCAAACCCAACTTAAGGCTCAATGCATTCTCTGAATCCAGAAAATTGGGTTAATTTGATAACCAAGATAAGCAAGCATTATGCAAATTCAGCCAAAGGTTTTAGAAGACTAATCCTTGAGCACATTCTAGATCCTTGCTGTATATTTTGCTGCCATAATAGCTGGATTCACATATGGCAGTAAGCCGTGATATGGTGGTTTGGGACTGGTTTAGTGTGATATCTGTAGAAGTCTTCTCCAACCTAATACCCACCAGATGAGTTGGGATGGACACACCAGAGGTGGGTTCCTGCCTGTTTTTGCCGGTGCGGTTAATAGCTGTTGTTCGGCGCAGAGCCAAAGACGCTGCTGCCGTTCGCGGCGTGGGAGCTTTTCTCAGGCGCTTTCCCCGCCCGCATGGATGCCGCCAATTGCGTTCTTTTGCCCTCTGCGCATGCAGAACGCTTTGCGCATGTGCAGAGGGCAAAAGAACGCATTTGGCAGTGTCCATGCAGGCAGCGGCAGCACCCGGGGAAAGCCCCCATGCCGCGAACGGCAGCAGCGCCTTCGGCTCTGCGCCGAACAACAGCTATTAACTGCACCGGCAGGAACCCACCTCTGGGACACACCCCATATAAGAGTGTCGGGAGCAGGCCCACGGGCCAGATGTGTCACACACTGGCCACACCCATGCCTGGTTTAGTGAAGGGAGGGGGAAGTTGCGATACTTCACATGACAACACGAGTTTGACACCCCTGGTCTGGAGGAAGACTCTTGAATGCCTTCTTATTGCAAATGTTTACTTGATTTATTCATTATGTGCCATCAAGTTGCTGTGGATAGTTTGCAACTACATAGGTAATTTACATGCTTACATTTATTGGGGGTTGGGGAGAATGTCCAACCAAATTGTAGAGGGTATACAATTGAGAAGTTCATAAAATGAACAGAAAAGAAAATGAAAATTATTTGCCTAGCTCGATGTTCCTCAATCTCAGCAGGTTTAAGATGTGCGTACTTCTTTTTTTAAAAAAACAAGTTTTTTTATTTTTTTTCCATATAAACATACACATTTTGTGGATAGTACATTGACTGGGTCAAATCTTTTATAAACAATGTCTTTTTTAAACAACTATTAAGCAATAATAGTACGAATGAGTATGTGTAGTCCTAATATTCCAACAATGCTATTCTCTTTTCATAATCCTTTATCATTTTCCAATTCATTTAAACATAAATAACATTTCTTTATGCCATGTATTTGTTCCCCTACTAAATGCTATTATTTAATCTTTTAAAAATTACTCATTATACCACCATAACTTCCATATTCCAAATGTGTAGGATTTTTAATAATGCCAAATATTAACAATATTTAATCAATCCCGGGAGTGTATCTCAAAGTGCCCACAATTTCCAATCCTTAATATATAAAATTCACAATATACTTTAACACGCTGTAAATATTAATAATACAACTAAATTTCCTAATCCTAAATTTCCATCTACTAATCTTAACAGAGAAGAGCAACAAAAATGATTAGGGGACTGGAGGCTAAAACATATGAAGAACGGTTGCAGGAACTGGATATGTCTAGTTTAATGAAAAGAAGGACCAGGGGTGACATGATAGCAGTGTTCCAATATCTCAGGGGTTGCCACAAAGAAGAGGGAGTCAAACTTTTCTCCAAGGCACCTGGGGGTAGAACAAGAAGCAATGGGTGGAAACTAATCAAGGAGAGAAGCAACTTAGAACTAAGGAGAAATTTCCTGACAGTTAGAACAATTAATCAGTGGAACAGCTTGCCTCCAGAAGTTGTGAATGCTCCAACACTAGACATTTTTAAGAAGATGTTGGATAACCATCTGTCTGAAGTAGTGTAGGGTTTCCTGCGTAAGCAGGGGGTTGGACTAGAAGACCTCCAAGGTCCCTTCCAACTCTGTTGTTATTATTATTATTATTATTATTATTATTATTATTATTATTATTATTATTATTATTATTATTATTATTATTATTATTATTATTATTATTATTATTATTATATATACTACTATTTTCCCTGTTAGTAATTTTCCATTTTATTAATATATTTTCTTATGTTTATATTTCTTATATTTTCTTATTATCCATCATCTCTTAACCTTTTTAAAATCCATCATTTATTGACTTTTTAGTCAGCCTTTTATCTCTCTCTCTCTCTCTTGGAGTCCTATAGCTCTTTTTGATATTTTTGTGCCTGCTGAACATTCCCTTCTGAATAACCTTTATCTCTTTCTGCTGTATTATTTGAACACCCTTCAACAAAACTTCCTTCTTTTTTAAAAAGAATTTTTTCTTTTTTTTTCTTTTTCTTTTTCTCTTTTTTGGGGAAAGTTTTTTTCTTTTCTCTCTATTCTATCGTAAGCTTTTGAGGAGTTATCTAATTGATTCCTACTTATTCCTGGGGCGGGAATGGTGCTTGGAATTCTGGGAGCTGAAATCCACACATCTTAAACCCTCTGAGATTGAGAAACACTGGTCTAGCTATTTCGCTTCTTCCTTTATTTTTCAGCAGAAGAGCAGGAGGAGAGCATGTTTTGCCTTCTGCCCTCGGGCACAGGATTAAGAGCTATTGGGAGAATGCACACCATCAGTATCCCAAGAATAGCATCAGGACAAGGGGAGGTCAACCTGGCTTCATCCATCAACTAAGAAGGAGCAGCTGCAACAGTCTTAGCTCTGCCAACCTCCTCCCCATTCCTGTCCATCAGAAAGCTCTTTGCTCTAGTAACCACCTGCTGCCCTGGGACCCCAGAAGCACAGGTGGGAGTTCTCTCTGGATTACTCTCCTCCTAAAGGAACTAGACCTACCCACTGCTGTAGGTAACACACACACACACACACACACACACACACACACACACACACACACACACACACACCAGCCACATTGGATATTAATCATTTTGTGCATCAGTGTATTCTCAACTTTGGCAAGTTGAAAATGGGTGGACTTCAAGTTGCCATGGTAAAGAAATACTATTTTATATCAAGAACCGATTTCTGCCCTCCCTTTTTCCCTTCCCTATTTCTTTGCCTTTTTAGTTGGGAAGTACAATGATGGAGACTGACAGGCACTCACTCTCTTTTTTCTGAACTGCTTTGTGACTGTCAATTGTCTTTTAAAAGAAGAAGAATTTGGTAAATAAATGAATAATTTTTCTGGTCTGCAGAAAGTGATTGGCAGCTGGTTTGGGGAAAGAATGAGATAATTCTACACATTAAGTAGAGCTCATTTACGGATGTCGGACAAATCATGGAGAACAGAGAAAGCAGCTGCCAACTTTAATGGGACCCCCATGTTCAGAAGTAGCTAATATATATCTGCCAGAAAAAAAAGATAGCTTAGAGCTGCTAAGGTTGTACGTGTGAGGACTGGTTGTAAGTCACTTTTCTTATACAGATTAACAGAGTTGGAAGGGACCTTGCAGGTCATCTAGTCCAACCCCCTGCCCAAGCAGGAGACCCTTACATCTGCCTCTACCTAGGATCGAACTCACAACCTCCTGATTGTGAGGCAAGAGCTCCACCTCTAGTCAACGTGAACAGTTGTTAAACAAATGGGTGAAAGTCGAGGACTACCTGTATATCTGTAGCACATATTTACCTCTGATTGCACACTTTCTCTTCTTCTGTTGTTTTGAGAGCTGAGAATGTCTCAGCTGGATGTGAGTCTACATTCTCTTCACAACCAATGAAGAAACCACACATGAGCAACCAAAGCCACCTGGACTGCTTAGTAGCTAAAGTCTCCATGGTCCAAACCCAGCACTCCATTCATGCTTATAAAATGTGGAACTCTGTCCTTACAAGCGTGGAAGCTTATTCTCAAAGGCTGATCCAGCTTGAGCCTGCTGACATTATGCTGGCATTTTGATCTTGTGGAAGATGGTCATGGTACAGAGATTATTGAGGGGTAGTAATGGCCACTCCTCTGGCCTCTGTTCTATTTTTTAGCAGCCATGCACTAACAGGATCAGGTAGCTGTGTCTCTCACTGTCACTGTTTCTGGCCATTTGTACAATTATTCAGAGTCAATTGCCTACATTCCCCTTCCTCTAAGTCAGTAGTTCCCACTGACTTAGTGGGAACCTGGGGGTCGGGACCCCTTTGGGGGTCAAATGACCATTTCCCAGGGGTCGCCCTGGCATCCTCAGCTCTCCCCCCACCCCACTGCCACAAGCCTGGCCATATCGACTCAACTCGCCCGAGCCCTCCGATTGGTCGGGAGAGGTGCCATTCGGTGAGAGGCGTTTGTGACGCCTGGCGGCCAAGCTTTGGCAGCATCAGCTAAGGGGCCAGCTTTGCTCTCAATTCTGGGAGTTGAAGTCCAGGCACCTTAAAAGTTGCTGAGATTGAGAAATATTGCTGTACACTTGTTGGTTATCAAGTCTAAATACAGAAGTAGACTTGTTGTGGAAGATGATATTCCTTGTGCTCTTGCAAAGACTGGCCCGAGAATTTCTGATCTGGCATAATTACATATTGTTTTTGTGATTAATCGCTATGCTTTAATTATGTTCAATTTGTAACAATGAAAATACATCCTGCATATTAGATATTTACATTATGATTCATAACAGTAGCAAAATTACAGTTATGAAGTAGCAACGAAAATAATTTTATGGTTGGGGGTCACCACAACATGAGGAACTATATTAAGGGGTCGCGGCATTAGAAAGGTTGGGAACCACTGCTCTAAGTTAATGATTGCAAACTCATTTGGGCTTGGTTGAATAGAACTTACCGTACTAGCAGCAGTATTTTTTTTTTGTAGTACATTTATTGAATAGCCCGAAGGCCTTTTCAAAAAGAAAAACAGAACAAACAGGTACAGAAAGAACCGTACAAAAATATACATGGTACATGACATCAAAATTCAACGATATCAAAATTCAATAACTAAATTTCTAAAACTAGATAACTCAAATAAAATATCTCGTCTCTAACTCAGCTCATCTTTCTTACAATCAATGAAATTCTTTTCAATGTAGCTGGCTCGTATTGCTGTCATCCTATTAAGATAGCGAGTAATAGCCCTTACCAGGGGAGGAGAGTCTGCCTTCAATAGAAATGTTGATTTATGCCTTACATTCCAGTGGGAAAATTTATTTATAATTGGGAACAGATAGTGTTTTCTTACTTCCTCATACATCCTACATTCAAATATTATATGCGCCGTATCCTCGACAACTTTTGCCCCACATATACATGTTCTTTCGTCATACGGGATTTTCCGATACCGGCCGAATTTAACGTTAGTATCTAAAAGTTCAAATCTAAACTTGACAAATAATTCTCTCTCCACTGATGGCATTTCTAGGAGTAAATATTTTTCCAGGGTGAAAGCTGTTTTAACTGCTGTCAGAAGCTTAAGGGAATGATTAGTTGAAAAAGTTGCCATGTCCATTTGCCCATGTATATCTTTAATCCGTTGTTTAACTTGCTTCAATGTGTCGCACAACGGAAATCCTATGCCAGTGATGGCGAACCTTTTTTTCCTTGGGTGCCGAAATAGTGCACACGCGCACTATTGCACGTGTGCGCGTGCCCACACCCATATTCAATGCTCCCCCACGTGCACCTGCTCCCCCATTTCTTGACTTCCGGTGGACCCGGTAGGCCCATTTTTTGCCCTCCCCGGGCTCCAGAGGCTTTCTTGGAGCTTGGGGAGGGCAAAAACGCCCTCCCCTGCCACCCTGGAGGCCCTCTGGAGGCCAAAAACGCCCTCCCAGAGCCTCCGTGCGAGCCAAAAATCAGCTGGCGGGCGCCCACATGCACGCTGGACCTGAGCTAGGGCAACAGTTTGCGTGCCAGCAGATATGGCTCCGCGTGCCACCTGTGGCACCCGTGCCATAGGTTCGCCATCACAGCCCTATGCCATATCGATTCAATATATCTGACAACCGAGTAAACCAAAAATACCTTTGAGGGTTTAAGATCTGCTGTTCCTCTAGGCCAGTGGTGGCGAACCTTTTTCGGCTCGCGTGCCGAAAAAGGGGGGGTGCGCTCGCGTGCGCTCACGTGCCCACACCCATTCCCTCCCCCCCACGCATGCGCACAACACCCCCCCATGCTGCCTCCTGCGCATGTGCACACACCCCCACCCCCGCACAGGCCCACTTACCGGAGCCTGGAACGACGAAACGGAGCCTGGAACGATGAAACCGGCAAACCGGAAGTGCGAAAAAACGCACTTCCGGTTTGCCGGTATGCTGTTTTTTGCACTCCGGAGGGTTCAGGGAAGCTCCCTGAAGCTCCGGAATGCAAAAAACTACAAAATGGACAAACCGTAAGTGCGGAAAAGTGCACTTCCGGTTTGTCCGTTTTGTAGTTTTTTGCATTCCGGAGCTTCAGGGAGCTTCCCTGAACCCTCCGGAGTGCAAAAAACAGCACACCGGCAAACCCGAAGTGCGTTTTTTCGCACTTCCGGTTTGCCGGTGGGAACCCTCGCGTGCCGGCTTCTATGGCTCCGCGTGCCATAGGTTCGCCACCACGGCTCTAGGCAGATTTTAGGAAGTCTACTGGCTTCCATCTGAGTCATTTTTAGCCAGTAGGCTACCGCCCTAGTGATTGTATAGGTATACAGTGAAAAATGTCCCAATTCAGCTCTGACAGTTGCCGTGGAAGTGGAATTATTTAATTTAATAATATTTAATTTAATAAATGTTCTTATAGGCCGCCCAATCCCGTGGGACTCAGTGCGGCGTACAACAGAATAAGAAGCGTACAATAAAAACAATTATCATAATTTAAAATTAAAAGGCATAGTTAAAACAATTATAAAAACAACATTCATGGGGGGAATCTGATCTTCCTATTCACCCCGCCTGCCGGAAGAGCCAAGTTTTTATGGCTTTACAGAAGGCCAGCAGGGTGGGGATAGTCCGGATCTCTGGTGGGAGTTGGTTCCAGAGGGACGGGGCTCCCACAGAGAAGGCTCTTCCCCGTGGCCCCGCCAACCGACATTGTTTGGCCGATGGGACCCGGAGGAGGCCCTCTCTATGGGACCTAACCGGTCGTAGGGAGATATGTGGTAGGATGCGGTCCCGAAGGTAACCTGGCCCTGAGCCATGTAGGGCCATTTACCCCCAGCATCCTCCTTAACAAATTAATACTACCAATGAGTTAAGTGGCCAAATTCTGGGTGCAAAATTGTCAGGCTTAAGAGCCTGCCCTGGATATTTGAGGAAGTGAGAAAGTTATGAAGTGCAGTGCCACCCTGGAATTATATTTTGTATATCTACATTGCTGATGGTCCTATTTGTAGAATAATTCACTAGCCCATCCTCCTTTCCCAATCTGACTTTCTTTTTCTGATTCTAAATGAATGCATTCTGGAAACATGTTTAATCTGAAGCTGTGGGATCAATCAGTTGCCATCAAGCACCATAATGGAGAAGCACAAAGCAATCTGTTAAGCTATTGGGGTGGGCGAAAAGAGCTGGATTTAAACCGTGCTGAGCATAAGAGGGATCACACACCACATGTTGACAGAGGACAACCATTGCTTAAAGTAGTTTCATTCGCATATGTATTTAAGATTTTTATCTAGCTGTGCTGTATCTGTGTAGCTTATGCTGAGTTCACTGCCCAGGAGTCTGGCTATTACCATATGGTTCATATAAGATTGATCCATAATGGGTGGGTTCCACTTACCTTCACCACCGGTTCGCATTGCGATGTTTTGCACGCGCATGCACGCTCCACTCATACGTGCGCACGTCCTTACGCAATTTGGCTTCCGCACATGCTCAGAAGCAGGAATTAGCCCGAAACAAAGCTGAGGAGCTCATCAGTTGTGCTTCGGGCGAAGAAATAAAGGTCAGAATTCACCCGCGGGCGGGCGGGCCCCTTTTTAAGCTGCAGAAGGGGGAAAATTTGCACAAAATAAAAAAAAAAGATGGTGGCACGCACGGAATGGCACCGACAGTGACGTCACGAACGAGTCGCTACCGGTTCGGCCAATCCGGTTCGAACCGGGAGGAACCCACCCCTGATCCATAAGTTATATGACCTGGATTTGCACAATACACTAAGCCATTTTAAAAAAAAACCAAAAAGTTAAAACTAACCAAGCTTAGAATCATAGAATGATAAGAATTGGAAGGGACCTCATCTAATCTAATCCCCTCCTCAGTGCAACTTAAGTTTGTTGTAGGAATGCAGCCAGTCAATTTTTTATAGATTTTCTTAAATGTGTTGTGTGGCATTAAGAAAGCTGTGAGAAAGCCATGTTCTCAAATTTGGATTAGGTGTTGGACCTTACAGAAACTTTCTACTATGTGCCTAGAATGAAGATGATTGCTCGATAGAGATGGAAGTTGTATAATTCAGTGTTTTTCAAACTTGACAACTTTTAAGATTTGTGGACTTCAATTTCTCTTTAATTTTTTTTATTAATTTCCATATTTTACATATTACAATATTTGTAGACAGATCTGCCACCATTTATAAATATCGCTACTATATTTATACAATTTATACATTATTTTATCATATTTTCTAATCCTGTGTCCTCGTCCCACACTGTTTCTTCAAATTTCTATTATTAGTCCAGTTGTACCATTTTTCCCAAACATCGTAGTAATCTGAATTTTTTTGTCCTCTGAGTTCAATCGTTAGTTTGTCCATTTCAGCACAGTCGTATATTTTTTTGATTATCGAACTGTCCATAGGTGTATTGGGATTCTTCCAGTTTTGTGCATACACAATTCTGGCCGCCCTAGTGATGTGGAGGATTGGATATTTGATGCTTTGGCTATATTGTCCTTTAAATATTCCCAGTAGAAAAAGTTCCGCCGTATATTCTACTGAGGAGTGTGGACTTCAATTTCTATAATACTCCAGGCAGCATGCTGGCTGAGGAATTCTGGAAGTCCACACATCCTAAAGTTGCCAAGTTTGAAAAACACTGGCTCAATTCATAGGTTAGCAGTTACCCTTAGTTGTCTCCTAAGGACAGCAGTGCAAAAACCTGTGACATTAGGAACCAGAATATCTCATTGTCTGTTAGCACAGAGGATGAGCTGCTGGAGCTTCTCAATCACACAATAGCTCAAGGCATCCATAACAAGCTAAAAGTCGCATTTAAGGTCAACACAATCAGCAACAGTATTGGCCATCTTTTTTTAAAAAAGATGCTATCCATGAGCTGTCCAAGGTCCTGATAATGCCTTGCTCAGCCAACACATGGTCCCATTCTTTTCTTTCCTTCTCTGGAAGAAAATTGCCTTCCACTCAACTCCCCAAAGTCCCCAACTAGGCTCAGACAGAAGAGTTGGGTTCACTCAAAGCACTAAACCATAAAAACTTAGGGATGCTTTTGCATTAATTTCATTGGCCAAGAAATGCAAGTTTCCCCCCAGAAATCAAAAGTACCGGTATATTAAATTTAAGGGCAGCCACCTCCACATAATACCTAGATTTCAGATACTCTCTATGGATGGAGAGAGGGCTTCTTTTAGCAGAGATGGATGAAACCAGTTTTAGCCCCCCCCAAAAAAGCCAATGAAGAATCCCTTGCATGATCAAGACAGATATACAACTGAAGCTTCTTCCCTGAAAAGGAATGCAGTAGCCTTGGGGTGTCACTGCAAAGATTTAGCCAGTTCTCTTTCAACTGCCTTTTCTCTCATCACACCAACGGGGGGGGGGGGGAGATCAGGACTGTATCAAGATTATTGGAGGCTCTGCAGGACCAGGAGAACGGCTGGGTTGTGTAAAACGCTTAACTGGTTAAAGAATTAATCAGTTCTGAGATCGAAGAATACATGGGACTCTAAACTAGCCAACAGGCTTGAGTTTTCACAAGACACTCCCCATAAAGGTTAAATTAATTAAGCTTAACTTTTATGCAAATGAAGCCACTAAATCTTTTAACTGACATGATTGAATATATTGCATGAATTCAGTCTCTGAATTCAGAGTACAGAATTCAGAATTCAGAGTCATGAATTCAGAGTCATGAATTCAGAATTCAGAGTACAGAGAAGAGCAACAAAGATGATTAGGGGACTGGAGGCTAAAGCATATAAAGAATGGTTGCTGGAATTGGGTATGTCTAGTCTGATGAAACGAAGGACTAGGGGAGACATGATAGCAGTATTCCAATATCTCAGGGTTGCCACAAAGAAGAAGGAGTCAAGCTATTCTACAAAGCACCTGAGGGTAGAACAAGAAGCAATGGGTGGAAACTAATCAAGGAGAGAAGCAATTTAGAACTAAGGAGAAATTTCCTGACAGTTAGAACCATTAATCCGTGGAACAGCTTGCCTCCAGAAGTTGTGAATGCTCCAACACTGGAAGTTTTTAAGAAGATGTTGGATAACCATTTGTCTGAAGTGGTGTAGGGTTTCCTGCCTAAGCAGGGGGTTGGACTAGAAGACCTCCAAGATCCCTTCCAACTGTTATTCTATTCTATTCAGTCACTGTGGGTGATTCACACATACACACAGCAGTAGCAGTACTATTACCCTCTGATATGAAGATGTGGATAGCATCACCAACTTCTTCATCTGGATAAAAACACATGACAAGCATCACAAAAAACAAACAACCCCCACCCATCCCAAATTAAATGATGTAGGACAAAAATTTTCCAGTATATGTTCCAGAATTCTAACAAGAAAAGTGAGAAACGCTAATATTCAAAAGGCTGGGATGGTTGGCCTGGATCACCAAAATAAAGGGGTAAAAGGTGTAACATTTAGATCTGTTTTAGGCACACAAAATGGCATTTTCATGTCAAGAGATGTCTTGCGAAATCTTAAGTTACAGCCTCACAGTAGAGACTTTTTGCACTCATGTTGTTCATCATGATAGGTGTTGCCAAAACTGATCTTTTTCATACACTTGTAGCCAATTTTGCAAGCAATGTCTCACATCATGTTTTTAAAGAAAGAAAGAAAAATGGAATACAATTTCATTCACCGCAAAAGCCCAGGGAGTGCCATTTTAAAAAAAACTTCAGCTGGGCCAGAGATCACGTATAAACTTTGGGTGCTCCAACCTGCTCATTCTAATATTGTCTCCTCAGCTAACAACCCCCTGCACGTCTATCAGTAGCCTCAGTAACTGCTGGTTCTGATATCCTATTAGCAATACTATTTATAGCCTGGAATTAATAACCTGCCTCCAGCCAAGGGGAGGTAGTGGAGAGGAAGCAAGAATTGACAGGTGCTTTGAATCTGAGCAGAAGCTGCTCTGTTTAGAGTCAGGCAAAAACTGTAGCTGGTCTTTATAGCAATAGCACTATAGCAATAGCACTTATACTTACATACTGCTTCATAGTGCTTTACAGCCCTCTCTAAGCGGTTTACAGAGTTCAGCATATTGCCCCCAACAATCTGGGTCCTCATTTTACCGACCTCAGAAGGATGGAAGGCTGAGTCAACCTAGAGCCGGTGAGATCTGAACAGCTGAACTGCTGAACTAGCAGCCAGCTGAAGTAGCCTGCAGTGCTGCACTCTAACCACTGCACCACCTCGGCTCGTTAGAGCCTCATCCTTCAGAGAAGGATTTTTCCCTGTTCTTTCCTAACTGACCATTCCCAATGTCTTCATGGGCAGAAAGATGTGCCTCTAGTAGAAATGATCTCACCTCTTATGATTTTTTTAAAAAACCACAAGTTTCTACTACATGTGAGTGAAAAAGCTAAAATTGTGTATGAGTTGGGTATAGGTTGATTAAGAAAATCCAGAGAATCATTTGATCAGGACAGAAGAGACTAACTAAAAGCATCAAGGGTTTATCGCATCTCCTGTAGCTATGGACAGGTTTACATTAGAACCACAAAATGCAGTTTCCACCCCTGACTGATGAAACATGAGAAGTGGTGTAGACTAGAATAGTCCCCAAAACCATTAAAACATGGACTGCATCATAATGATGATAAAATTCAATTCAAGGACACGTGTGCTATCAATAAATATAAAACAATTACGTACACTATGCTGCATTTTGCTATGCCACATAAAATAAAATAAAATTACATACACTTGCACAGAGAGGCTGTTGAGATTCACAAACATCTCAACAGCTTCAATAAGAAAAAAAAAAGTCTGAAGGTTAACAAAGTCTGGTTACCTGCCCTGTACTACACCAAGATCCTGTCCAAAAGGAATCAGCTCCTGAAAATGGGCAAATCAGAAACTTTGAACAAAGACTCAATCAAGGTTCACTTCCTCAGACCAACCACCAGAACTGTCACAATGTGATTTTTTGATTGTCAGCTGTACTCACATGTCAGACTTTATGACCCCGAGATTTTAATACAGCAAAGCAGTCAAGTGAAGAGTGATCTGCGCATATGCACATTCCATTCTATTCTCCATTACTCTTCTTATGCTGTCCTTCGTTGGAGAAGGACCTATTCTTAGATTGTCAAGATGTAGTCATCAAGATTTATTGGTTTCGTATTATTTTCTACGGAAATAAATATCTTGTTATTTAGACTTTTACTCGCGTTTTATTTTGTCAAGGATTAGTTTCCAAAGGAAAAGATTCATCACCTCTAAGATTTATTTTCTCATCCTAACAAGAACAGAGCAAAACAAAACAAAATCAATTAGGAATCAGCACTCCAAAAATGACCAATCTAAGCCAGCATGAACAAAGGCTCAATCAGGAACCAACATTGCCAAAATGACCAATCAGGATCAGGCACAAAGAACCAAAGACTAGCCTGAACCAATCAGAAACCAAGTCGGCTACAGACCAATCAGAAGTCAGGGCACCTGGCTATAAAGACAGACGCCCAGTCAGTCCCTGCTCAGTTACCTTTGGTCTTTGTGGTGGATTATTTTGTCTCCGATGATGCCAGACATAGTTCACAATTGCTGCTGAAACATCAGAAAATCTGTTGTCTAGACACTTTATTTAATATATTGCCTTTATTGTTTTTACAAACAACTCAAGACATTGAACATGTTTAATATTTCTTCCTCTTATTTTCCCCACAAAAACAACTCTGTGAGATAGATTGGACTGAGGGAGTGTGACTGGCCCAAAGTCTTTCATGCCCAAGGCAGGACTAGAACTCATGGTCTCCCCGTTTCTACTCCAGTGTTTAACCATTAGACCAAACTGGCTCTCTAGACTATGGTCATTATACCCTGAGGCCCAGCACTGCCCAGCTATGAAATCCTACTGCAGCATATTAAAATGAGTTGTTGGAAGTATAAGATTATTTCAGTCATGTCTAGCTCATGAACTATTGATACAAGCATCTGCTCTGCATAATTTATAAGAGAATTTTTAAAAAGAGGAAAGCCCTGGGGCAGGATGTTGAGTTCACCCCCAAAGCATGGAGGCACAACAAATTTGCACATCTCCTGTAAATCCACATAAATTCGGTAGAACTGGCTTCTGACCAGATGCACACAGCATTGCTCCTCTAATTCAGCCTCTCTGCATACCTGTCTTTCTCTCCCACTGGCAATGAATTATTCCCATTCTATGTCAGACAGAAATCATCTGCCATTCTACCAAGATACCCAAACTGAACATTAACCACCAACTGTTCTGATTTCTTGTTTCGGGGATGTCTTTGCAGTGATGTGACACATTTCTGACATCAAACATGACAAGCTCTGTTTGTTTCTCCACACTGAGTCAAGCTGTAACCCATCCAGCTCCAATCCACCAGCAGTGAAAAATTGAGAAGCAAGATGTGCAAGCCCTAGAAGAGTGCGGTGTGTGTGTGTGTGTGTGTGTGTGTGTGTGTGTGTGTGTGTGTGTGTGTAGGGTGTCGTGGTTTCTTCTTCTACTACATTTCCCAAAACAGAGAGAGGCTTTCACAAATCTTTCTGTCTCTCCCCTAGCAACGTTGTGATAAGATCCTAAATATATTGAGAAAGTTCAGCTCCTTTCGTCTTTCATGGAGGGAAGAGATCAACACACCTGCAAAGGAAATCCATGCTATCAGATGCTGTCGGTTATTCATTATTTGAAGGGCCACTTAAAAAAAAACACCCCACTACTTTCTTTCTTTCTTCCCACCCATCTTAAATTTATGTTTGAAGCTTCTTCACTTTAAAGTTGTCGGATCTCATACAGAATCAAATAAAGTTGAAGATATGAATTAAAAAGAAAACCAGATTGAATGTGTTTTAAAATTAAAAGGTACAGAGAACAGGAGGGGAAGAGAGAAATCAATACAGTTATCTATGGGCCTCTCTGCATGGCTGATCTGAAGTGCTCTCCCCCCCCCTCCTGGAGTCACGCAAAATAACAGTCCCCATTGCTGATTCTGACCCTGCCTCCAAATCGCTGTAGAATATCCGACCCAAAGGTGCTTTTCCAAAAGGCAACTAGACTGTGGTTTTCCTTGAAGATGTTCTCATCCAAGAAGCTTCTTCAGTTCCTGGTGAGAATGAAACATCTTCAAAGGAAAAACAAAGGAAGTCCAGTTGCCTTTTGAAAAAGCACCTTTGGGACAGCCATGACTTGAATGACTGAGAATCTCCATAGACATGTTGAATACCTGACTTCCCAAGAAAATGAATGATAAAGCTAAAGACATTCCCCATATCTTGAGACTGTCCTTCAATGGGGGCAGTGCCCTTTGGAATGAGGGTGGATTAACACAGTACTGTTAAACTTAAGGACAATTTAAACCTGCCTCCTTCATGGTCTAGGGCAGCGGTTCTCAACCTGTGGGTCGCGACCCCTTTGGGGGTCGAACAACCCTTTCACAGGGTTCGCCTAAGACCATCGGAAAACACATATTTCCGATGCTCTTAGGAACCGAGACACCGCTCCTCTATCCGTCTCCAGGCAGGTCCATCCACATGCAAATAGACTACTGCAAAAAAAATCTGTACCATGGGAACTTCTGAGTATGCGCAGAAGCCGAATTTCCAACACTGCGCATGCATCGCCATCTTGTTTTTGGCTTTTTTTTGCAATTTTAAAAAAAAATGGCACTGCGCATGCATGCGCAAAGCGCACGTGCGTCCACGAGGCGCACCCACAAAGCGCAGGAGGAAGCGAACCGGCAGCGAGGTAAGTTAGAACCCACCCCTGAGTTTCCTAATACAAGTAATTGTATTATTTTATGGTCGGGGGTCACCACAACATGAGGAACTGTATTAAAGGGTCGCGGCATTAGGAAGGTTGAGAACCACTGGTCTAGGGCAAGATGAAGTCAGTGGTCATGAGACATAGCTTTAAAACACGATACAAGTTGGGGAAATGTATATTACCTCATGATATGTGGATTAAGGACGGAAGCCATGATTGGCTGAGCTGCTCTGATGTCATCCCACAGGTAAATAAGTCCTTGGCTACTATTGGTTATGATAATGAGATTTCAGAAAAGGAAAGGTAACAGGTAACAGTAACTGAGTTGGAAGGGACCTTGGAGGTCATCTAGTCCAACCCCCTGCTCACGCAGGAGACCTGTACTAGGGATTCAAATCGCCGAACTGCAAAACTTTCTGATCGACAAGCTCAGTGTCTTAGCCACTGAGTCACCTAGTCAGGTCTAAGAAGATAACATGGGGGGGGGGGGGACAAGTGGTTTAGAAAAGAAGGCAACCAAACTTCCTAGCAAAGAGGAGTGTAAAGAACAGTGACAAAAGAGAGCAGCTTGGGAAATAAACTGTGATGAAGAATGAACAGAAAATAGAATGGATGCAGTACTGAAAGATCTTGGGGAGGGGAGGGGAGGGAGGTTCATTTTAAAGGGTTACATGCTAATGCAACGTTCATGTCTTCCCAGAAAGACCACAGCTATTATGCAGAAGCACTTCTCTGCCACCCCACATTAAACAAAACCAGATCCTTGTTGCTGAATTTGTGGTCATCCCTCAGCCTATCACTGTCAAGGCCACTAAGTATTTTTCCATCTCTCTCTGTTTACTTTCTGCCATTCACAAAAGCTTTAACGCATTGGGCCGTTTTTGATCCAAAAGTTACTCTGATGGATGAATCTAATTCAAGATTGTGCAGCGTAATAAGGATGGTGGAAACCAGCCCTGCCCAGCTACTTCTGAAGACATAATGAACAAAGCAATCAAGGAGTCAAGAAGAGATACTGAGCTGTTTTAAAATGTGGGTTTGGGGAGAATAGCTTTTGAACACTGCCTCAGGTTTCATGGAGTTGTTATAATCTGTTGAGAAGGAAAGTGGATGCTAAAAAGCTACAGGTGGCCAACAATTGCAAAACTTTTGTAATTCTTACAAGGCTGGGGATAGGGGGCCCTCCTGGTAGTGTTGAATTACTGCTTCCAGCAACCGTAGGCTGCCCAATGTCATTTGGTTGAGTTGGGCAGCTAAAAAGTTTAATAAAATAATTTTTCACTATTGATCAAGTCAGCTAGGGCTACTGGGGACTGTAGTTCAGCCACATTTGGAAAACCTACATCTATCATCTCCTACATCTATGGAGCCGAGGTGGCGCAGTGGTTAAAAGCAGCACTGCAACCTTCAGCTGATTGCTAGTTCAGCAGTTCAGCTGTTCAAATCTCACCAGGCTCAAGGTTGACTCAGCCTTCCATCCTTCCGAGGTGGGTAAAATGAGGACCCAGATTGTTGGGGGCAATATGCTGAACTCTGTAAACCGCTTAGAGAGGGCTGTAAAGCACTATGAAGCGGTATATAAGTCTAAGTGCTATTGCTATTGCTATTGCTATTGCTATTGCTATCAACTTTTCATGTTTCTGGCTGACTCTGTCTTAGGGAATGATTAGTTCATTGATAATAAGAGTCAAGAATTTGGAGACAGCTGGAAATCTCTCTGCTTCTGTTCACACAGCACATTTGACCTGACTACTGAATTAATCCACTTTCTGAGTTTGCACAATAAAAGGAAAAAAATGGACTGGATTCACACAAAACACTAAGCTAGTGTTTCTCAAACTTGGCAACTTTAAGATGTGTGAACTTTCAACTCCCAGAATTCTCCAACTAGCCATTTTTGGGGAAGACCGGAAGTTGAAATCCATACTTCTTAGAGTTGCAGTTTGAGAAATATTGCACTAAGTCATATAAAAATAACGTGTATGCAGCTGCACATTTTTTCATTGATGTGGCTGAACATGTTGTATGAATATAACCAGAGAATTGGATGCAGGAAATCTGAATTTGTTGTCTCACCAGTTCTTGCTCTTTGCCCCCACTTGTGTTCTGAGTAGCTGTAAATTTTAAAAAGAAATTGGCTGTGTTATTGATTTTTCCCAAGATTCTAGTTTCATTTGAAGTTACTCCCCTCCTTTTCAATTTGGAGTAGAAATAATGGTATAACATATGGCTTTGTATTCTTAATCTGCTCTACGCCAATTTATGCAGGTAGATTTTTACCTCAGCCACATTTATAAGGTCTATTTCTCCTTCCCACCACCACCTTATTATTTAATCCCTAGTTTGGGAGAGTTTTTAACCAAGGTTAAAAGCATATTTCCATTTACTTCACAAAAAAGTTTCATTAGTACTTGTGTTTGAGTAAACATATAGAAGCAGACTGCAATTTATATGATTGTTGTCTGTTCAAAGAAGCCTTAATTAATTCAGTTGATTAATTAACACTTCATATTTGCATATGTTTACCTATGATAAAAAGCAGCATTTTCTCAAAATTAAGTGGATGTATTTTTTTTCGTTTTGAGAGGAAACATAAAAGTGTCAAATCTATTTTGCCTCCTCTAATGCTTTGCTAAAATTGCCTTTGTTTTTTTTAAAGCTATACAGGTAAGTCCTTGATTTACGATCATAACTGAGCCCAACATTTCTGCTGCTAAGTGAGACAGTTAAGGGAATTTTCTCCCATTCTAGGACCTTTCTTGCCACAGTCATTAAGTGAATCACTGAAGTTGTTAAATTAGTAATAGAGTTGTTAAGCGAAACTGGCTTCCCCACTGATTTTTTTAAATTTATTTTGCCAAGCATATATAAGGTTACAGAAAAAGTATAAACGTGATTGTGAATACATAAAATGTATAAATATGGTTATGAATACATGAGATGGTTACGAATACATGGGGACATTAGGACAGGGATGGTTGGTGCGCTTATGCACGCCCCTTACAGACCTCTTAGGAATGGGGTGAGGTCAATGGTAGACAGTCTAAGGTTAAAGTTTAGGGGGTTTGAGGAAGAAACAGTCAGGTAGTGCATTCCAGGCATTGACCACTCTGTTGCTGAAGTCGTATTTTCTGCAATCAAGTTTGGAGCGTATTGTTGCGGTTGAAGCTGAAGGAGTCACTGACATTGTAGCAGATGATTTTATGTGCTACGCTTAGGTCAGATTGAAGGCAACGTAGTTCTAAATTGTCTAAGCCCAACATTTCAAGTCTGGGGGCATAAGGTATTCTGTTGCAAGCAGAGGAGTGGAGGACTCTTCTCGTGAAATATCTCTGAACACATTCAATTGTATTAATGTCCGATATGTAGTGCGGGTTCCAGACAGATGAGCTGTATTCGAGAATTGGTCTAGCAAATGTTTTATAAGCTCTAGTTAAAAGTACAATATTACCAGAGAAGAAGCTACGCAAGATTAGGTTAACCACTCTTAATGCCTTTTTGGCAATGCTGTTACAGTGGCAAAAGGTGATCACATAACCCCGGGGCACTGCAACCATCATAAATATGAGTCACCAAGCATCTGAACTGTGATCATGTGACCATGGGGATGCTAAAACAGTCATAAGTCACTTTTTTCAGTGCTGTTGTAACTTCAAATAGTCACTAAACGAACTGT
The DNA here is from genome assembly GCA_023053685.1 of Diadophis punctatus similis. Taxonomy (NCBI): domain Eukaryota; kingdom Metazoa; phylum Chordata; class Lepidosauria; order Squamata; family Dipsadidae; genus Diadophis; species Diadophis punctatus. The sequence goes on from JALIGW010000001.1 coordinate 22,190,847, forward strand.
TCTAAGCCGTAGTTACTTCCATTAAATATTTTCATGGAAAGCATCTGTTACCTGCTTGATCACACCACTTTCTCCATATATCAAGTATTTTTTCACATGCATAAGATGAAAGGATTCCTCTAAGGCAGCGGTTCCCAACCTGGGGGTCGGGACCCCTTTGGGGGTCGAACGACTATTTCCCAGGGGTCGCCCCGGCATCCTCAGCTCCCCCCCCCCACTGCCACAAGCCTGGCCATATCGCGCCCCACAATCCGCGCCCCCACCGCGCTCCACCCCGCTGCCGCCATTAGGGTTATTTTACCGTCTGCGCATGCACAGCACGCTTTGCGCATGCACAGAGGGTAAAAGAACCCAAATGGCGGCGGCGGGATGGGTCACGGTGGGGGCGCAGGGGCGGGGCGTGGGTCGCGGCATTAGGAAGGTTGGGAACCACTGCTCTAAGGCCTTCTAATCCAACCTCTTGCTCAAAATCCGTCCTCTAGCATGCTTGGTAGACAATAATCCAATATCTGCTCTAAATCCCCAAGGAAGGAAAGCCATCATTTTATGAGTGAATCTGTTCCTCCTGTTGAAAAGCTCAGATGGTTAGGATGTTATTTCTAACCTCCCAAGGGCTTTTTAATGCAACTGAAGAACAGAATCATTCTGAGCCAATCGGCTGGCTTCTCCGACTGTGTCATTGTTGCTGCTGGGGGGGGATATTTGGGGAGGGACTTAAATTGTGGATTTTTCTGTGGATGTTTAATATTATATGCCACCTGGAGTCACTGTATGTGAGATGGGTAGCTATATAAATCAGCTTAATAAATAAAATAATAGAAGCATGAGAACCAGGCAGCTTGGGGTAAGATTTCAATTCACTTGTTGACATTTTTGTTTTCTCCTCATAGCAACCTCACAAATATTAATATTTGTTTTGCAAACCACTAGACAAAGATATACAAACATATGTACTATATTGAAACACATAGTAGTGGACACTAAGAATTAATTTCATGTTCTTTTGTGTGGAATGGGCTTAGAAGGAGTTTTGTTACTTGTTACTCCAGGACCAGAAATGACTTTAGGAAGTAAGAAGCAACCAGAAGTAACTGGAGCCTTGGGATCAGCTCTTCAAGTAGGCTAGGTTAAGAGACAGACAATTAGGGTTTCCAGTTACACTGACCATTGGGAAGCAGGATATGATCAGTTTCAACCTACTTGGGATTCTTCAGATATATGGACCCATATTGTAGGAGGAGTGACAGAACCTGGGGGTGCAGTCGAAAGAGGAATCAGCCTAGAGTTCCCCAAAAAAGCCAACACAATTCTAGGCTGCATAAACAGAGGGCTAGAATGAAGATCACGTGAAGTGTTAATACCACTTTATAATGCCTTGGTAAGGCCACACTTGGAACACTGCATCCAGTTTTGGTCACCACGGTGTAAAAAAGATGTTGAGACTCTAGAAAGAGTGCAGAGAAGAGCAACAAAGATGATTAGGGGACTGGAGGCTTACACATATAAAAAACAGTTGCTGGAATTGGATATGTCTAGTTTAATGAAAAGAAGGACTAGGGGAGACATGATAGCAGTGTTCTCAGGGGTTGCCACAAATAACAGGGAATCAAGCTATTCTACAAAGCATCCGAGGGCAATTCAAGAAGGAATGGATGGAAACTAATCAAGGAGAGAAGCAACTTAGAACTAAGGAGAAATTTCCTGACAGTTAGAACAATTAAGCAGTGGAACAACTTGCCTCCAGAAGTTGTAAATGCTCCAACACTAGAAGTTTTTAAGAAGAGATTGGATAACCATTTGTCTGAAGTGATGTAGGGTTTCCTGCCTAAGCAGGGGGTTGGACTAGAAGACCTCCAAGGTCCCTTCCAACTCTGTTATTCTATTCTATGCTAAAGTCCAGCCCATCTTGAATTTTGTTGATCTTTATTTAATATTAAAATATAGATAACCAGTAGTTGAGTAGATTCCTGTACATAGACACAAGTAATAATAAATCAGTTTAATTTGAACTTCATGTGCAGTCCTGGTCTTTGCACCTGACACATATTTCATTCTAGAGGGTTCTCTGCCAGGAATTGTCCTGGACACTTTAGATTCAGATTCGGACAGACCTGGACTCCATTTGGACAGGGCAAGCCGAGATGACAGGGGTGAGTCTTAGTCCTGTTATATGGGACGAGTTTGAACCTGTCACTCCTGAGGATGTGGACAAGGCCATAGGAGCGATGAGCGCCTCCACCTGTTTATTGGACCCGTGCCCCTCCTGGCTGGTTTCTGCCAGCAGGGAGGTGACACGCGGCTGGCTCCAGGCGGTTGTGATCGCTTCTTTGAGAGAGGGATCCATCCCACAGCCTTTAAAAGCTGCGGTGGTGAGGCCCCTCCTCAAGAAGCCTTCCCTGGACCCAGCGGATTTAAAGAACTTCCGTCCAGTCTCCAACTTACCCTTTTTGGGTAAAGTTGTTGAGAAGGTGGTGTCGCTCCAACTCCTGCGGCTATTGGAGGATACTGATTATCTGGATCCCTTTCAATCGGGCTTCAGGCGCGGCTACAGTACGGAGACTGCTTTGGTCGCGCTGATGGATGATCTCTGGCAAGCCCGGGATGGGGGCCACTCCTCCATCCTGGTGCTACTTGACCTCTCAGCGGCTTTCGATACCATTGACCATGGTATCCTTCTGCGCCGTCTTGGGGAGATGGGAGTGGGAGGCACTGTTTTACGGTGGTTCTCCTCCTATCTCTCTGACAGGACGCAGTCGGTGTTGACAGGAGGACAGAGGTCGGCCCCTAGGCCCCTGGTTTGCGGGGTGCCACAGGGCTCAGTCCTCTCGCCCATCCTGTTTAACATTTACATGAAACCGCTGGGTGAGATCATCCGACGACATGGGGTGAGGTATCAGCAGTATGCTGACGATACCCAGTTGTACATCTCCACCCCGTGTCAGTTCAGTGAAGCAGTTGATGTAATGTGCCGCTGCCTGGACGATGTGAGGGTCTGGATGGGAGTGAACAGACTCAGGCTCATCCCAGACAAGACTGAGTGGCTCTGGATATTGCCTCCCAAGGACTATGTCGACTGTCCCTCCTTGGTTCTCGGGGGAGAAAAATTGACTCCCTCAGAACAGGTTCGCAATTTGGGTGTCCTCCTAGATCCACAGCTAAAATTGGAGCAACATCTTTCAGCTGTGGCTAGGGGGACCTTTGCACAAATCCGTCTTGTGCACCAATTGCGACCTTACTTGGAGAGGGAGGCCTTGCTCACAGTCACTCATGCCCTTGTCACCTCACGGCTAGACTACTGTAACGCGCTCTACATGGGGCTACCCTCGAAGAGCATCCGGAGACTCCAACTGGTACAGAATGCAGCTGCGCGTGCAGTAGTGGGTGTACCGAGATACACCCACGTAACACCTATCCTTCGCCAGCTGCATTGGCTACCAATTAGTCTCCGGGCGCAATTTAAGGTGTTGGTCGTTACCTTTAAAGCCCTACATGGCTCAGGGCCAGGTTACCTGCGGGACCGCATCCTACCACATACCTCCCTAAGACCGGTTAGGTCCTACAGAGAGGGCCTCCTCCGGGTCCCGTCGGCCAAACAATGTCGATTGGCGGGGCCGCGGGGGAGGGCCTTCTCTGTGGGAGCCCCGTCCCTCTGGAACCAACTGCCACCAGAGATCCGGACCATCCCCACCCTGCTGGCCTTCCGTAAAGCCTTAAAAACATGGCTCTTCCGGCAGATGGGGTGAATAGGATAATCAGATTCCCCCTGAATGTTCGTTTATAATGTCTTCTTTTTAATTATATTTTTAATTTAAATTTATGACTATTGTTTTTAAATGTACGCTTCTTATTCATGCTGTACGCCGCCCTGAGTCCCACGGGATTGGGCGGCCTATAAGAGCGTCTAAATAAATAAATAAATAAAATAAATGATTATGTACAATGCAATAGCTTTAAAAACTACCCAGGTCCTGATGCTTAGAATGGTGCATACAGTCCACCTTCTCTTAAGCTCTCAAAGAGAGAGAGATGCAGGCATTACAGGAATGCTGCTGTGCGTGATATATTAACAAGAAGGCTATCCAAAACTTTAATTGTTCCTTGTTAAAGCAAAAAGGTGATGATGGGGCTGATCTGAGTCTCCTTCTGGCTTTCTACTTTCCCAGGGCTGAGTACTCATTTCACGTCTCTGGTTTCCTTTTCAAGGCCACGGGTAAATTCCTTTGCACCCTCCTAGGTCGTGATCTTTATAGTCGCCTGCCAGTCATCTGGAAGGCAGCAATATCTACAGAATGATGGAAGCAGCATCACAACATCACACAGCAAGTTCCAACCCTCCCCCACATGTCCATTCCACCCAGGGGAGAACCTCTAGCTAAGATTCTGTGCAGTTCGGAGAACCCCAAATCCCACTCCTGACTGGCCCTGCCAACTCCTCCCCTCCCTGGAGTCCCCATGCGGCCTGTTTTGGATGCAGGTAAATGCAGGGCGCGCGTGGAGCTCAGGGAAGGCGAAAAACGGGCCTACCAGAAGTTCAGGAAGGCTGGAAACTGGCCCGTTTCCAGCCTCCAGAGGGCCTCCGGAGCCTGGGGAGGCCATTTTCACCCTCCCGGAGGCTCGAAAAAAACCTTCGGAGCCTGAGGAGGGCAAAACCGCCCCCCCTGCCGTGGTGCAGGAGGCCAACTAGGCCACGCCTACCATGGCCACACCCACCCAGCAACCAGACAGAGAGCCCCTTGCTAAAAACTTTGAAGCCCATCCCTGATTCGACCCCTGCAGACACCACTGGGCAAAAGTGACTGGGTCTATGAGAGGTAAACGCAGAAACATCTAGGAAAATACATGAGGCCTATTCATGTTGACTGAGAATTGAAAATATCAAAGATAAAGGTCCGTCAGTTTCCAACTGCTTTGTTAGGAATTGGAAAATCCAGATGCTGGCATTTTGAAATGATCTTTTGTCCCCAGACTCTTAGTAATTTTATTTTTAATCAAGGAATCCAAGAGGACTGACTGAATGCTGCAAAACAATTGTTATATTCCAGAAGCTTTTTCAAAGAACCCATTACTTGCATGGATCTAAGTGCGATGAGAAAGAAGAGAGGTAACTCTTCGAATTAAACAGCATGTTCTCCTGACCGGGGTGAAAAACAACAAAAGAATTAGGATAAATGCCAAAAGGAAACAGCAAATCAAGACTCACAATAATTTTAATAGCCATCCAATTCTGCCAGTCCTATTTGCAAGGCATGGCGGGTGAGGGGGAGGAAGGGGGGATGAATTAAGCAATAACCTAGAAACTGTGTCTGTTCTGTATTTAATATATATCAACTCTGGACTACACAACAAGCTAAAAAAACTGCACACAAACCGATGTAAACCTGACAACCGCAAGGATATACAAGCCAATAAACTCCCATAATAGTAAAGCAAAGAGAGGAGTTATTTTTTAACAGACACTATATTAAAAATATGAGCAAAAAAAGTAAGAACATTGATAATATAATCTGTAAAAGGAGTGCTGTAAAATCTGTTTGCAATATACAGCATAAAAATGACTGCGGTCTGGAAAAATAGTATATATGAATGGTTAAGTTGGCAGCTATAGAAATGAATTGACTCCAGAATTTGCTATAAAAGAAACATCTTTAACCAAAAACTTCAGAATTAAGACATCTGATATTTGGTGAATCCCTCTTGTTTTCATACAAGACGTTCAATCTATTTAATTTTTCCAATGTCTGGGTTTGTGCATAAAGGCATCTATTAAAAGCCATAATGATATAAAAGTGATGACTGATCTGTCATGACACCATCATGCCAATGACACAACTAAACTCCTGCATTATATCTAACACTGTCACGTAATTTGGGGGAGGATGTCACCATACAGGAAGTCATTTGTTCCTTTTCAAGCCACTCTGGATACCAATATTTATGCAATATACTGAACCCTACACACATGACCTGCTCTTAACAGAGGTGGGTTGCTCCCGGTTCGGACCGGTTCTATAGAACCAGTAGCGGGAATTTTCCCCCGCTCACTGAACCGGGAGCGATCGCCGGCTGGCCATGCCCCCGAACTGGCTCTAATGGTGACGCCATAGGCACCGTCATCTTGTTTTTGGCTTCTGCAAAGAAGCTGAGTTTTTGGCACGGCGCATGCACGGCCATGTAGCACAGCGCATGCGCGCCCATGCGGTACAGCGCATGCGTGGCCATGCAGCACGGCCATGCGGCACACAATGTGCGTGCAGCCACACGGTGCTGGAGGAAGCGAACCAGCGGTGAGGTAAGTTAGAACCCACCCCTGGCTCTTACCCAATCCTAAACCAACAGAAAAGCTAACCAAGATTAAAAGTAACCCTGCTTAGCATGTTTTCCTTGACTTTAATCAAGGTGTGGCATATTGGATTAGATGAATCAAGGGACTGGCAGAAAACAGGTAATCCTCAATTTATGACTATAATTGAGCCAAACTTTTATGTTGCTAAATGAGACATTAAGTTTTGCCCCATTTTACGACCTTTTTGCCACATTTAAGTGAATCACAACAGTTGTTAAATTAGTAACATGGTTGTTAAGTGAATCCAATTTCCCCATTCATTGCTTGTCAGAAGGTCACAAAAGGTGATCACGTGATCCTGGAACGTTGTAACCGTCATTAATATGAATCAGTTGACAACTGTCTGAATTTTGATCACATGACCATGAGGAAGCTGCAATGGTTGTGAGAAAAATCATCATAAGTCACTTTTTTCAGTGACGTTGTAACTTTGAACGGTCACTAAATGAACTGCAATAAGTCAAGGACTACCTGTCTAGCTAGCTATCAATCATCAAAATTATATCTATATTTTCTAATGCCTAACATGCTCCACAACAGTGAGGCTCACCACAATGAAAGCTAAAACGAAACAAAAACAATCATAAGAAAAGCAAGAGTAAATGGTTACAAAAGATGATACTTTTTATTGAATATGTTAACTCTTGCATCTACCTGTTTTTGTTAGATCATTGCCTGAAGCATAAAAACCTTCCTAAGGTGAAAGCATAGACACCTATTGTTCAGCTAAGGAGCTCCAGAGAGGTGCTAGTCTATCCTACTGAGGCAGGGAGTTCCGTAATTCAGACATGGCCACCACAATGTCCTTTTTCTCAACCCAGACAGATGTTCCTCTTCAATTTGTCCTGAACCTTCCCTCCCCCGCCGCCTTTTCATTTGGCTAAGCATTCTGCCATTGGAAAGATGTAGCCCAGCCAGTCTAAATTCCTTTTGCAGGGAGTCCAGATGTCCTTTGGGTCCTGAGACCTTCCCTCTCTGGCATCCTTTAGCAGGTCCCCTGTGGGCATTTCTGAGGACAGACTTTCCTGAATGCAATAAGTTTGTCTGCTGTCTGAGATGAGTGGGCTGAGAATACAGGGTGCCCATCGTAATTGAGTCAGCTTGGTCTGGTGGCAAAGATGGTTCGCTAGTTCCAGTCCTACCTTAGGCATGGAAGTCAGGTGGGAGATGTGGGGGCCAATCACTCTCGGCCCAACCCATCTCACCAGAATATTGTTGTGAATAAAATAGGAAAGAAAATAGGAAACATGTTGTTACGTACTGAGGTACGTAGTAAATTTGCATAGCCGCCGCTGATTGGCCAAATAAGCGGCGGCAGATTTGAACGCTTGTCACTGGTAGGCTGGACTGCAGGGAAACCCTTAAAAGCGGCTTCCCTGCCGTTCCCTGTCAGTTCTTTTACTTGAAGCTGATCTGCTAAATAAAGTGCTGAACTGTTCTACGGCTCGCCTCTCCTTTCCCGCACGCTAATCTAACACATATGATATCTTGAGTTATGCAAAATAAAGATGGGATACACAAATATTGATCCCCTCTGTCCCCAAAGAACTCTCCTTGGGAATGTAAAACTGGAGTTAAGACTTTATAAGAAACAGTTCTTGGGGAACAGATTATTGGCGCCTCGATTCTTCTTTTGTACGTGGTAGTTGGGTTTTCCCCCAGCAAAGTTTTGATGAAAGGTGGGAGCAAAATGAGGACTATTAATAGCTTATCTCAGAGCCAGGGTGAGGAATCATGTTCTCCATCAAGACCCAATAAGGGCTTACAGTCCACCTGGGTCATATTTTCCTTTGTGTGAACATTTCTCAATGTGAATAAATGATGACTTCGGCCAATTAAAGAGCACTCGCCTAAGAAGCTTTAGCCGATGAGCCAGCTGAAAGCTGAGTGTTCCACAGCCTCTCCTTTTAATGCATTCAATAAAAGTTTATTAAGATATTAAGTGCTTATTAAATGAGAAAGCACTAGTAAGTGTAATGGAAGTTGCCTCGGGCTGGGAGAGGTCTGGGATGAGAGGCACTTTCCAGTCTCAATATTATGAGAAAGGTTGAAAGCAAACTTGGCAGAACAGAGAGAGATGAGCTAGGGTGGGGTGGAGAGCAGTTTAGGAAGGATAGCAGTGGCTTTGCCCATGGTGTAAAATTTTATTTCAGCCCTTGTTCAAGTCTCAGTTCGAAGTTTGGGATCATGAGATTTTTTGGGGGGGCTAGAAACTAACTTGTTTTATGATAGCACCTCAAATGATGAAAGTACTTTGGCAAACGCTAAGGTTGTCACAACAGTTTTAAAAAATATAAAAGAATTATTAACCTGAAGGCTACGCTTTAACTCATCCAAGCCACAGCTGTACAGAGTGGACTGAGAACAAACTTTCTCATTTCATCAGAATTCAGAAGAGTCCAGAGTTAGAGATGGATAGTTGATTTCAGGGCAAAAACTCCTCATAGCACTGCAATCTCTATGATTTACAGCCAGAAGAAATGGGGATGGCTATAGGCTTAAGGAAAGGTTGCAAAACCTTACAACAAACACATCAACAGCTATTAGCCACAATGGCTAATAGGAAACTCAAGTGCAGAGGCAGTAGGCCACTATTAGATGTCAAATGGCAACAGGATTGCTACTGCATTTCCAAACCCAACAGAAAGTGTGTGGTCTTTAATCCCTACAATCTGTATAATACTGTGATCTTTAATCCCTATGTTCTATGAAGAGCCATTTGCACTAATGCTAGCTTGTCAAGCCTCTCCTATTGTCCTCTGCTCGCTAGATTGTCAGTATAATGCCTTCAGCGGTGATCCCATTACAATCGAACTTCTGCTATGAGAAACGTCTTTGACCCTTTTGTGAGTTTCTAAGGACCTTTCCAAATGGGGGTGTTAAAACATTCTCCATCCATCCCTAAGTCAGCAGAAAATTCTACCAAAGCAAAACGTATGATTTGCTTTGTCAATTGATATTGCTTTAGTTTCAAGTCACTGCAAAATAATGGGTGATAAAGCTTAACAGGTTTTACACAACTAAAGGCTGCTCTGGAATAGTGGGAGAATAAGGGAGAAAATACTGATTGCATATTGGTACAGCTAAGAATGACTTTAAGGCCGTCTTGCTCATGGACCGGGTCCAGGACGACAGCAACATCACTGGTACGCAGAGGTGGAGGGAGAGATTGCCTGTGCTGTAAGTAGATGCTAATTGGGAAAGATCCTAAAATAATTTTTATTGTTTCCCTCAGAAATGCCCGTTTTAAAATCAGGATTTCAAAATAATTACCCCTTTTATAGAAGAACCTGACAGAATTTTGCTTATTAGAAATATGCAGTACTTTCAAATCCAAAGGTGAAAAAGTGCTTTGAATGTGGATGTGAGCGTGCATGTTCACCCACACTTGTTGGTGCCTCAACCCATACATATATTTTCCTAAGATTGTGTCCTGAAGCTACTGTGTAAGCCCAGTTTGCTGGCCAATGTGTGATGCCAGGAAAATATGCAGTTACTTTAAGGATGTGCTTTGGATTTTGGCTTCAATGCTGCTCTTTCCTACTGCTCACTTTCCTTAGAATTACTTTTGCGAAGTCAGACTTTCACTTCAAACTGGGGGTTAAGAGTCTCTCTTTTGTGTGGCTACGTTCTAGGACTCCTCCTTCGCAATCTGCATGCCATTTTGATGAGCTGCTTTAAGGATTTTGATTCCTGGAAAATAAGGTTTTATTAGCTAATCCTGTATCTCATTTTATTTTAAAAAGCAATCAGGCAGTTCTGAAACTTGCTGCATTTGCTTCTTAAATAAATACACTCAGTCGAGAAAATGGAAATGGTTTAAGGTTTTTCTTTTTCTTTTTTTTCTTTTTTTTTACTAGCTTGAGGTTAGTGTTTCTGATTGGCACATATGTTAATACGGTTCTTATGGAAATGAGAGAAAGCTATGTAAAGGGGCATAAATTTCTCTCATGTGTCTCCTGACCACATGGATGGTAGGTAATTATACTAGCCCAGAGCAGGCAATAAACTAGCCCTTGTTCTAATTTTGGGTAGCCCTTTGCAAGCAAAGAGTAGGTAGGTAGGTAGGTAGGTAGGTAGGGAGAGAGAGAGAGAGAGAGAGAGAGAGAGAGAGAGAGAGAGAGAGAGAGAGAGAGAGAGAGAGAGCGAGCTCTGGCTGAATGGAGTTAGTAGAGACAGAGTACTGGGTCAGTTGGCCATTTACGAGAGAAGGGAGTATAAATCGATCTCAACACATCCTTCCCCCAGATAAGGTAACCTCATCAGGGAAATAGACTGGCTTGTCTGAGGGGAGTGGTTGCCAAAGAAGTCAAGATGGCAGTCACAACCATGTGATTGAAGTCCCACCCTTTTTATGTGCAGTGTGATCATTGGTGGGTTTCAAAATTTTTTACTACCGGTTCTGTGGGCGTGGCTTGCTGGGCGTGGCATGGCTTATTGGGCATAGCAGGGGAAGGATACTATAAAATCTCAATTCCTTCCCCACTCCAGGGGAAGGTTACTGCAAAATCCCCATTTCCTCCTGATCAGCTAGAACTCGGGAGGCAGAGAATAGACAGGGATGGGGCCAGTCAGAGGTGGTATTTACTGGTTCTCTGAATTACTCAAAATTTCCGCTACCGGTTCTCCAGAACTGGTCAGAACCTGCTGAAACCCACCTCTGAGTGTGATGAATGTAAAAATGTGTGTGTCTTTGGTCACATGGTTGTGATCACCATCTTGAGATTTTTTTATCCACCCTGTCAACACACCCTGGAGAAGTGTCATCAAATATTTCTCTGAAACTGAGATTCTTAAAGTAGATTTGGACATGACTTCAATTTTACCACCACTTCCTTTTCTCTCTCCTGTCCCCATGTACTGAACTGAAAAGCAGCCAACCCCGGGATTCAATCTGGGCATGAATGGCCTTCAACAATTAATGAAGACATTCTCAGGTTCTGCAGTATCCAGACAGAAAGATGAACTGTTTCACAGGATTGTCATAACAGCGATCATATTATAGTCAAAGCTCTCTGAAAATATATTTTTTTAAATTATCCGATTGCAGCATCTTTAAAGGGAATTGGTTGAGATTTCTTTCTTTTCCTTAGTGAAGCCATACTGGAACCCAAGACACCAGACACTAGTCCTAGGGAAGGGCATGGAGACAGCAATGAGCTTACTGGGCTCCGAAAGGCCTTCGGAGGATATGCCTTGGGCAAGATCAGTTGCCAGCAAGCGACTACCATGCCAAGATAGAACATGAGCCACTGACCAATACCCTGGCAGGCGCATTGAGCTTTCACTGCACATTAAAGAGATTAAATAATTCATTGTCAGGAAATCTTGGCCTGCAATCAAATGTGAAAAGAGGGATCATAATGGACACTTGATTTTTCCATCTCTCCCCTTCTGCCATTCTGTTTGCTGAGATTGCCTGGTTTGGCTGTTGGACATCAGAAAGCAGAAGGTGAATGCCTGCTGGTATCACAAAAGCAATAACATCTTATGCACAGCAAGACAGGTAGATCTACTCAGGAGAAAGTCTCTCTGAATTCAAGAGGAATTCTAATCTCAAATAAATCTGCACAGGACTGCAGCAGGTCTTGTTGAGCCCAGCAGTTCTCAGCCAGTCATACATACACCCCGGTGAGATGTAGAAATAGTCTGTCAGGGCTCACAAAGCTGGGCAAGATCAATGAAGCAAAAAATGCAAAGATTTCAGCAAGGTCTTCTTAATGCTAGTCTGGGGGTATATACAGAATCTTCAAAACTGTAAGAGGGATTTCCCAGCCTCTGTTATGGAGAGTTCATTAAGTTGGAGTTGAATGATTTAAAATGCTCCTTTCCAGGTTTCTTAACCACCTGGCTGAGTTGCTATTTATGCAAAAAGCTGTCAACCTTCTATTCATGACTGTTTACATCTCCCCTCCCCTTCCATCCTTTCTCAGACTCCCCACAATCTTTCACACAAGGTTGAGTTAAAGCATTTGTTCTGGAAATATAGAAAAGATTGCATGTTTCCCTTATTGCTGATCCCTATTCTGGGACAGAAATGATAGGATGACTAATTGTAGTTGTCCTCACTTATTAAGGACCAAGATGAGTAACAAAATTGGTGGATTCCCCTGCTTTATTTTCCCTTCTACCTAGTATCACCTGCCACTGGGAAACCAGCTATTAATTGCTCTCTTTAGGCTGAGCCAAATATAAACAGAGTTAGCCATCTTGGCAAGTTGCCTAACAGTGGCAGTGCTAAGGAGTGCCAAGGGGTGACCCAAGAGGCGACCCTACCAGCTACATTTATTTCCTTAGTTAAGGTAATTTTTTTCACATAGGACTAGTAAGCTTCTGAAAGAGTAATAAACCTCTGTCCAAATCAGTGTGGCTGCCTTCCTTTGGACTTCCAATGGAAACGATTAAGAAGAATGGGTTTAGTCCTTCATGTGCAGTATGAATCAAAAGGCATGAAGCAATATTTCTGTTCCAACTCATTGATGGAAAATTTGATTTGCCAATTTCCACCAATTCTTGGAGACAAATGACACTATCTAGCCTAGGTCTCAATTCAGATGCTTGCTGTTTTGTTTTGCTAGTTAAAACAATGTTCAAGATTCATATTATCCGCGTTCAACATATGCTGCAAATGCCAACTACTCAGGCTTTAGTTGCCCTGGTTAGCGTATTTTATGAACAAAAACAAAGTCACCCAACTTGGCCCTCATCCCACATGCAGAACCACTTGAACGCAAAGTTGAATCTTACTTCTTCTGGGATGATATCCTTCACCACATGACACCCAAGGGCAACAAGCTATTGTAGGAATATGGGACGTGCATTATACACACACTCTGCATTTCTCCAGGGCAATCATCTCATTTTGTCTGGTGGGACAGGCTTTTTTCCCCCAAGTCTGGAGTTACCAGTCCTTCTCTGCTGCTGTAAAACTCCTTCATGAAGAAAGTTTATCTAGCAATCTCCCTTTGGGCTTTTGCACAATGAAATATTCATGTCTTTTTTCAAGGCTGATACTCAGTTGAATAAATCTTAGCCATTTAATTGTGTGAATTTTTAAAACAATAATTAATCCAGTCTTCCTTACTAAAGATGCAAATTGGATGTGAAGGGAGTCATATTCCAACATACCCGAGGGGCAGAAGGTTGAGGATGACAGATACATATAATCCTAGACATGTCTACTTAGAAGTACATCAATCAGAATCCATTAAATAATATTACTGTATTAAGGTAGTTGTCAATAAGACAGTAGCCAAACTTCATATCTGAGCAACTTGTATATACCTAGATACAGCCTTCAAATCAGTCTTAATTCTTGTCTCCTGGCAACTATAAGCAAAACTACTTGCACTTTTCTTGGCACCACCTTTAAACACTGTACTTGAGAAACTGGCTTTCATGACTACAGGTGTACCTTTAAAAATAGCAATAGCCATATTCATCTATGGGGGTAAAACATCCAGCATCCACAAGAGTGTTAGTATCTCTATTACAATTATTGAAAAGAGCTGGGTTTCACCTCATTTCTACTTTCAAAAACTGCTTTTAGGAGACTTTGAAAACCCATTCACACAAATATTAAGGAATGCAAACAGCAGTAGCAAATTGCAGTGTGGTTGCCAAAATATAAACAATTTGTATCCAGTCACTTCCACTGAATGCCTATTTGACAACATAGCATAGCAGAAAATAGCAGCACAACACTTTGTGATGCCAGCAGAGGATTCCACCCACTTGGGAAAGTGCAAGAATTCCTCTTCTCAGATGACTTATGTCAATCAGGGGTTTTGTCATTCTTTTTTAAATTAACAATACTAAGTACAGTACAAGAACCCATCACTGAATACATCAGGAACATATTTATGTCTTTTATCATTTTATCAGCTGAGGAACATTGGGACCATAACCACCAACCTGACACTTGTAAGGGACAAGACCCCTCCATCTCAATTCTTGTCTTCCCATCCCTCTGCAGGTCTTGCCTTCCTCCTTCTTCCCCCTCCATACCTTCTCTGCATAGATATTTTAGGTCCCTGGGTTCTGCTCCAAAAAGCTCCAGGGCAAAACATTCATTGATTGATTAATTTATGCCCCCCCCAATATAGTTTATTTATTTATTTATTTATTTATTTAAATGGATTTATATGCCGCCCAACTCCCAGGGGACTCTTGCCTTTCTGTGAAAGAAGAATGGATTTGAATTATTTGCATGTAATAATGCAAGCAAATATAAATAGCAAGGCAGCCTTCATCTGACACAGCCCACCGACAAGTGGGGCTAGACTAGGAAAGTACCAAATCAAATGACTACATCCCCAGAGAGTTAATTTAAAGTGATACTCTTCCAATATATAGCAAGATGTAGGAAGAAATGTGCTGGCTTGAACCGCAGCTGTACCAAGCTACATTTTCTCACATAGGTTTTATCACTGATCCAAAATTTACAAAATGCTTCACCATTACTATAGAAAATAGGTTGTAGCTGCATCCAACCACCTTGTCTGATCTTGGAAAAGCTAATTGAGGTTCAACCTGATTAGAACTGAAAAGGGGGACTATAAGAAATCTCAGGGCTATGGGCTAGATTGAGAAGGCAAAAGAACATCCCAAAAAGCCATGGCAAAACATTACATGTTACTACAAAAATGTGTCCATAGTCATCAAGAATTGAGCTCAACTCAAAGGTCCTTTCTATCACCACCATGCCATTATAGATAGTCCTCATTTAGCAACAAGAACTGGTTCTGATAAAATGGTTGCTAAACTGCAAAGATCGCTGGTTGCTGCTGCCTCCGTTTATATAAAGTTCTATTGTGCAGCAATGCCAGTATTACTCTCACTCCGGCCTACATTGTTGTCAAATGCAGAAACTTGGATTTTTAGCACATTGGGTGGAATATTATTTTTTACTATTTGCTACCATTGCAAATGGTCACTATTCAAAGCACTTGTTAAATGAGGACTACCTCTATTTTAGTAGAGTGGGTAAAAGCTGCTTTATTGTGTCTGAAATCTATCTTCCTATGCAAGATTTTTAGTTCATCAGAATTCTTCGCCAAATAAGAGCTATATAAAAGCAGAGAATTGGGGAAACACAGGAAACTAGATATGAAATCCATAAACTCTGGTAGTTTAGAATTGGTCTCAAGTCAAGGCAGATAATGCCTTAGTCACTACAGGTATCCAATTTCATTAGCACATTTTGGGAACTGGCTTTACATACTGTATTTTTCAGAGTATAAGACGCACCTTTTTACCCCCAAAAAGAGGGTGAAAACTTGGGTGCGTCTTATACACCGAATGTAGCCATACCCACCCACCCACCCACCCCCACCCTTTGGCCTCTGTCTTCCAGCAATTTACCTGTTTACAGCAAAGAGGGAAGAGCCTGTAAAGCCAAGCAAGTCACTAGCAGCTTCCCGATCTACAGCTGACTTGCCACGTGGGAAAATGAAAGTGAAAGTGAAACTGCAAAGAGGCAAATAGCTGGGAGAGACCCGCAGATTTTTATTTTTTGCTGAACTGGATGGAAGGGGGTAAGTGAATAATTATAAATGTCTGTAGAATGTTCAAATTATTAGACTTATTTTTTAAAGACTGCTTTATTATTGTTCTAGGGCCTGGGGTCTATCTTGGCAATTTTAAGACTTGTGGACTTCAACTCCCAGAATTCCATAGCCAGTTTTGTTAGCTTTGCTGGCTGTGGAATTCTGGGAGTTGAAGTCCACAAGTCTTAAAGTTGCCAAGGTTGGAGATCCCTGTAAATCTAGACAACTTAACAAAATAAAGAAGTTTTTTAAAATAAATGCTTGCTCTGAAGAGGCCCAGTGCTATTGTATCTTCTTTTAAATAATAGAGAATAATGTATACTTCCAGAAATTTTAACAGCTCTGTACAAGTATAGTCTGAAATGTAACAGTGTCCTGTTTAGTATTAGAGTTTAGTTACCTTGGAGTAACTAGATCTATTTAAATAATTGGGAGGAGTTAGTGTGACTACATTTAAGAAAACTTTCTGTCATAATGTACATTTCTCCAATTCTTTGCTATTTCTATGGGTCAGGCACATATGCACAGAAATACACAGCAAACATTGTATATCATCTGTGCTGTTTGCTGTTTGGCAAATTGCTTGGAGGCAGAGGCCTTTTTTCCTTGTTTTCCTCTCCCAAAACTAAGGTGCGTCTTATACTCCGAAAAATACGGTAAGCAGAGAGAAGCGCTGCGATATAATGGTTGAAACATTAGCCTGGGATGGGAAAGACCAAGGAAGCCCTTATCCAGACTTATTGAGGAAAACTTAAACCCAGCCACTCACTCTCTCATGATTATTATAATGGAGAAAAAACAGAAGAGGGACTGCTATCCATGTAACTGCTAGGGAGGAAAGTAGGATATAAATCTATAATGAAATACCTATCCCAGGTACAGAAACATAAGTCTGGTACTCAATTACCACTGTGTTGCTCATTGCCTGTCACATCTTATCTTCCCTTTCAAAGCTTTCTTCAATAGCAGGGGGTTTTTTATGTTTCATTCAACTAGCATTCTCCTAGAAGTCCAATATTTCTGGTCCCTTTACAGGAGGCATTAATACAACAATAAGTACTAGTATAATGTTCAGTCAATAACCAACTGCAGTGTATACATGGCTTTAAGCAAGTAATGTACTAAAAGCCCTTTCAGACATCTTTACAGATAGTCCTTGACTTACAATAGTTCACTTAATGACCATTCGAAATTACAACGGCACTGAAAAAAGTGACATGACCATTTTTCACACTTACAACTCTTGCAGCATCCCCATGGTCATGTGATCTACATTAGGATGTTTGACGACTGACTCACATTTATGATGGTTGCAGCGTCCTGGGGTCATGTGATCACTTTCTGCAACCTTCTCATAAGCAAAGTCAATGGGGAAACCAGATTCACTTAACAACCATGTTACTAATTTAAACAGCTGCAGTGATTCACTTAACAAATGTGGCAAGAAAAGTCATAAAATGAGGCAAAACTCATTTAACAAATTTCTCACTTACTGTAGAAACATAAATTTTGGGCTCAATTGTGGTTGTAAGTTGAGGTCTAACTGTACTTATTTCTTCTCTGGGATTGTCACTAGCAAAACTATCAAGTGATTCTGACAGTGTCCCTCTGGAAAGTCTGCATTCAGCCCATCACCAGAGCACCCCATGAATATTGCTCTCTATACAGAGAACAAATATCAAAGCATTCCCCATCTTTCATTATTATTTATGGAGAGTTACAACATGTTTGGTATAAATAGGACAAATATTTTGCCGGAAGAGGCTTACAACCTAAAATTAAATATAGGGGAGACAAAGCAGGGGAAGCAAAACAGTTTGCCTGTCATGTATTGCTAAAATTCCTAACTGAAATTTCCTGCTATAATTCGAAAAATAGAGAGGGAAAGAATGCTCCTCTCTCTCTCTCTCTCTCTCTCTCTCTCTCTCTCTCTCTCTCTCTCTCTCTCTCTCTCTCTCTCTCTCTCTCTCTCTCTCTCTCTCTCTCTCTCTCTCTCTCCCCCTCTCCCTCTCCCTCCCTCCCTCTCCTCTCCTCTCCTCTCCTCTCTCCTCTCTCTCTCTCTCTCTTTTTATGGCTGACATTATCATTTCCTTCCCCAGTCCTGTTTTATTTTATTATTTGATG
Organism: Diadophis punctatus similis; assembly: GCA_023053685.1. Taxonomy (NCBI): domain Eukaryota; kingdom Metazoa; phylum Chordata; class Lepidosauria; order Squamata; family Dipsadidae; genus Diadophis; species Diadophis punctatus. Next base: position 22,208,862 of record JALIGW010000001.1, read on the forward strand.
TCACATCTGCAAAAATCCTATACTGGAGCTATTCCTTGGCAAATTCTCAGCTCCCGGGGTCTTCCTCAATTCTTTCCCCATCCATTCAACTGTTCATTGTTTGAATGTTGAATTAAGGATTTTTTATTTTTTCCAAAAGTACAAAGGAAGTCATAAACACAAAAAGCCACATTTAGAAAAGACAGCTAGGAGGCATGCCTACTTGACACAAGAAGTCTTACTCTGAACATTTATGTACAAGCCAGCTCACAATTTAGATTATCTGGAGATCTGTGTATTTTGGTTGCTGCTTGTTATCCAGGTAAGGTTTTGAATCCACACCATTCAAACTCTTGAAATTTCAGAACCACATAACAGCTCAGCTTATGAATTACTGTAACAAGCTGCCTGGCTGTACTCATACAACAGCTTAACTAGGTCAGATAAAGACTTGGCAATTACACATGGGCAACAAATTGATTTTAATTAAAGCTGGGTTTTTTAAATAGCTAATGTGTTTTGTACACCTAGAAAATGGCTTGATCCAGTAACCAAGTTGCAGTCTTGAATACCCTAAAACAGTGATGGGCAATCATCTCAGGAAGAAGAGCTCTGTATCTTGTACACTCTTAAAGCCATCTCTGACAATTAGGACTGAAAACCAGCAGCTTGCTTTCAAACTGAAAGGACAAGTAGTCCTTAATGGTACTACATCTACATGGAGGGAAGTAAGCAGTAGGGTACCACAAAGTTCCGTCTTAGGCCCAGTACTCTTCAATATCTTCATGAATGACTTAGATAAGGGAATAGAAGGGGAACTCGTAAAATTTTCTGATGGCACTAAGCTGGCAGGAATTGGCAGGAATAGCCAACACCCCAGAAGATAAGCTCAGGATCCAAAAAGATCTTGACAGACTTGAACAATGGGCCCTGCTTTATAAAGTCTTAGTAAGGCCACACCTGGAATACTGCATCCAGTTTTGGTCACCACATTACAAAAAAGTTGAGACTTTGGAAAAAGCACAAAGAAAAGCAATTAAGATGATTAAGGGCCTGGAGACAAAAACATATGAAGATTTCAGGAACTGGGTATGGCCAGTCTAGAGAAAAGGAGGACTGGGGTGACATGATAGTAGTATTCCAGTATTTGAGAGGCTGACACTAAGAAAGAGGGGGTTGACTTATTTTCCAAAGCATCAGAAGGCAAGACAAGAAACAATGGATGGAAACTAATCAATGGATGGAAACTAATCAAGTTTCTCCTTAATGGAACAGTGAGGACAATTAACCAGTGGAACAGCTTGCCTTCAGAAGTTGTAGTTGCTTCATCACTGGAGGTTTTTAAGAAAAGACTAGACAAACACCTATCTGAAATGGTACAGGGTCTCTTGCTTGAGCAGGGGGTTGGATTAGAAGACCTCCAAGGTCCCTTCCAGCTTTATTCTGATTGATTGATTGATTGATTGATTGATTAAAACTATAGCATACATCCTAAAATAGGCTTAACTCAGTTTAAAGAATTCCTCCCCAACCTCTCCAAAATCCAAAAAGAAAACCCTAGCTAAAAAATTATGCTGGTGTAAACTAGTTAACTTCTTAAGTGATATCAGGATCTAGAATTTTGAAAAGGGATAGAATCAAGTATCTTCATCTTCATGATGTAAGCTGAGAGAGAGGAAGGTGGGGGAGAGGTTGCACTGAACACACTAACAGGTCAGTTAATACAGTATTACCTGTGATCGTTTTTGCACAATACGCTAAGCTTCATTAGTGTTTTCTTGGTTACTTTTTGCATGGTTTAGCATGGTCTGCGAACCTAGCCAATGTGATTAAAGATTCAATATCCTGTGAGAATTCAGAAAAAAATGGATTAATTCAGCAACAAGGTTATGCTCATTGCATTTAAAAAGCTATGAGATAGAAAAAAGAAAAGAGGAGGGAGTAGATGGAGAGACACTAATTTATTAACGTTTCTTCAGCCCCAATTTATGAAACTGTTAGAATATCTAATTCTACTGCAGCTACCTTTTGGAAACTCAAAAACTGCATTTTCAGTTCTTTCCCTTTTTAAAAAATACATTATGTTCAATGTTCCCTAACGTAAGATTTGACTAGCTGCTGGCTTCAAGTAGGTTAAATCCAGCCTGAGACTATTCAATTTAGCCCCCCAACTGCTGGACAATCTGCACACAGTCAATTGCTTTTCCAACACTGAGTTGATGTCGCTGTCACCACAGCAGGGGCACAGCCAGCAATCACAGCCTTCAGCCTAAATCTGGCAGCTAAACAGTATCATTTATGAGTGGTGAAAAAAATCCCTTTTCAGCCCAACCCCTCGGTATCTTGATCTATATAGCAGATTCCAGAACTCGGGGGTTGACAACTACCAGTATCATCCCCCAGCTAAACCTAGCCCCAAAACATATTCTATTCCAGTGTTTCCCAACCTTGGCAACTTGAAGATGTCTGGACTTCAACTCCCAGAATTCCCCAGCCAGCGAATGCTGGCTGGGGAACTCTGGGAGTTGAAGTCCAGACATCTTCAAGTTGCCAAGGTTGGGAAACACTGTTCTATTCGGCCCATCAGCCCCTTACAATAAGGCTGCTTTTGAAGAAGGAACTAGTCTTGCCTCTACACCCATGGCAGCAGCAAAGCTGGTTCCATCTTTTTACACTGAGGCATAGCAAAATGGAATGGGGAGTCACACAGATGGCGACAGTGCATCTCCAACTTCTCTTACTGTCCCCCATCCAATAGCAAGAAGATGCTTGGTATGATACCAAGCACAAATTGATATTAATTACTCCAATTGTTCTTAGAATACTTCTTAACACAGCAGGAAAGAAAGTTCAAAACATGCTTTAATGGCTATTGGGGGGGGAATGAGGAAAAAAGAACTAAAAAGAAACCGAGAGGAGGCTGCAAATTGATGAGGATTTAGAATAGACAACTCAAGAGTTGTCAGGGGTAAGGTTCTCAGGGGTAAGGTGACCAGACATCCCGCTTTTGGCTTTTTAATAATTTGTCCCGCGTCCCGCGGCGTTTCAAAAAAGTCCCACTTTTTTAATTTGAATTTGTCCTGCACACCCCTCTGCCTCCTGCCTCGCCTGCCTCCTCCTGCCAGGCGGGGAAGGAGGGCAGTGAGAGGGGCAGCGGCGGTCTTGCCTGTTTGTCGCCGCAGAGCCGAAGAAGCTGGTGGCGTTCGCGGCGCGGGGCTTCCCCCGGCCACTTTCCCCGGCCGCCGGGACGCCGCCATTTGCGTTCTTTTGCCCTCTGTGCAAGCAGAACACTTTGCGCATGCGCAGAGGACAAAAGAACGCAAATGGCAGCATCCCGGCGGCCGTGGAAAGTCGGGGGGGGAAGCCCCGCGCCGCGAACGCCACCAGCTTCTTCGGCTCTGCGGCGACAAACAGGTAAGCCTGCGCCAGTAGGAACCCACCCCTGGCTGCGATGAAGGGGGGGTGTTTGGGGGGTGGTGCACAAAGCTGCAGGATAAGAGAGACGGACCCCTCCCGTCTTGCTCCCCTAGAACCCCCCCCCCCCCCATCAATGGTGTCCCGCTTTACAAAAAATAAAATCTGGTCACTTTACTCAGGGGGGCTCCCAGAATGGCAGCTACAGCCATGCAATCAAAGGCATGCCTCCTTTACCTGTCACATGGATAAAAGGAGCAGGGCTTTGATCACATGATTTTTGCCCTCCTCCCCAAACGGGTAAGTATATGCTCCAGTCTAATACAGAAATTAATTTTTAGCTTATCTCCGCTTAACTTCTCCTCTCTGCATAAAACATTCGTATCTGCACAACATGCCATGCTAGATCATATTAATTTAGAATTCAGCATATTCTGGATGGCAGCCATTGTCTTAGCAGGAACTAGACCATCATACTAAGCCATAATATGCATATATTCATTTAATTTGTATACTGCCAACTCCGCCAGGAGCCTCCAGAACTCTTTACTTCATCAAAGCCATTAAAACTTCCATGGTAATATATCAACAAGTCAATGTTGACAACAATACATTAAAATAAATTATTGTACTGAGGCATAACCCTCTTCCTCCTCCTCCTCAATCTGGTGGAACCAGCATCATCCAAACCAATTAATTATACCCATGACTACAGCATTAATGCTAAACAATAATCAATGGCAGCACCCAGTTAACTACCAAATGCTTTATTGAAAAAGCTCCCTTTCAACCGTCTCCCAGAATGCAAATCCAGCTTCTGAGGGGAAGCCATTTTATAAAACTCACACTGTAATCATAAAGCAAGACCTCTGGCCTTAACCTTCCCTTACTTAGGGAAATAGGAAGAGGACAACCAATAGTTTCTCCCAAGATGAACATAGTAGACAAGTCAACTCTGGTTGAAGAAGAAAATCCTCTGGGTACCTAGGTGCCAAGTCATAAAGGACTTTATAAATGAAACATGGTACCCTGAATTACACCCACAGCTTCTCAGCAAATAATATTTAATGATGTAACATCTATCAATAAGAGGGCTATCACATTCTATATCAATTGGAGTTTCCAAGTAAACTTCAAAGGCAGCCCCAAGTAGACTATCCTGGTCCAAATGAATAGTAATGAGGGCATGAGTTACTATTACAAGATCCTTGCAAATATGATTTATGTGGGCATGGCATTTTGCTGTGTAAATACAGCAATTTTGTTTTATTAATCTGAGTTTAATGTTTTGGATGAATCCATCTGTTCAGCTGCTACAAGTTACTACTTTTATAAGATCAAGGCTACTGAATTATTCTTTGAAATAGCCTTATCTCTTAGAACAGGGATCTACATCACCACCAAGGGCCACACTCTGCTGATCAGCGGACTTAGTCACAAAAAGAAATGAAGTATGAACAAAAGCAATTTGATTTAATTTACATTTCAATCAAAATACAATACATAAAAACAGTTGCTATAATTATACCTCAAGTATCTAACACTTTCCCCATTCCATTAAAAATGAGAACTCGGTAACAATTTTGCATAGTCCTCATAAAGTTGGGAGGGGAGACGAGAGATTACACAATTTAGATAGAATCATGTTTCCGAATCCCTTCCACTAAGCTGCTTTTTCTATATAACAACACCACATAATTTCTATTTGTAGCCTGATTTAAACATTCTCCTCTATCAACTGTTACTGTCCCACACTTGCTATTCTCTCCAACGTATTTTACTGGTCCTTTGCTTTTGAGAAAAATGAGGATCCAGTTTTAAAACCCCAGCATACGCAGGCCTCTGATTTCTTTTTCATTTCAGCTCTTCCCTGCACTCAGGTCTCTAAAAACCATATGTCTTGGGGGGTGGGGCAGAAAAGGTTTGGCAGACCCACTGTGATGGGCATTCACATAAATGCAGCCATATGAGCACAAGAGCCAGGTTGCAGCTTCCTTTCCTCCATCATAATGTAAATGCCTACCCAGTAAAATAGATTATTTCAAAAGGAGGGGCTACTCTGGAGCAAACAAACAGCAGGCAAAACCACCTTCCAGCAATATGCTATATAACAACAAAGAAATCTGCAGAAAATACAGTAAAACACTAAAGAATATTCTGGGCCAGCCATGCCCTTTCCAAGACACTCCATTCTATCTATCTCTCCTCTCCCACCATCGACCACTCCCATTATGGAAGAGGAAATGCTGACAGAGGGATTGATTCTCATATAAAAATAGTTCTTACATATTTCTCTCTGGGGATGAGACAAGGTAACACCTGCACACATTAATTACATTTTTGCAATGGTTTTTAGTCAAGGGATCATTTTGAGCATCTGGAACCACCGCATAGCCTGCATGGACTTTTAATCCCCTTATCTTGAATTTTCCTGGTGCATACTCTGATCCTACCTTGACTAAGTTCTGATCTCTCCATCCGCATAGGATTCCCCCATTTTGTTATCTCTGCAACAGTGGAATCCCCTCCCCCCCAAAGGAAATGGCTGAGGGGATATAAACAGCAATTACTGAGCAACAGAAATTAAATGTGTTTGCACAGTACAGTATGGTTAAAAAAGCGAAGGTAGTAGCCACATCATTTTAAAAAATGTGTTTTAATGTGTGAGACAGACAAGGCATACATAAAAACCAGGAACAGCTTTGATTGCATCATGCACCATTGTGGCCATCTTGATTTTACTGACCACCTTGAAATGGTCATAGACTACAAGCTGCTGGAAGGACATATTTTCATACCTCCCTTTCCATAAAAGTGCTGTGAAACAAACAGTATGGAGAACACCTCATTATCCAACGAAATATTTTAATCTTCCAGTGTTTGGGATTAAGATTTAAAATGGTGTTTTTTTTCATTGCAGCCTGAAGGGTACAGTCTATTCCACCTATTACGTTTCATGGACATAATCTCTTCCAGAAGTAACCTTTGCACATGCTTATTAAATGGGCCTCACATTTCCTTCTACCATACATTTCAACTTTTCATCAATGAAAATCTCACTAATTTTTTGATCAAATTTCTCCGATTTTCCCTTTCTTCCCCCCCCCCCCAGTCACTCTATTAATATTTTATTATAGGTCAGGGGTCTCCAACCTTGGCAACTTTAAGACTTGTGGACTTTAATTTCCCAGAATTCCTCAGCCAGCACTGCTGGCTAAGGAATTCTGGGAGTTGAAGTCCACAAGTCTTAAAGTTGCCAAGGTTGGAGACCCCTGTAATAGATGGTCCTCAACTTATGACCAGAATTGAGCCCAAAATTTTCATTGCTAAGCAAGACAGTTGTTAAATGAGTTTTGTCCCATTTTACAACTTTTCTTGCTACAGTTGTTAAGTGAATCACTGCAGTTGTTAAATTAGTAACAGAGTTGTTAAGTGAATCTGGCTTCTGCATTGACTTTGCTTGTCAGAAGCAGACTGGGAAGATTGCAAATGGTGATCACATGATCCTAGCAAAGTGCAACTGTCATAAATACATGTCAGTATCAAACACCCCAATTTTAATAACATACTCGTGAGGATGCCATAACAGTCATGTGAAAACCAGCTGAAAGTCACTTTTGTCAGTGCTGTTGTAACTTCCAAGGGTCACTAAACAAATGGTTGTAAATCGAGGACTATTTATACAGGCTTTTCAGCCTCCGCATCTCTCTTCAACTGATCAAAAAGCCAACAGGGTTTTGTTCTTTTGCTTAAAGGGATATAAAGATATACTAGCAGCAATTCTAAATATATTGCTGCAGTTGCAAGTGTGACATCGTAGATTTGGTGGGTATAGGTCATCCTAGGGCATTTTGCTGTGTGTGACAAGGATTCTCTCTTCAGAAAAACGCCATCAATTACCTAACACCACTCTGGTGTGAGACACAGAAAATCTACTTGAGCTGGCTGCCTCATTCTCTCTAAAGGTGGGGCTGCCCCCCTCTTCAATTGAGCATCTGATAGAACTCTAGATTTCCATGCACGATCAAGGATCAAGCAACCTATGTGCATGCAAGAGGCAAGAGTGCATATTCTGCAGAAGCAGAGCTAAACATTTGCTTTAGATTTGGGGTGTCATGATGCAGCAAGAGGTCTCTTTACTTCAAAAGGGGTGTAGGAAGTTAGCACCCACCCCTCTCCTAGGAAATGAGATATCCTAGGAGATATTAAAAGGTAGAAAATATTCTGTGGAACACATCTGGAAACATGCTTTTAAACAGACAAAAGACTCCTCTTGGAAACCCCCACCCCTGCCAATGGGTCATTGGGGGCTGGGCCTAGCTCACATATTCCTCTCACCTGGCCTGGAAGTCTGCATAATAAAACCACAATAGGATTTGTCCAAGGCCCTTTCATTCAGCCAAAGCTGGATTAGACAAAAGCCAAGAGTTGCCTCAGCATGCCGCTGAGAGCCAATGGGATACATTTCTATACAGGAACAGGAAACTAAAAGAGGTGGGACCCAACTTAGACTATAAAACAAGGAACTCAGCATCTCTTCTCTCTCTTTTTCTCTTCACCCACACCTGGAACCATGTAAGCTACCTTTTCTGTACAGGGGCTCATGCCATGTGCTCCTGTCCACCATTAAACCTTCTTTCCAAGCAACTTTCATGAATCCAGTGTCTTTTTCCCCACTTGGAACTGAACCCAAAAGGATATTCCTTACAACAATTGGCACCCACCCAGATGGGACTCCAAGCTAACCTCTCCAATGATCCTGGCCTAAATAAATTTATTTGACCTGGGCCATTGGAAATTAGGTTTTAAAGGGGTTTTGAGTTTCAATTCAAGAGCTGCTTGGAAAGAAGGTGAGTACCTACCTCTAAATTTTACTTTAAAACATAGAAAACTGGGAAATGTGTGTTTGCATGTGTGTATGTGTGTGGGGGTAATTTTTTCGTTGCTTCTTTTGCTCAGATCCAGAATGTGATCTTGAAAAGCTGCCTGTCCCCTAAATTTCACCTCTGGACGCCCAACCTCTGGCACCCCTAAATTTCACTTATTTTAAAAGAGATGGGAAGAGGCGTGAGCTCCATCCATTCCCAAGAACAAGAGGAACGAGGAGAGCGGGAATGTGCAGCGGTTTATCGAGGCAATGCATCTCAAAGGGAGATTTCTACAGCATCCACATTTCCGGGGGCAAAGGAGGTACCCGTCTAGTTTTGGAGAGGAACGCAAGCCCAGCACCGCCAAACAATTTCGGAGATGCCGAGCCTACTTCTCAGGAGGAGAATATGCAAAAGCGCTGGCGTATAAAACTGCTTCTCGATTCGAGAGGAGCGAGCAGGCAATCTGACAAAAGCTACTTCGGCTTTTGAGCAGGGACGGGGACCTCGCCGTCGCAGTCGCCGCCGCCGCGCGTGGCGGCGCCAAACCTCTCCTCTCCTCCGGCTGCCGCATCTGGGCTGTTCCCACGTTTAGCGCCTCAGCCCAGCGGCGTGTGGCCTTCTTGCTGCTCTAGTCATTGCGGGGAGGAGTTTGTCGGGACGAACTTGAGGAAGAGGCGGCTGTTGTCTTCCCGCCATTCCTCGTAAGCCAACGGCTCGCTCGCTCGCTCTTCCGAAGAGGCGACGGAGCAATTCCCCTTCGCTGGGCATCCCGTCCTTCCTTGAGGAGCTCGAGGCAACGGAGTCCCTCCTCCTCCTCCTCCTTTTTTCCCCCATCTGGCAACAGCCGCGGGAAAGAGGTTTGGCCGAAGAAATTCAATGACCAGTCCAAAGTCACTCCGCAAGCTTCCATGGCTGAAGCCAGCCGCAAGACTTTCTCTCCCCCCCCACCTCCCGCTTTCTAGGAATGGTGGCAACGGTCCGCCGGGTAGGGTGAAAAAGTCAATATGGCGGCCATGAGGGTGCGCTGGAAACCTCGCCTCTTTTTATGTGCTTGTCGTGACGGGCAGAACTTGGAGTGCACCTTCGAGGCTGCCGTCTTGACTTTTTCACCCTATTCACAGGCATCTGCCTATGCGGTAGCACTTTTTCAACAGGTTGTTTTTTTTCCTTGGGTTCAACCGTGTCCCATTCTTGAAGACTGCCTGGACAAATGATCCTTGCAAGTTTCTTGGCAAGATTTTTCAGAAGTGATTTGCCATTGCTTCTTCCTAGGTGGTTAAGAGAAAGTGATTGGCCCAAGGTCACCCAGCTGGCTTTGTGCCCAAGGTGGGGCTAGATCTCACTATCTCCAGGTTTCTAGATGTGCCCAGGATGGTAAACTTGAATCTCTCCTCCCTGTTTATGTATCACAACAGGGTGGAACTTTGTACCATCGTGGCCATCATCTTGACTTTTCCACCCAATCAACAGATCCCCTTCCAGTTATACTAATATAGTATACTTTATACTTAACAGACATAGGAAAGGATTTAAATTGCTAGTAGGCTGTGTGCAGTTTACTGAATTTATCCTATTTTCTACAGAACAAGCCACACAGCTCACCCTCCCTAAACCAAGTGGGAAACTAACAAGATTTGCATATTTTGCAGTTATGCTAAGATTAATTTGGTTAAGCCTTTTTGCAAACCAGCGATTGTGGTGTACAAAGAGTGCCTCGGTTCGGGTGATTAAGAGTGGAGTCTGACGTTCAGTTCTGAATCGATTCTTGTACACTCAGCCTAATCTACGCCATAAAACTGTTGAGGTAGATAGAATGAAGGGCAGTCAGATGAAGCTGATAGGTCTTTTGAGGTAGATGTCTTTTGAATTAGATGATAAAGAGACAGTAGGTGGCAGCAGCACCTAGCTGATGTTGGCTAAGTATAAAAAGACAGAACCTGGTTAGTATTTGGATGGGAGGCCAACAGGATATTATAGAACGCATACTAAACCTAAAAGACAAAAAAAATCTTAGAAGGTGACAGAAATATTGCTTATATGAATATGCCCATCAAATTACTCCTGAGAATACTCTGGACAGCAAATGGATCATTGAACAAATCGGAATTCTCACTCAAGGTACAAATTACCAGGCTTTAAATTATCCTACTTTGGACACATAATGCAAAGACCTACCGGTAGTTCCCTGGAGAAAGCTCTGGTGTTGGAAAAGGTGGAAGGAAAGAACAGACTGGGTGGCCTCAGTTAAGAATGGCGATGCCTACCTGGCTGGAAGATCTGAAGGACCAGGTTAGAGACAGATTGTTGTGGAGAAAATCTATGCTAAGGGACAACAGCAACTTGAAGTCTCAAAGGTGCTTTTCAAAAGGCAACTGGACTTTCTTAGTTTTTTTTTCTTGAAACATTTTGCTTTTCATCCAAGAAGCTTTTTCAACTTCTTCAGAAGCTTCTTGGATGAGAAGCAAAATGTTTTCAAGAAAAAACTAAGAAAGTCCAGTTGCCTTTTGAAAAGCACCTTTGAGATAACCATGTCCTGGATGATTGAGAATCTCCATAGACAGCAACTTGAAGGCACCTAATCATCAAATCATTAGAAGTCTGTAGCGTAGCAATGCTGTAACATGATATAATTGATGATGGGGTGGTTAAATGCCGAATATGTTTTAAAATTCTGTACTGGAATGAAGCAAGGAAGCTGAGAACTCAAGTTGCTCTTCAGAAAGAAGAGCTATGGCTTAGCTGAATTCCCTTAAAATCTCTTGAAATATTACATGCTGTGAGGCCTTATCTCATTCTCTGTCTATAAATCACCACATTTACATAGTATGTCTAACCAAGTTATCTAATTAACCCATTTCCCAAGTTCCCTAAATACACAGAACCACAAGATTATTAAATTGGCAAAGTTCACTCCAGCAGATTGAGTTTAAAAATCTAACCAAAATCAGTTCAGTTAAACACTTAAGGCTTCCTTTGTTCAACATATTACACTTAGCTTTAAGCTTAATATGTTTGTTGAGCAAATGCACCCTTAGGTGTTTAACCGAGCTGATTAAGGGTGTTGTGTGAATATCAATAAATCTTGAATCATAGAAAAGCTGTCTCTCTTCAGTTCCTTTAATAGACATTGCACATCTGAAACATCTGACCAAAGTGAAGTGAACACACATATGTTGTGTTACTATCTCCATCTTAATATTGGGCCATTTTTAGATGGCTTTAAACTGCATCTCAAACTTTAATAATAAGGTTTTTGGGTGCTGGACGGTGACAATTGCCTTCTATTCTAAGCTTTTGGATTCTCTTATGTTTTTCTGCACCTGATCTCTGCACACTCACATAGGTTGTAAATGGGAATAGCCTGAATTGCTGAGGTTGTATGTTTGAATCATATATCAGAACAGAAAGTGACTTAAAAATTCAAGGTTAGGAATGACTACTCACAGCAACGGTGGGCAATTTGTAAGAGCTGGGCTGCAAGCCAAACCTTCCAACTACAATTTTTAGAAACTGATATGCAGTTCTCTGTGCTATGAGGTGGGAAGCACACATACGTAGGCTCATATATGGCACTAAGCCATGATGTGTTGATTTGTGATTTAACAGGTTGAGTGTATCTAATCAACTTATAACATACCGTAGTGAATAAATAAAGTACAATGTAAGAGTAGTGTGCATTTCAGACCTACGAGATAGATTCAGAAACCAATGGCATATAGGTCAGGACTATTTTTATTGTAAGCATCTCTAGTAACAGAAGCTTTAAAGTCTGAATATGCTTCCCACCCGCCAACCCACCCCCCTTTATCTTGATGTGAAATAGGAGCTTGTCTGAGCTATTTTCTCAAATTAGTTTCTTGGAAAGGACACAAGCTGCGCTTGTCTGATCATTGACTTGGTAGAAGTCAATGATCAGACTTCTGATTAGAAGAAATGTCCATCTGGGTTCAGTTCCAAGTGGGGAGAAAGACACTGGAAACATGGAGGCTGCTTGGAAGGATGGTTTAATGGTGAACAGGACCACATGGGTTTTAGGCCCTGCGCAGTTGGGCACATGGAATGGAGAGTGAGTATTATTTATACTTTCTCTTGGGTTTTGACCTTGAGCTTCCTGTTCCTGTGGCAAGAGCATGTATCCTATTGGTTGCACACTCCCATATGGAGTCATGTTTGTCTGAATTAAGGTTGGTTGAACCTTGGGCTGATGTAATATCCCCAGGTGCCATGTGGTGAGTTCTGTTGCTAAATGGGTAGAGGGCTAATCCTATTAGGTCCTGTGGGTCATGTTTGAATCCCATTAGCCTGGAGCTGAGGTCTTTCGTTTTGTAGATAGGCTGGCCCAGTCCTCAATGGGCACCAAATATCTGCTGGGGGCAGGGAGCTGCAGGGAGCTGCTTTGTCTTTAAAAACATGTTTATCCTTTTCTCATCCAGGGAAATATACCGTATTTTTCGGAGTATAAGACGCACCTTTTTACTCCCAAAAAGAGGGTGAAAACTTGGGTGCGTCTTATACACCGAATGCAGCCCCACGCACCCAGCCACCCCCACCCTTTGGCCTCTGTCTTCCAGCAATTTACCTGCTTGCAGGAAAGAGGGAAGAGCCTGTAAAGCCAAGCAAGTCAGTAGCAGTTTCCCGATCTACAGCTGATTAGGTTTGCCAGGTGGGAAAATGAAAGTGAAACTATCTACAAAGAGGCAAATAGCTGGGAGAGACATGCAGATTTTTATTTTTTGCTGAACTGGATGGAAGGGGGTAAGTGAATAACTATAAATGTCTGTAGAATGTTCAAATTATTAGACTTATTTTTTAAAGACTGCTTTATTATTGTTCTAGAGCCAGGGATCTCCAACGTTGGCAACTTTAAGACTTGTGGACTTCAACTCCCAGAATTCCACAGCCAGCTTTGTTAGCTTTGCTGGCTGTGGAATTCTGGGAGTTGAAGTCCACAAGTCTTAAAGTTGCAAAGGTTGGAGATCCCTGTAAATCTAGACAACTTAACAAAATAAAGAAGCTTTTTAAAATAAATGCTTGCTCTGAAGATGCCCAATGCTATTGTATCTTCTTTTAAATAGAGAATAATGTATACTTCCAGAAATTTTAATTAATTTTAACAGCTCTGTACAAGTATAGTATGAAATGTAACAGTGTCCTGTTTAGTGTTAGAGTTTAGTTACCTTGGAGTAGATCTATTTAAATAATTGGGAAGAGTTAGTGTGACTACATTTAAGAAAACTTTCTGGCATAATGTACATTTCTCCAATTCTTTGCTATTTCTATGGGTCAGGCACACATGCACAGAAATACACAGCAAACATTGTATATCATTTTGCTGTTTGCTGTTTGCCAAATTGCTTGGAGGCAGAGGCTTTTTTCCCTTGTTTTCCTCCCCCAAAACTAAGGTGCGTCTTATACTTCGGTGCGTCTTATACTCCAAAAAATACGGTAATATTCTGCCTTTTTAATATTTCCTAGAATATTTCATTCTTCTAGGAGGGGTGGGTGCTAACTTTCTTCAGTAGTGACTCTTCCTCCTGTCCTTCAAGGCCATTCCCTATGCCCTCTAGATCAATGCATGAACCAGTATGTCTCGCAATATGGCTGATCCTGTCCTATATGAAGCACTTTAGCTCTTCTGCGCAAAATGGAATCAGCAATTTTTATGATTTGCTGAGCAAGTGAGCTTGACCAGTTTTTAAATCGATGCAGATAAGCTTTTAAATTCCACAGAATGCTTTTGTAGTCCTTCGTTTACAGAGAACAAGGTTGAAATGGATGTTCAAAGTTCATTTGAACTTTGTTATAAACTGTTCAGCTGCTACATTATTTTTTAGGGGGAGTGAGTGCCAAATGGAGAGAACTGCTTGCACAGAGTCACAGATTATTTTTCTCCTTATATCTCCAGTTAAAAACCATAACAAAAGAGCTGCAATATAACACTCCCACACTGGTGCTAATGGAGAGTCGGCATTTTTAATAAATAAATAAAAAACAATATTGAGCAAGATGGACCTGCAATTTAACTCCAGATGACACCATATGTCACAGGAGTAAAGAAGGGAGCCTCTTCAGGTGTGTGAGAAGTCAGACTAAAGCTGCCGGATTGGGGGAGGGGGTCTCAGCCCTCAGCTTCAGAAACCAAACAGCCAGCAGATCATCTGGTGTTTACTACAAGTGTATGGCTTCCCCCAGCAAAGCTGCAGAGAGGTTTACAGCAGCCATTCTGTTAATTGGATTACAGGCTGTTAGGCCTTGCTGAGAGGGTGACAAAGGGCCCTCCAGAGGCTCAGCAGTTTAACAAGAAATATACCATCTTTGAGAATAGAGGAATGAAAAAGCCTGCAGATCTGCCTCTTCCCAGAGCCCAGCTAAAACATGGCCTTTGCTGCCCTCTGCAGAGGTTTGAGCCTCGGTACACAACATTGCCTGCAAACAGAAACAAAACCAGAGCAGAAACTGGATTACCACAGGCAGGGAGAGCCCAAGGCAGCCACCCACTTTTAAATGGCATCTTAGACTGTGATTGAAGAAGACAACTTGTATTTTTACAGCTGCTTGGTTTACTAAGCAGTGTGAACGTAGGCATGTTTTCCCCCAAAACTCAGCAATATTTGGAAATTTGAAGCATGTGAATGTATCCATCCACAAAAGGACTGACATGGGAAATTTGCCACCTCACAGAATGCTCATTTAGATTTTTAGATTTAGATTTATTATTAGAGTTGGAAGGGACCTTGTAGGTCATCTAGTCCAACCCCCTGCTCAAGCAGGAGTTCCTACACCATTTGAGACAGATGGCAGTCCAGTCTCTTCTTGAAGGTCGCAAGTGTTGGGGCTCTCACAACCTCCGCTGGCAAGCTGTTCCACTGGTTGATCGCTCTCACTGTCATGGTGTGGAGTAGGGCCAGGCAAAAAAAGCCCACTTACCAAAAACCAAACTAGCCCCTCAGTGCCTTCTACCATAGCAGGAGTGGGGGCTTCTATAAAATTCAAAGGATTTCTATAAATAATTATGTTGCTAGAGGCCGTACTTTAGTTTGCAGCAAACCAGCTTTGTATGTATTAAATAATTAGATGGGACAGGAAGCTGGTGGGCACACTGCCAATGTGTTGCAGGTTATCCCTGAAATGTTAGCTTTCTCATGCTTTTTTTTAAAATTAAGGGACCTTACAGTATGCAGTTGAAATGAAATCATCTAATCGATTCTAAGAGCTGAGCTGGAAATCAGATTATTTTTAAAAGATGTTTTGAAGCATACGGAGAACAATTTAACCTACTTTTTCTTGGCATGCTAATTTTCTACACACAGGTAGTCCTCGACTTTAGATTTAGATTTAGATTTATTATTAGAGTTGGAAGGGACCTTGTAGGTCATCTAGTCCAACCCCCTGCTCAAGCAGGAGTTCCTACACCATTTGAGACAGATGGCAGTCCAGTCTCCCCTTGAAGGTCGCAAGTGTTGGGGCTCTCACAACCTCCGCTGGCAAGCTGTTCCCTGGTTGATCGCTCTCACCGTCAGAAAGTTTCTCCTCACTTCCAGGTTGAATCTCTTCTTGGTCAGCTTCCATCCGTTATTCCTTGTTTCGCCTTCTGGTGCCATAGAGAACAGCCTGACCCCCTCCTCTCTGTGGCATCCCCTCAAGTATTGGAACACTGCTATCATGTCACCCCTGGTCCTGCTCTTCGCCAGACTGGCCAAGCTCAGTTCCTGCAACCGCTCTTTGTATGTTTTATTTTCCAGACCCTTTATCATTCTGGTTGCTCTCTTCTGCACTTTCTCTAGGGTTTCAATGTCTTTTTTGTAGTGTGGTGACCAAAACTGGATGCAGTACTCTAGGTGTGGTCTGACCAAGGCTTTATAGAGTGGTACTAGTACCTCTCTGGTCCTTGATTGTATCCCTCTATTTATGCAGCTCAGGACTGCGTTGGCCTTTTTGGCTGCTGCTGCACACTGTTGGCTCATATTTAGTTGGCTGTCTATCAAGACTCCGAGATCCCTCTCGCAATCGCTGCTATTGAGTGTGGTTTCGCCCAGTTTGTATGTGTATTTTTGATTCTTCTTACCCAGGTGTAGAATTGTAGACTTACAGTAGTTCGTTTAGTGACTGTTCAAACTTACAACAGCACTGAAAAAATGACTTATTTTTCACACTTTCAACTGTTGCAGCATTCCCATGGTCACATGATCAAAAGTCTGACTCATTTATGATGGTTGCAGTCCCCTGGAGTCATGTGATTACCTTTTGCAACTTTCTGACAAGCAAAGTCAATGGGGAAGCCGGATTGATTCACTTAACTAACTTCATATTACTAACTTAATAACTGCAGTGATTCACTTAACAACACTACCAGAAATGTTGTTTAAATGGCGTAAAACTCCCTTCATAAATGTCTCAGTTAGCAACAGAAATTTTGATGTCGTAAGTTGAGGACTACCTGTACAGATGGGGATCTAATTTCTTATCTACATTTGATAGTTTCTTGCTGGGTGTATCTCAGATGCATGCAGTCTGGAATGTGTGAAGGAGTAACACATACCAGTGCAAACATCTCACAGGGTCTCAAGCATAACAACGATTAACTCTGTAAAAGTTGTTTGTAACTGTAAAACTTATCTGTAACTGTCTAAAAGATCTGCTGAGAAGTCTGCCTAGTTGGCCATGACAGAGGGGCAGGTTTTTTTTTCTCTTGTGTCTTCACTCTGCTGTACTTACAACCTGAATTCGCACTTATGACTGTTACACCATCTCCATGGTTTCAGTTTGGCCCTTGGCAACCAGTTCACATTTATGACTGGTTGCATCATCCGGCAGTCATGTGATTGCAACTTGCAATCTTTTTTTGCTAATTTCTAGCAAAAGAATACCTACTGGGGAAGCTGGATTCATTTAATGCCTATGATTCACTTAATGACTGCCATAAAAATTGCCATAAAATTGAATCCAACTCGACTGGTGATTTAGGACAGAAATTCCAGACCCAAGTGTGGTCATAAGTCAAAGACTTATGTAAATTGACTGGAATAAATAATAATAATTACATTTAGATACATTGCTACAGCAATGGGCATCTTCATAGCACCAGGAGTTCCATTTAACTATCATGGACAATAAACATGAGTACATTTGTCTAATTCCATGGAAACATGTAGCCTTTATTAAGCTTTTGAGCAAAAGCCATTCAGCAGGTACAGTAATTGGGCAGCCCTGAAGAACTAACCGGTGAAAAATAACTTGACAGTCTTATCGATCTCTAAAGCATTCCAGAGACATGGGTATTGTAGGAGAAAAGCTTCTATTGGGATAGTCCTTCCTATGGCATATGATATACATCTTATTTAGACACTAAAGTTACTTAGTGGTATATGTATATCCTGCCCTTCACTGGAACTGCAGTTGAGGATTCAAAGTAGACAGACTATACCGTCCACTCTGGAATACTCTATAATCAATTTCTCAATCTCAGCAATAGGTTTTATTTCTTGGTCATTTGCTAAGAAAACGGCTGCTTTCTTCAAACTTTTGGTCTGGATTTTTTTTCTTTTGCTTTCTGGTAGTTATTACTGCTGGTGCATTTTTACATTGTCCAGTTTTGTTTTAATAAAGACATCACTTTTTAATATTTTTTTGTTGTTTTGATTTCATTGTTTTATTTTTATTTTTGTTGAGTGGCATGGTGGCCTAGAAGTAAAGACGCTCACCTCCCACTCGGAAGGTTGAGAGTTCAATCCTAGGTATCAGCAGATGTTTCTCTCTCAGGGCAGAAAGATAAAATATCTTCTGCAACCTCCACAAACTCCACTTAAGGTTTCAGGAAGAGCATCTGGCCAGTTAACACTCAGCTCCATCCAGTCACCCGGACTCTACCCCAAGCTATGATAAAAAGTAAGTTTTTACTTTTATTTTCATTCTTGTATCTTGTGGCTTCAAAGAGACTTTTTGGGCAGAAAAAGTGGAAAAGTACAGATGGAAATGTGAATTCCCCCCCCCCAAACTAACTATAGACAGCTATATCTTCCTAAATGATTTCTCATTACTTTCCATCGTAACAAAGCAAGATACAAACCTCAGTCGCATATGGCAAGAAAAGGGAATATGGGTAGAAAACTGGCATGACTGTATTTCAGGCATCGTTGCCACTTTGCTTTGATGCGCAGTAGTTGAAAGCTTACAAATTACAACCCTCAAACTGCCACTTTGCAAGATGCGCAAACT
Source organism: Diadophis punctatus similis (assembly GCA_023053685.1). Taxonomy (NCBI): domain Eukaryota; kingdom Metazoa; phylum Chordata; class Lepidosauria; order Squamata; family Dipsadidae; genus Diadophis; species Diadophis punctatus. The sequence continues at coordinate 22,227,341 of JALIGW010000001.1, forward strand.
CTCTCCTCTGTAATCAAAATGTGACTACTCTTGCTGATGTCAAGTTATAGCAGGGAGGAGCATCCCACACCCCTTCCAAATTTTCCAGGTCGTTGGAGCATCTGTGCATTCTCTGGCAGCTCAGCAGGGTTCCTGTGCTGCAAAATCAACTTGGCACCATTTAAAACCCACCGTTTTTCAAAAGCAATGAGCCAAAATTAGGTTGGCTTGCTCTGAAAAGCCACAAGGAAAGCAAACATTGGCATCTTACCTTTTGCTGGGGATTCCCTCAAAATCCAGCTAGGAACACATATGATCAGATACAGAGCTTTTTGGCATATGTATATGCCTAAATTTTGCATATATTATACAAAATTATATATATTTACTGTATATTTATATTTTATATTTATATTTATATTATTTATATTTATATTTTGGGGAAGATGACAAGGGGAGGACAAAATCCAGGGGTACCTTCAAAAGGATTTTGGGCAGCATAATCTTCATTGGTGACCCTTAAAGAATGGAATTGCATTGAGGAGAAATTAAAGCTGAATGGTTAAAAAAATCTGCTTTGAACATAAACTGGTTTTCTACAGCAGTGCCATTTTTGGGGAAAGTCAAATGTAGGTCCTAGTAATCCGAAATCCAACCTGTATGGAAGGCTCCCAACTGAAAAAGACTACCAAAAAGTCTCAGGTTCAAAGTCTGATAATTCTTGCTGGCATTTTCAACTTAGTATCTATCTGGGTTATAATATTCTGCACAAACCTTGTAAAATGATTTTAATTGAATCAAACTCTGGCCAAAAGACTACAAATTGAATACTGGTCTTCAGGAAAATGTTTGTTTGTTTGTTTGTTTGTTTGTTTATTCCCATTAATACTTTATAGTAAAATTGAAAGGTAAAGGAGGAAAGGGAAAGTTGAAGGATATTTTATTGGATTTGATGTAATCTAATTATGCACTATTTACTGAATCTGAATTAATGCTCTCACTTTCTACACCACAGCTCAGTCTGTTTATATGATCCATTTTACACTCTAGGGCAGGGGAATTCTGGGAGTTGAAGTCCACCAGGCTTAAAGTTGCCAAGGTTGGAGACCCCTGCTCTATGGCGATCATTTCAGATGGTCAAGCAGTGACACTAACAGCCTTTAGTTCAGAAGTGTATTTCTATCCTATCAGTCTGGAATCCTTCAAGCCAACTCATTAATTAACAAGACCCACCTAAGTTGGGGGGTCACCATAAAAGAGACCTTGTGCCCTCCATGAGAATTTCAAGCCTTGTTTCCTTTGCTAGAGGAAATTTTCACCAGCTTCTCCAAGATAACAAGAACAGAGTGACAGAGAAAATAAGATTCATGGTTCATATATCAATCAAGCGGGCATCCATTTAGTTCTGTATTTCTTAATCTCAACATTTTTAAGATGTATAGATTTCAGTTCCCAGAATTCTCTGGCCAGTCTACTGCCTGAGAATTCTGGGACTTGGTCCACATGTACTCAAGTTGCTGAGAATGAAAGTCTCTGATCTATCCAGCAGTAGTTAACATCCATAAAGGGAGTATTCTGGGAAATCTACCTAGATAGGCATCTTTCAATTCCCTTCTATGAAGCACTATTATCTAGTGGGGACCTCAAAGCATGCTTTCTCAGTATTGCCCTTTGGAACAGCATATCACCTCAAACTTCAGAGGGCCCCAAGTTTACTGATCTTGAAAACCTTTCCCTTCACTTATTTTTATTTTATTTATTTATTTTGTCAAGTACATGTTAGTAATATACATAGATGTAACATTGTTGATGTACACAAGATTGGTACTAATAAGAGGGAACATTAGGACAGGGACGGTAGGCACGCTGGTGCATTTATGCACGCTTCTGAGCATTATGCACCCCTTCTGAGCATTAGGCTAGACTAGAGCATTTGGAATAGTTTATCCAGTAAATGGTTTTGGAATTGCAATATGTTATATTTTGGGCTTGATTTATGCTATTACTGCAGTTTGTGTGTTTTGTTACTTTGTTTGTTTGTTTGCCTATGTTTTTAACCCTAGGTAAGGCTAGGCTGGTGTCACTATTTGTGAATTAGACCACCATATAAATAATATGAACAAATAAATAGCTCATAATAGTGAATTTAATTCTAATATGAAGTCTAAAAGGAGTACTTGGGAGAGTGATTAACCAGATGGATTGCTTCTGAATAATGAACTTTATGCAGGTTATCAGACCTGGACAAACTTTTCCTAAACTGGTTTAACTTAGGTCAGTTAACAAAGAGACGTCATTCTCTAAATCATTGATATACAAACTGCACCATCAAAGTACATGGAACTTTCACTCTAATTGTGGAATTAAACAGGCAAAATTGACAGAGCCCTTCCTTTAATAGCTTATATTTCAAAGGAGACAATGTGGAAGGAATGGTATTAAACTGCACATGGCTTAGATTAAAGACTATGAAGACAACAGTCCAAAATGTACTTCACTGTGGAAGCCTTCAGATCTTGCAAATTTTCTCCCAGCATCACAGGAATTCTGAAATAATCTTGTTCTTCTAGGAAATTTCAAAAGATGACAGAATCTGATCACGACAACCTGTTCAAAATTCATATCTGCACCTCTAGAAATAAATGCATACAGACCCAAGCAGGCTTGATTTCAAATGCATTTTGGATGCATTTGGCCACCATGCAATTTTCCTCTAAACGTGCCAAGTATGACAGATTGTATTGAGATGCATCCAATAAATGAGTCATCATAATTAGACCAGGATTCATTTAGTTAAAACCTGCTTTGCATCCTCAATCCCTAACTTTGAAGATGACTATATTTTTATTAACAGAGGGAGGTACAGTAGCTAAGCAATCTTTTGACAATGTGCAGGATATTGCCAAAGAGCACCAGTATACAGAGTCATCCTTACTAAGGAAGGAAAAGACTGGAAATAACAGGACTTGTCATTCAACACCTTCTACACTCCAAGACAGAAGTGGGTTCCTGCCGGTTCGAACCGGTTCTTTAGAACCAGTAGCAGGAATTTCCCCCTTCCCCGCTCGGTGAACCGGCAGTGATGGCCGGCTGGACACGCCCCTCAACCAACTCTCTCGGTGGTGCCATAGGTGGCACCATCTTGTTTTTCGCTTCTGCACATGTGCAGAAGTTGGATTTTCAGCACTGCACATGTGCATGCACCCGCAGGAAGCACACACGTGCCCACGCGGCGCGCCCACACGGTGCACCCACACAGCACACCCACATGGCGCGGGAGGAAGCGAACCGGCAGCGAGGTAAGTTAGAACCCACTCCTGCTCCAAGAGGTTGAAGAAGTCAACCCTCCATGCTGGCTGGGGAGTCTGGGAGTTGAAGTCCATCCATTTTAAAGTTGCAAAGTTTGAAAAATAGTCCCTTAGACTGGTGATGCTTTCAAACAGCATTTTGACTCTACGGATTTTTTTTTAAAGGAAAAACTGGCTTCCTACAGATCTGCATAACAAAGATCTGTCTACAAGTAAGGAATGCTGTGGCATTTTACAGTTTACATATAAGGAATGCGGTGGCATTTTACCTTATATTGTATTAGGTGTTAGAAACTTATAGTCCTAGGGCTATAGGTGATTTATAATCTTTCCCTCTGCTTTTATTGCTACTCCCAGAATCCCTGTAGCCCTAATGCCAAATATTGGAGTCAAAAATAATATTTGGAGATTATTGTGGTTGGTTCAAAGCCAGATGTTTAAACTAGACTCTGCTTTTTTTATCCACCTATTGAGAATTTTTTGTCCACCTACTTTCCAATAGACTTGGAACAGGCAGATGTTGTTTAATAGTATTAAAGATATCATTCAAGATGTAAACTGCTCCTGGTGGTGAATTATTGTCATGGTTGGTTGCACAGTCAGCCAGATGTTTACATTAGATGTGACTTTTTATCCACTGCAATAGGTAGATATTGTTTGATAGTGTTAAAGGTATCACAGGATGTAAGTTGTTCTAGGTAAAGCTGCACTTTGCAATTGACTGATGGTGATTTTATCAATGCTGATGATGTTCAAGTGGTGTTCCAGATGGTTTGGGATTGCAGATATGAATTTTGAACTATTGGTACTATCTTTGATTTCTTTTGCCACAGTCATTCTACTTTTAGCACTTGCTGGTCTTTGTGTTTTTGTCGTTTTCTCCAGTTCTTTCTATTCAATTCTGCTGCCTCCAAGTTCCACATCCACTATCCAGACTTGTTTTTCTTATCAGCCTTTGTTAAGTCTGGGGTGTTATGTGGCAGGCATTTATCTGTTTGAATTCAAAAGTCCCAGAGCATGTTAGTGTCTTCATTTTCTATTACTTTGTCTATTTTGTGATCCCATCAGTCCTTGCTTGCAATTATTATTATTATAATTATTGCCGCAGGTTAGTTGCATAGTTCCCTGCTATTTTTACGCAGAGCACATAATACTTCTGTTGTGGCTTCCCTAATGAATCCATTTCAAAGGAAACTCACATACATGCATACAAATATCCCCAAAGTAAAGTTTCCTTTGCATTGAGCTCAGTTCTTGGGAACTTGTTGAAGTTGTTGTATCGTTTGCCATGATAAAGAGGTCATTTATCACTACCTCCTCTACAATGTCACACAGAGAGAGAGAGAGAGAGAGAGAGAGAGAGAGAGAGAGAGAGAGAGAGAGAGAGAGAGAGAGAGAGAGAGAGAGAGAGAGAGAGAGAGAGAGAGAGAGAGAGAGAGAGAGAGAGAGAGAGAGAGAGACTCCATCTAGCCTACAGCACTGAGATTTTCTGGTGTTCTTCCACCCAAGTTGTTAGCGGAGAAATAAATCCTCCGGAGGTCGATGGATCGTCGCTTCCCTTTTGAAAACATACTTACTTAGAAAATAAAACCCGAGATTCAAATCTAATTAACAAAATATTTATTTCAGTAGAAAAGTAATAAAAAAGAATTCTTAGTAAACTACATCTTGATCGGCTAAGGAAATAAATCACTTCTACCTTGGTAGAAATGGCGGAGAGAAAAGGAAGGAGTTGACTTCAGGAATGCAGACATGCGTAATAGAATATATCATACGTCTGCTTGACCATAGATACAAGGAACAGAAAAACATAGAGATGCACAACTGGCAATAATTCACATCGTGACACAAGTGGCTGCTCTCCTTTGCTTCCAAACCCAGGAATCATCTTTTGTTTACAGATGCTCTACTTTTATCTATTTTGTATCATTTTCCCAGACACTTGCAGCTCTCAAATTCCAATTTACAGCTGTTCTCAACCATCACAGTGTTGCAGTTCACTTCCATCAGCTGGAGGCAGGGAAGTTTAACCCACCTCCAGACCTCTGCTGAGCTGCAGAAAACCTCCCTTCTCTTTGGCCAAAGTCCAAGGCTTTTTTTGCAAGCCATTCTCTGATCACAGAACACAGGCATTTTCCCCAGCCTTAAAAAGGAACAGAGAAATTCTTAGAAGCAAATTGCACCGAATTTGAGCCGCCTCCCTGTTCCACTGAAACAGCAGCCTGTATCTTACCTCAGTATGCTGAAGTCAAGAGATTATGAGAGAACAGGGAAAGATGTCATGGGGACAACACTTCTCAGTCCACCTTAGGTCCTTTTTGGAACTCTGAGAAACGCAAAATAAAGTGTTTAATTTTGGGTATAATGAGAAGTAGCCCTGTGTCAATATAATTGCTTTCATGGCTGTACTTGTCCCCAGAAGTCATGGCCTAATATGCCAAGAGTCTGCAGTCTTGGAACGACGTTTTAATTGGTTTTCTTTATTGCCTTGCATGAAAACAAACACGCCACTTGATAAATTCAAATATTGAACTATACGCTGGATGGACCTCTTTTTAAAACCTCCTTAGCCACTGACTATCACATTTGGGGGCAAAGGAATTTCGATGACTGTCCCTGAGTGCAATTACTTTTGTCTGTAGCATATCCTGGCAATTAAGGCTATTCTTGTTCAATAAGAGAGGGAGAATAAAAACCATTTCTATCCAATTTCACCATGGCAGGCAAAACATCATGTTACTTTATTTCTTTTTTCTGCAATAAAGAATAAACAATGGCCTCTTACTTTAACACACTTTAACACACACACACACACACACACATTTTTAAAGTTTCTCTACAGCAGTGGTTCCCAACCTGGGGATCGGGACCCCTTTGGGGGTCGAACGACCATTTCCCAGGGGTCGCCCCAGCATCCTCAGCTCCCCCCCCACTGCCACAAGCCTGGCCATATTGCGCCCCACAACCCGCGCCCCCACCGCACCCCACCCCGCTGCCGCTATTTGGGTACTTTTACCGTCTGCGCATGCACAGCACGCTTTGCGCATGCGCAGAGGGTAAAAGAACCCAAATGGCGGCGGCGGGGTGGGTCACGGTGGGGGCGCGGGGGCGGGGCGTGGGTTGCGGCATTAGGAAGGTTGGGAACCACTGCTCTACAGGATCCTTTTTTGCAATGGGATTGGAAACTAACACCAATATGATAAACACAGCCAGCAGATACACAGACCTACATACAGTAAATGGAATATTTGTCTCTAAGGAAGATTAGTCTCCTCCTACATCTTGCCTTAAATCCAAATTTCAGAGATTTATTCTTCAAACACTTCACTGCATTCTGAATACGGTGTTTTGTTTGAAGCTGGCCTTTTTAAAATCGAAACCTCTGCTTGAATTTACATTTTCTTCTATTGGCTTAAGCTCTCTTTTTTTCCCCAATTGGCTTAGCTCCTTTAATTATGATTGACAGCTTTTAGTCTTCCTGATGCTAGGCAATTCTTATTAAATTGCAATCTTAATGGCGTTACCGGGGCAGCCCTCACCCTGATGGGCTATGAATGTGTCCTAGCTGATCTCAAACAACAGGCCATCGATTTAGAAGTGCGGTCAGATTGATCAGTTCTAGCTAGAAATGTCTTTTTGAGCCATTCTGCACATTTTCTCCAATTAGCCAGATACCTAAGCTACAAAGTTTATGAAAAGGTTTATTTTCTATTGTCTATTCTATTGTCCATCTGGTTTCAGTTCCAAGTGGGGAGAAAGACACTGGAAACATGGAGACTGCTTGGAAAGATGGTTTCTTGATGAACAGGATCACATGGCTCCTGGGCAAAAAAAGGGCCAAGATGCTGGGAGTGCCTGGGTTTTATGCCCTCTGTTGGGTTTTGAATCTGAGCTTGTGTTCTGATTGGTTGTCAGACTCCCATGGGGCCATGCAGGGGCAACTCTGTAGGCTGTCCTGAGTCCCAGGCTTGGTTGAGCCTTGCTGGGTGATGGTGTAATAAAAGGGCTTTGGGTAATTCCTACTATGGCTCTGCCTGAAGGAGGTAGATCTTTGTTATGTAGAATAGACTGGCCCAGGCCTTAATGGCCCATTGACAAAGGTGGGGGGGAGGGCTGAGTTTCTGCCTCCCTTTTAGGGGAAATATTCTGCCCTTTTAATATTTCCTAAAATATCTCATTTTCCTAGGAGAGGGATGGGTGCTAATTTCCTACACTATCTAACCTTTTTTTGAGGTGGTGACTCTTCCTAAATTCAGGGGGCATCTTTCTTTGGGGTGAAAGCAATATTTATTGCCTGCTCTTCTCCAAATAACCTTTCCCCACCATTTTTCACTGCTGCTTGAAGATGGGGTGGATGGTTTCCGTAATAGTTAACTGTTTGTTTTCCCCCAGTGGCCATTGCTTTACACTCGTATACTGAACTTCATTGCTAAATTTGGCTGCCCATTGACCTAGTTTGAAGACAGATGTCTTTTTGGAGCTTCTCGGACTGCTTGAGTTTTCCCCGGCTGTAATAATTTAATTTTAAGTAGCAAACCTGGCCATGTTACTGCTGAACCCAAGTTCCAATTTATTTTTAAATGCATTACATCTGTATTCCCAGCAGTTTGCAGTTTTCAGCTACCCAAATCATCAGCAATGGGCACCTTATTTTTCAATAAAGGAGAATATTTGAAGCTCAGGGTTGAAATGAGGGGTCCTTGGGTAAGGTGACCAGACGTCCCACTTTTGGCGGGACAGACACGCTTTTCAAGCGTGTGTCCCGCGTCCCGCATTCTTTCCAAAAAGTCCCGCTTTTTTGGAAAGAATGCCAAAACAGCGGGACGTCTGGTCACCTTAGAAGCACAAAAGAGAGGTACCGGAAGCAAGTCGGGCAAAGCGTAATTTCAGCAAGCCGGCTGCCTGCTGGGGAGAGGGGGAAGGGGGGCTGCTCCTCCTCTCCTTCCCCAGCCCCATCCCTAGCCCCGCCCTCGGAAGCGCCGCTGCTGTTGGGATGCGGGTGGAGGGGTGAGGGACGAGGAGCCGTCGCCGCTGCCGTCGTCGGTTTGAGCTCACGAGCGGCCCCTCCGGCGGCGCAAACAGCCCTTCCTTGTCCCCCTCCCCTTCCTTCCCCCCCGTCGCCTCGCTGCCGCCGTTGCCCTGGGGCCGGGCGGGCGACCGGGAGACCGCGGCGCTTGGATGCCTGGAGCTCGCGACAGGTAAGCTGCCGGCTGCCTCCTTGGACCTTTCCCCGTCTCCCGCCTCCCGTTCGTTGCTTGCCAGCCCGGCCCCAGGGCAGCTCCCGAAGGGGAGGCGGGAGGCGAGGAAAGGCCTCCCGAAGGGGAGGCGGGCTCCCGAAGGGCTGCCGGCTCCCGAAGGGGAGGCGGGAGGCGAGGAAAGGCCTCCCGCCTCCCCCCCCACCTGGATGCCGACATTTGCTGTTTTTTGCCCTCTGCGCATGCGCAGCATTCTGCGCATGCGCAGAGGGCAAAACTCAAATGGCGGTGCCCAGGCGGGGCCCCCGTCCCGTCCCGCTTAAAAAAAAAAATCTGGTCACTTTATCCTTGGGGCTCTCCGAGCTTGATTGTTGTTGTTCTTTACACATGTTTCATTACCCAGGGCACTTGTGATAATACCTAGTTTGGGTAATGAAACGTCTGCAAAACAAATAACCAAGTTCAGAGAGCACCAAGCACCCCTCTCCTTATATTTCATATTGAAACAAGGAACGTCTGAGTGCTTTTATAATATTAAAAAGCTAAGTTAATAAGATATTTGAATATAGTTTGAATCAGAAGTGGGTTCCTGCCGGAGCTGCCCAATATGCAGCTCCGGTAGGGACTGGCGAATTTCGCAACCGCTCCGGAGTCCTCTCTGCCGGTCCACCCGGCGCGTTGCCATTTTTTTCGGTGATTTTCTGTGATTTTCGGGCAATTTAGCTTCTGCGCATGCGCGGAAGCAAAATCACGCCAAAATCTCGCAAGGGGACGTGCACGCATGCGAGATTTTGGCAAGATTTTGCCTCCGCGCATGCGCAGAAGCAAAATTGCACCAAAATCTTGCACGCGCATCTCCTCGCAAGACTTTGGCGCGATTTTGCTTCCGCGCATGCACAGAAGCAAAATCGCACAAGGGGGCACGCGTGCGTAGCGAGCGAGCGCACCCCCGAAGCGTGGAGATGCACGCGCATGGCTCCGGCAGCGAGGTAAGTGAGCAACCTGCCCCTGGTTTGAATATAATTTGAATATAGTCCAAGACTGATGGCTTAGGGCACAAATCCATCAGCTATCCCTCTTTTTGGGTTTCTTATTACAGGGAGTGCTTGTTTAGTGACAAAAATATGGACATTAAGCAAAGCTCTAGCAGTCACAAATTGAAACAACTTTGCTTATATTCTTATTTCAGCTTTCATTTGCTTTACAGTCCGCGAAGGTCACGAATGTGAGGATTGGTCGCAAAGTTACTTTTTGTGTAACTACGAATGGTCGCTGTATGAGATAGTTGCTAATTGAGGACTACCTGTACAGCTGAAGGAACACTATCATCATTCCATTAAACGTGGACTTTCCAGAATTCTGTCAGGACCATGACAAAATCAACGGTGGGCTGCATTTTTTTCTTTTTAGATTTTTTTTTGTCCAGCTTTATTATTTTTACAAATAACTCAAGATGGTGAACATACCTAATACTCCTTCCTCTATTTTCCCCATAACAACAACCTCTTGTGAGGTGAGTTAAGCTGAGAGAGCAGCTGACCCAAAGTCATCCAGCCAGTTTAAGAGAACTGAGCAACAACCCACATCTTGGTTGTATTCAAAGATAATGCACAACCAGGTAGTAACCTGTTTTTATGGTTTTGCTGAAAACCACAAAACAGGTACAACTGAAGTGACCTGTTTTATGGTTTTGCACAAAACAGGTAGTCCTTGTTTAATGACTGCCTTGTACAGCAACCATTTGCAGTTACAATAGCGATGAAAAAGTAACTCCATGCAGTTTTGTAAAGCAAAGGAAAGCTGAAGATTGTAAAATTGTGTTTCACTTAGCAAACACTTCACCTAATGACCAAGCCTCTGGTCCCAATTGTGGTTGCTAAATGAGGATTACATGTACACTGACTCCAAACTAACCAAACAAGGCAGCTTCACACATCGCAATAAGCTAAGGCTAAGTGCTAAGGATGCACACTCCCCTATGCCCAATTGCTGATTTACCAGTATCTCTGTGGCTATTACAAGAAATAAAATATTGGGAGAGACAGACAAACAGGATTTGAACCTGACATAAAATGCAGATCTGCAGAGAAGGATGAAAAATAAGGAAGCTATCAGACCAGGTCTGGACAACAGCTACCAGAGAAAAGAAGTCACAATCCATCAAGTTCAAACCAAGACCAAAGGACAGCAACCAGAGAAAAGAAAGTTAAGAGTTAATTTCCCATGCAGTGGGCAGAGTTAGACTGGGCAATTTAACAGGTGAGCGAAAGGTTGATGTGGAAAGGAAAGTGTGACAGAGGTTGCGGGCAAAGAATAAAACAACCTTTGATGAAGACTCCCAATTCATGTATGCAATTATCTACAAAGCACTCTGATCTTTTCTAGTCTCTCTACGGCCATCATACAACAGTGAGTATAAGTGGGTGTATGTGTAATACTTTAGCAACAGTAATTAAGCTTGTGTAGGCTACCAGAGATTCCCCACAAGCTGTGTGTTCCATGAACATTTTCCCTGAACTCTTGCATGTATCTCCATTAAATGTCTGTGAGCCCATCTACTAATAAATCATATTTCACCACCACCCACTCCCTGTCCCGGCTATGTGCCACAAAGACTCAGCCACACATATCTGCTTCTTGGATTAGGTGGAAAGCCAGGATAGCGGAAGCCACCCACGGCTGAGAGCAATGCCAGGAAGAGCAAGAAATGAACTTTAAACAGAAACGTGTAACCAGGCCATTTTCTTGCAAGAGAAAAGAAACAGCACAAGCCAAACTAAGTTGGTTGTGACTGCTGCCTGTGAAGAAAGATGTTCCCCACCCCCCCAACACAGCTCAGATACTTGGTTTTTGCTTCCTTATTGGCTTCCCTAAAGTGGAAATGCTGCTTTCTTAGTGTGCCAGAGAGGAATAAAAACTGGCTGGTTGCTTCTCACCTAGTCAGTTTTCTGTCTCAAGGACTAGCGAGAAGGGAGGGGAGACAGGTAAGTAGTCGAGGGAAAGCCAATTTATTACAAATCTCAACATTTTAGATGGAGGTGTCAAAAGCTAACTTTCCACTAATGGGAAGTGATGTTTCTTGCATTCTTAGGGGTTAGTTGTTAATTACCTGTTTTTTAACATCCAGCTGCATTTACCGCCCTCCTCCCCAGAAATGTAATTGCAAATTAAATAGTCTGCCTGTGAGGTACTATGGAGTGCTGGTTGTAGGCATATTTCTAAGCCCTATTTAAACCACTTTTTGTAACACCGAAAGCAGGTGGCTCACAATCCTTATGGAGTAGTTGTGTGTGGCTTTGAGTGGCATGAGCAACTTCAAAGCAGAGGGTAAAACACATATTTGTTTACTTAAAATTAACAGTTGAGGAAATTTAATACGCTTATAACCCCTGATATTTAACAATGCCCAATTGGGGCACTTTTTGTTCCTCAGCACCTTTGGGGATTATGACAATTATATACATTGCTAATAACTGGCTTTTGGAGGAAACCAGAATGCCCCAAAGGAACTGAAGAGCCACTTGTCACTTTTGCAGGTTGCAACCCCCCTTTTTAAAACCTTGTTGAACAAGTTATACCACTTCCATATCAGTCTGCCAACATTTTGCCTACCACCAAGTGCAACTATTTGGGCAGGTGTGAAATAGGAGGGCCCTTTGTGCAGTTTCCCCCAGAAGTCTAGAACTGTATTTTTTAATCTTGGCAACTTTTAAGATGTATGAACTTCAACTCCCAGAATTCCCAGCCAGCACCGCTTTAAAAACACCACTCTAGAACGTGTTATGACTTCAACGTCCCACCGCAGTTGGGACCAGAATTTCCACTTATAAGGAAGGTGGCCGATTTTACAACCTTTTCTGGCACGGTTGTTAATGAAACACAGTCATTAAGCAAATCCATCTTCCCTCTTTGACTTTGAGTGTAGAAATAGGAAGTCACAAATGTTGATCACCTGACTCTGGGACACTGCAATTGTCATAAATACATGTCAGTTGCCAAGTGTCCAAATTCTGATCACATGACTATGGAAGTTATAAGTGTGAGGATTGGTCAAAACTCTTTTTTCCCCTCAATGCGTTCAAACAGTCAATAAATAAATGGTTCCAAACTGAGGACGACCCGTACCAATGGTGGTTCTTTGAGTCTCCCAGCTACAGTAAGAAATTTTATTTATTTATTTATTTATTAGTGACATTTATATACCGCCTCACAGTGCAAGCACTCTCTAAGCGGTTTACACCAGTAAGCAATGTATATTTACATTGCCCCAAACAATCTGGGTCCTCATTTTACCTACATCGGAAGGATGGAAGGCTGAGTCAACCTTGAGCCGGTGAGATTTGAACCACTGACCTGCGGATCATAGTCAGCTAAAGTGGTCTGCAGTACCCCACTCTAACCACTGCGCCACCTTGGCTCTATCCCCCAAAGGAGGCTAATTTTCTTTGAACCTAAAGCTACACATGGGCCTTGTATGACATGCCAGATTCTATAAAATAATTTATCACCTTTAAACATATAATGAAATGAATGGTGTAGAAAAGTCAAACTGACACCATTCAGGAAGGGTAGCAGTGACCTTGGTTCTTTCCTATTATATTACAGAAAAAAAGTAATGCTCAATTTTGTAATTGAAAGTGAAGTCCCTTTTTTGCCCCCAAGAGTAATAAGGTATAATTAAAGATAATTTGATACTATTAGCAGTTGCAAGCTTTTCAGGCTTTAAAAAGATTTGTGACTAAACTTGAAGCATCAACGATACATAAAAAATTGTAAATCAAGATTTCTGTTGACTAATAATGAGTCGTGTTGTACATGGTTTATTTCTGTTGACAGCAATTTAACAGCGGTAGCTATAATGATGCCTTTTTGGAGTGAAATATATACCTGGAAAATCTGAATTAGCACCTAGAGTGTCAAAACAAACGAGGCCAAGAAACAAAGCTCTGAAAATTGAAAAATCTGATCAACGTGGACTTTCTGCAGCCAAAGGAATGGCTGGTTGACTTCACTTCCACAAATTTAATTGAGGAAGTGAAAAGAACATAAATATTTAACCTTTTAAGAAACTCAGACATTAGCTGAGTTGCAAACTGAAAGCTGATATGCTTCTTAAAACAGGTAAACACAAAATAGGTCACAATCTTAGTCTGACCTTATTGCAAAAACAGATAAATATCTGTACAGCTAAAATGTGATAAAGGTGGCTTTTTCATACATTGCCCCAAAACACGGTTTTGAATGGAACACTTTGGAATCCCATGTTTCCCAGAAGTACAAATAAGACTCAAAGAGTTGGGAAGAGTTTAAGAAAAAGAGTTATTTTAAAAGTGTTCTAATATTAAAAACAGGTAACATCGCAGAGAGGGTTTTTTTCCTTCTTTCCCTTGAATTTTGAAGTTTGTTTGAGACTTAGTGAAAATCAGGATATCCAAGATGTTGAATGTACACACAAGTTCTAGACATTTAAGATGACTTTAGCAATTGGAGGTGGGGGGGAAGGGGAACGGGACTGTATTTAAACTATATCCTTCAGGAAAATGCTTAATATAATTTCACACAACTCAACCTGGCCTTTCAAAGAATCCCAGCTCTGCCAAGTTAAAATGGAGCTTTACCTTAAATTTGTAAAGTTGAAAGTTAAAAAAGCATCACCCATAGACAAATTCAGCATTCCCTAACCTGGTGGCCCACCCCCAAATATCTCCTGGACCAGGGGTCTCCAACCTTGGCAACTTTACAACTTGTGGACTTCAACTCCTGGAATTCCTCAGCCAGCAAAGCTGGCTGAGGAATTCCAGGAGTTGAAGTCCACAAGTCGTAAAGTTGCCAAGGTTGGAGACCTCTGTCCTGGACTACAGTTCTATCATCCCAACATGTGTATCTTGCTCTGGAAAAAAAAATACTATAGTCTAACATGCTGGGGAAGTTCTAACTAGTTCATCCGGTTTGACAAATTCTTGCATCCACACAGCCATGCTAGATCTTTGGCCAAAGAGAGAAGATTCTGACTGGCTGGATCATCACAATACTAAGAATACTGAAAAGGTTGGAGGGGAAGAAAAGGCAACCATTCAGTGTGACATGTTAATGAGTTACCGAAGGGAGAGAGGGACTCTGGAGATATCACCAATGGGCTTCATTTTCAGGACAGCACTGAAAGAATTGGGAAAGCAATGGGTCCGTCTTGAAGGAGACAGCTATTCCAGCCATCATAGCAATCAAGACAATCCTGGAAGCTGTAGTTCAGCAATAAAATAATATAGATTCCTACTTTGTTCAAATTCATATAAAAATGTATGCAGTCCACAAAATTGCATAAGCCAGGTCAGTGCCTTTAGGATTGTCCATATTTCTGTTTTCTGGCCATTTATAATTCTGTGGATGAATCCATTTAAAAATGTGATTCAGGAAAGCAATCATAAACTTTCTTTTGTACACCTCATTCTTTTATTTTTATTTTTCCAGCACAAGACAGTCTCATGCCGTACTAATCATTTCTTGGAAGGCTATGCACAAGTACTATGAAGCAAATGATTTTTAAAAAAACACTAAAGCACTTTTAGAGCCAGAATCTTCTCGTATCATGTGATCTTTACAGTAATTCAAACTGGCTCCAGCACTTTACACATACACCCACAGATATCATCCAATTCTGCTCTGATCTTCATAAAGATCTAACTGTGCAATTGCTAGAGACCAGCACCGCAAAAAAGACCCTATTCCAGGCTGAAAAATTCAGATAAGAAATTATAAATATTAGGAAATGACTTTAGTCATGTTAGAACTGTGTCCAAATATGTTATTTACTACAATGTAGTGTTTCCTTGGTGTATCCTATTCTAGATCAAAACTATAAACCAAAAACAAGAGTGAAGGAATTAAAAAACCCAGTTTCCATTCTTTGCTAAATGTCATGCTATTAAGACATTGCTTAACATTCAAACCTATTTACAATCTTAAATATTTACTTTACAACACATCTGTTTCTGAAAACAAAGATTAAGAATCCTTTACAATCCTTTCTCAAACACAGCATTCTTGGCAAAGTGTGATAAGCAACTCTGTTTAGGGAGTGAAGATAGCACAACCAACCACCAGTTGATTTTAAAACTTGTGCATGCTTCAAAGAAAACAATCCCCAAAGCATTCCTTAAAAATCACACTGAATTTCTGTAAAAAGGAAAGGTAAATTCATTTCAGGAACACATAAAAATTCAGCCCTCATAGTAACCAACTCTGACTAAAATAAATATCATGGAACACATCTACCAACAAAAAGTACCTTTAAAATGTGCCGATTTTAAATTTGTTTCATTTCCACCCCCTCCCATTAGCCCATCTGCCAAGCAGAAAAAAACAGAAGGAAGGAGTCCCGAAGCCATTCTCATCCAGCGTAAACCTGAGGTTGCAGCGGAGGGGGCAGTTTGTCATTTTCAACATTTTCAGAGTCAATGGCCGCTAAGGCTGGGTTTGGGGCTTTAATCTCCAAAGGGTACTTCTCCACAATCTCCTTGACTTCCTTGGTGATCCCATCAGTCCAATCAATAAGGTCCCTCTCGAGCTTTTTGGCCTCGCTGACAATCCTCTCCTGCCTCTCGTTCAGTTGTGAGAGGAGGCCAAGGTTCCTGTACATTTGGCGCATCCCCACACAGACGTTGGCTGGCCAGTTCTCGTGTTCTTGCTTCTTTGGAGAGGTCTGGCCAGACATATAGCGGTCAAAGTCTTCCTGGCTCAGGTTTAAGGACTGAGCATCCAACTTCTCTATGAAGGCAACAGCGCAACACTGCAAAAGCAAGAGCATCGGTTCTTTTAGGTTGCATACAGTTAACACATCACCTCCATTCATATGCAAACTATTTGATGCGATTCTTAAAATATGTTGTAAACCTTGATAATGAAACCTTTTGCAGAAGATAGTTTAAATTACTGCTTAATAACAGTAATACCAATAACAATACAGTAAGATGCTCAAAAATTGCTCAATTTGTTTGATCAGGCGGCCTACAATCTTCATTAGAAATTTGCCTATGCATTCCCTTTCTGAAGTATATGTTACAGTACATACTACAGTTTGTATGTTCTGATACATGCAAACTTTTATTCATCTAGCAACTGTTGTGTGTGTGATAGAGTGAGAGAAAGAGTGAATAATGAGTATGCCCCGCTTAGACCATCATCAGCTATGGAGCAATATCGTAAACTACCCAGAGTCCATGACAATTGAAGTAGTAGGTAAATCACACAAATAAATATAGAAAATGCACTGTTATTTTTTAAAGCTTCCATGCCTTCACCTCCTCGAATATATACCAAACTTTATGCTAAAGCTAGGTCTGGATTGACAAAACACAAAACTTGCACAAAGAAACTATATTTGGGTTAATATAATGACCTGGTTAAAAACATGTTAATGTCTTGGCTGGGTTCCCATCACACAATAAATAGCTATGTACACACCTCCACTGTAGCTCATTGTACAAACCCAATCAAAGTTTTCCTAGTTTTAATTTTATTTCTGTGCAACAATTCAGTCATACTTGGCTTCCCATTCTTATTTGGCAAACATGGCAAGAATATTGGAATAGTTATTATTGCAGACCTTTTGTCAGACTCCAGACTCTGCTATTCAGAAGGAGAAGGGGGTCTTGGCTCTGTTTGATCAAAAGGTTATAACATATCCGGATCCCAGACACCTGGGAGCCTTTTCATCTTAAGATAGGGTTTTATGAGGGTAATTGTATGTCAGTTTGAACGGAAGAGAGAGCCTGGGAACGTAACCATCTGTCACACATTTGTGGATTGATTATACTGAATAGGGTGGGGTATTAAGGTTAAAAAGACTTGTCTTGCCTGAAGGCATTTAGACTTTGCTTTGAACCAAATGGATGTTATACAGATGCAAATAAAGGAAATCCTTTTGAAAACATTGGCTCAGAAGTTCGTACCTTAATTGTGGCTGGAAAGACATACCTTACACCTTTTTTTTAAGTACATGTAGATTTTGTTTCTGGTATTTCAACAGCAAGAGCTAGAAGGTTGGTATTTTTCAATATATTTAATATATTAATTATCTGCATGAACACAGGATGTTAGATTTCCTTGTTGTATGTGCATCATATAGCTTCTCCATAGTGCCTCATGACTGAACGTTCAAGATCCAGAAAACATGGCAAGCACATGCTTGCTGATGTAATAATGAAAGACCATAAATAAGAACACCGATGAGCCAAAAATAGCAATCGCACTTAGACTTTTATACCACTTCATAGTGCTTTTACAGCCCTCTCTAAGCGATTTTACAGAGTCAGCATATTGCCCCCAACAATCTGGGTCCTCATTTTACCGACCTCAGAAGGATGGAAGGCTGAGTCAACCTTGAGCTGGTGAGATTTGAACAGCCGAATTGCAGCTAACAGTTAGCTGAAGTAGCCTGCAGTGCTGCACTCTAACCACTGCACCACCTTGGCTCTTAAAAATTGTTGGGCGGCCAATAAATTTAAATAAATCATGATAAGTTCAGCTTCTCTTCCATTAAGAGAAAACAAGAAAAATAGGTTCGGTATCTGACAATATATAGTTCTTCAAATTCCCCTAAAAAAGAGAGTCACAGTCACAGATATACTTACCAGGTTCGTAAAGTAATAGCCATCCTCCCCAGTCATCAGCCTGCTGGGATTGCAGAACCGAGTAATATACTGAATGTTGGACTGCAGGCGGGGTGGGTTGCCCTTCAGGACAATGTAGATGAGAGTAGGCAAAAAGTCATCAGCTGAAGCTGGCTCAGCCTTTGTGGTCCTGATGGCGTTAAAGATGTGCTTGCTGGAGCTAGTGATGCAGGCCAACTTGTCCCGGGGGACACGCTTCGAGTCCATTTCAATGATGTCTGCAAGAGGAAAACAATCCCAAGAATCAAGGAAGGCTGCATTCATTCATCTTTCCACTTTAGTTGTCTCACCCTCCATACTTAAAGCGTTTATTAAAACTTGCGTGGTATCTTTCTTTTAAAGGCTAGAAATCAGGAGACTGTGAATTCTAGTCTCCCCTTAGGCATCAAAACTGGCTAGGTGACTTTGGATCAGGGGTGAAATGCTACCAGTTCAGGAGTACCGATAGCGGAGGCCGCCGGTGGTTTGGAGAACCGGTAGTGGCGGCAGCGCGAGGCTCTGCCCACCTGCCCAGATGTTGCCATTTTCTTGTTTTTAACCCTCTGCGCATGGGCAAAGCGTTCTGCGCATGCACAGAGGGTGAAAAAGCACACGCGCGAGCGGAGCGAGGGTGAAAAAGCGTGCACGCAAAGCGTGCACTTCCGAACCAGTAGGGAAGGTAAGTAGATTTCACCGCTGCTTTGGATGAGTCACTCTCTTTCAGCCCACATTATTATGTTTGGGTGACAAGCTAATTGGTCAATTCTTGTCGCAGCCAATGGATCAACATGCAGCTGATCTGAAAACAAAAATGGATCCTGCACTTGTGGGAAAATGCTAAGAAAGGAGGAGAAGGGGAAAAAAGCCTTATCAGTTAGCAGCCCTGCCGTACAAGAAGAAGAAGAATGCAAGTTTTAATATTAACCAATCCACTGATAAGCCAAATTACCCAAAAAACGATTTAGGCAATTTTAAATAGTTAGCTACTTAAAAGAATGACAAGTGCCAGTGCTATTCTTTGAAGAGGCTTTTCTTTTATGAGTTAAGAGGAAAAGAAATGCCTTGAAAATGCTGCTGGCTGCAATGTTATCATTTGTCCTTAAAATAGATATGTCTGTCCTAAAACTGCTTTATAGCATATATAAGGCTCTGCAGGGGGTTCAGATGAATGACAGCTAAAAGGTACAGCTACAATCAACCAGGTTATTTATTTATGACAGTTTTGAATGATGAACCCTCAGTTACTGTATTCAGCCTTCCATACGCAGGCAGTATAAAATATTAATAATGATTTTTACGGCACCAGAGTAGCACAACTAAACATCTAACTTCAGAGAGCTGCTGAATGACACTTTTCCAGTTGATGAGACAAGATTAAGAATTGCTGTGAGTTATAGATAAGCCACATCTGAATGGCCATCAATTCATAATCCCAATTCTAGAATAAGATATTTTCAGGTCTCAAGCCAGAACTGGAAGGGACAGAAGGCTCGATGACCCAGATTTTTGGCCTTGGGGAAATCAATTGCTCTGAAAACATGTAATGGCAGAGAGTAGGCACACCATCAAAAGGAGATTTAATCTACAATTGAGTTTTAAAGAATTCCAGGCAGTTATTCCAGTGGATGAAATGAAAGATATGTAAGCAAGGAAGAGGAAAGGGCAGGAAGAATTCCTTAGAAATTAGGGACACCAACTAACTAAGTCTATACAAACTTAGTGGGTCAAAGTACTCTTCTAAACAGTTAAGTAGCCAGTGTGAATAATTTCCACTTCATTCCCATTAAATTCCCCTTAAAAAGTCTTTCCTGGGTGGGGAGTATGGAGAGAGAATGAAGCAGGTAGCACTTCCATGTCATTCTGGTTCTACAGCTGTTGGATGTCGCAAACATTACCCTTGAAATATTATTCTTACATGTTTTCATAATGCTAAGCAGAAAAGCTAACAAACCGTAATATAGGTTAGATTTTTATGTATGAACCAGCCACATGAGAAATGTATTATCCCATGATATTAATTTTTTTTTCTTTGAGAAATCACTCCTGAACAAGGTTTTCACACAAAAAAAGGAATGTAGGCAGCCATGGGATAAACTCACATTCTTCTTACTTAGCCTTCTGATAGGAGACAAGTTTGCTCCTGGGATTGAGCTGATGATTTTTACTGTGGTGAAAACATTTGAGATCAATAAATACCCCCTCTCCAACACAACAGTCCTTTACATACCTGTGATAGCTTTCACAACTACATCTGAGACTTCAGGGATTTCTTCGTTGACAGGAACACAAAGCATTTGTGGAGTAACCCAGTGCAAAGCTCTGCCGGTTGATTTGAAAGCAAGAGGGAGGGGGAAACACTATTAAGATCTTTAAAACAGTTTAACTTTAACATGTCAAGACTAAAATAACAAAACTGTGTCCTGAAAAATTGCATTCTGGGAAACAAAAGCAGAGAGCAAATATTTAGTTACTTAAATAATCTGCTTTTATTTCTTTATTTAATTTCTTATTGCATACATTCTAAACCACCTGATAATCTGGCCACACGGGAAAGAAAAACTGGACAACTTCCTCATACACCTCAACAGCCTACACCCCAAAATACAGTTCACCATGGAAATGAGCGTTGACTTACCTGATACGCTCTTTCTCATCAGGAGGAGCCAGCAGTCAGGATGGGTTGTCTCCGCCTACTAGCAGTTGAGGACCGAGTCACTTTTTTTCTTTAATTGCCTGGATCCGCCCCTTGGGGTCCCAGTTTTGACGAATCCGAGGCAAACGACTCGATGTGGCGAAAACGAGTAGTCAAACTATCATCCCAACTGGAAATAAACTGGTTCGTAACGGTGTAACTAAACGAGAAGGGAGGCCTGAAAAAACCCCCCTTTACAATCAAGGGTGTTTTTTTTTTTTTTTTTTTTTTTGAAATTATGAATAGCCTGGAACTAAGGTAAGAGCCCTTGCCCTAACCAGGTGTAACAGAAACTCGCCCCTGTGCTGCCCGAAACACTAGTCTAACTTGGGGAGGGAACTGACTGCTGGCTCCTCCTGATGAGAAAGAGCGTATCAGGTAAGTCAACGCTCATTCTCCATCCTCTGAGGAGCCAGCAGTCAGGATGGGACATACCAAAGCAGTAGTACCCATGGGAGGGCAGGCAATCAAATGTTGTGTTGAGGAATCACCCGTTGCAGCACCCGGCGTCCGAAAGCAGCATCAGCCGATGCATATTTGTCAATTCTGTAGTGCCTGATGAATGGAGTGGGCGACGCCCAGGTCGCTGCTCTGCAGAGGTCTTAAAGGGGACACTGAGTAGCCCAGGCAGCGGAGGTGGCCGCGCTCCGAGTCGAGTGGGCTGTGATGCCCGCGGGTCGCTGGAGAGATGCCATGTCATAGGCCTTGGCGATGGCCCCTCTGATCCAGCGGCCTATGGTTGAGGGCGATGCTTTGAGCCCCATTGTGTGGGGTAAAAAGGTCACCATGAGCGCTTCCGTCCTGCGAAAAGGGCGTGTGCGGGAAATGTAGATGCGTAGAGCCCTGCGAACATCCAAGGTGTGCCAAGACCGTTCAGCAGGGTGGGCTGGTGAAGGGCAGAAGGATGGCAGTACGAGTTCCTGCGCACGGTGAAAGGAGGAGTTGACTTTAGGAATGAAAACCGGATCCAGACGGAGCACGACCTTGTCAGGGTGGAAAATGCAAAGGTCTTCACGCACGGAGAGAGCTGCGAGCTCCGATATACGGCGAGCCGAGGTAATGGCGAGGAGAAAGGCCACTTTGAGGGATAAGTGGCGAAGAGAAGCGTCCCGTAACGGCTCATATGGTGGCTGTGTCAGGGATTGCAGGACCTTGGACAGATCCCAAGTAGGGTACCTATGGATGACCAGAGGGTGGCAGTTAGTGACGCCCTTCAGGAACCGACGGACGGTCGGTATGTGTGACAGGGAGTCCCAATGGCCACATGAAAGGACAGAAGACAGCGCCGCCAGTTGACGGCGTAGAGTGTTGGGAGAAAGACCTCTGTCCAAGCCCTGTTTGAGGAAACGGAGAATCAGCGGGAGGGGAACGGCGAGAGGGGACACACGTTGAGTGGAACACCAGGTGCAGAAAGTCCGCCAGGTCGCTGAGTAGATGCGGTCAGTCGACGGGCGGCGTGAAGCCTGAATGTAGAAGATGACATCCGGGTCGTAGAGTTGGCGTCTCAGGCTGCCCCGCTCAATCGCCAAGCGGTCAGTTTGCACCATCGAGGGTCCGGGTGGTAAATCGCCCCCTGGCTGAGGAGATGCGGGATGGGAGGCAGCATCCAGTGGTCCCCGACGGAGAGAGCCACGAGTTCGGCAAACCAGGGTTGCCGGGGCCAAAACGGAGCAATGAAGACCACCTCCGCCTTCTCCTGGATCAGTTTCCTGAGGACCAGCGGCAAGATGGGAAGAGGCGGGAAGGCGTAGAGTAGCCCCCGGGGCCACCTGCAAGTCAAGGCGTTGGTTCCCTCCGACCCCGGCGATAGGTACCTGGAGTAAAACCGTTCCAGTTGTGTGTTCTCCGGGGTCGCGAAGAGATCCGCTATCGGGGCACCGAATTTCCTCACTACTGACTGGAAGATTGACGGATCCAGGCGCCACTCGGCTTGGTCCACCGTGGACCGACTCAACCAGTCCGCCTGGACGTTGTCCACCCCGGAAATGTGTTCCGATGACAGGGATGAGAGGTGGCGTTCCGCCCAGAGCCCGATCTTCCGTGCCTCGTTCATCAGCGTCCTGGAGCGGGTGCCTCCCTGGCGGTTGATATGCGCCTTTGTGGTTATGTTGTCCGTCAGCAGACGAACGTGCGACCCTGCAAGAAGAGGCTGGAAATGCTTTAACGCGAGGAAGGCGGCGTGTAGCTCGAGCCAGTTGATGGAGCACCCGGCGTGTTCTGCTGACCACAGGCCCTGAGCCGTGTCGCCCTCGCAGTGAGCGCCCCATCCGGTGAGACTGGCGTCTGTGGTAACGGTGATTTGCGGCTGAGGCAGGAAGAGGGTCCCTTGCGAGAGAGCTGTGGAGCGCCACCAGGTGAGGGAGCGGCGAACCGGTGGAGGAAGAGTGACCCTGTGGAGGGAGGATCCTCGCTTCTGCTTCTGAAAGGGAAGAAGGAACCACTGCAGTTCCCGGGCATGTAATCTGGCCCATGGGACAATGGAAATGCAGGAGACCATTTTCCCCAAAAGAGATGATAAGGTAAGCAGGGGAGTGGAAGCCGCCCCCTGGACCTGAGTGGCCAACTCCCTGAGACTATTCTGACGGTCTTGGGAGAGAAACACCCTGCCCGTTGAGGAATCGATTACTGAACCCAGATGGACTATAGCCGTAGCAGGGGACAACTGGCTTTTGGGGAGGTTGATAGAAAAGCCATGATCTGTGAGAGTCTGGATAACTGTCTGAAGATGTTGTTGTGCTTGGGACTTGGTAGGGGCATGTACCAAAATGTCATCTAAATAACATTGAACCCGAATTGGGAGAGCCCGAAGGTGTCCTGCCAGGACAGAAAGAACCTTCGTAAAAACCCTGGGGGCTGAAGAGAGCCCAAAGGGAAGGGCCCTATATTGGTAGTGCCTATCAGCGTAACAAAACCTGAGGTAACAACGATGCTGATGTGCGATGGGAACGTGCAAGTAAGCCTCAGTTAAGTCCAGTGATGCCATGAAGTCCCCAGGCCGAATGCAGGCTAGGATGGATTTAAGAGAGTGCATCCGGAATTTCCTATAGTAAATAAAACGGTTTAAACGCTTGAGGTCTAGAATCGCCCTCCATCCCCCGGAAGCCTTGGGTACCACGAAAAGGATGGAATAAAACCCCTGAAACCGTTGTTCCGGGGGAACTGGCTGGATTGCCCTGATATCGAGGAGGTGTTGGACGGCCTCAGCCATGAGAGCCCGTTTCGCAAGGTTACGGGCCGAGGGGCACCGAACGAAGGCTCCAGGGGGAGGCGAGAGAAACTCTAGAGATAAACCATACCTAACTGTGTCTAACACCCATGTATCATCTGTGGTGACCTCCCACTGGTCGGCAAAGTACTGCAGCCGACCCCCTATGGGAATCTCTGATAGGCGAGGGGAGCTATTGCTTGCCCCGTTTAGCGGGGCGCCCACCTGTCCCCCCGCGGGAATGTCGTCTGAACTGTCTCCCCCGCCCGGCCCTGCCCTGATTGTGGCGGAAGGTACCGGAATACTGACCTGGGGTTCGGGGGAAACTGGAACCCTGGTCAGAGTGCCGAAAGGGCCGCCTGGAGTACGGGGTCTGTCGCGGGAGGCCTCTGCGGGAGAGGGAGGGCAGGATCTTCCTCTTGTCGCGTGATTCAATGAGAAACGGGTCCAGGGAATCTCCAAAGAGCTGCTTGCCCTTGAGGGGCTTGGAGGCTAAGCGCCATTTGTGGCGAGTCTCCACCGGCCATTGCTTCAGCCACAGCATGCGTCTGGCCACGACGGCAGAAGCCATTGACTTAGATGCGAATTTTGATGTGTATAGGGTGGAGTCCGCCAGAAATTGGCAGGTGGCAAAGATTTTGTTAAGGTCCTGATGCGCCCGTATATTGGTATCAGGAATATATTCTTGCAGTTGTTTGAGCCACAGAAGCGCAACTCTGGCAAAGAAGGAGGATGTGGAAGTCGCCTTGATGGCCCAGGCAGCCGCCTGGTGAGCGCGCACCAGCGCCTGTTCAATCTTACGCTCTTCAGGCTTAAGATTCTCTTCCGATTCGCCTGGAAGGTTGGTCTGGGCGTGGAGAGCCAAAACGGGGGAATCCACAGAAGGAACCTCCAGTAGGTCCCCCAGATCAGAAGCCACGTTGAAAAACTGACGTTCAAGTGAAGAAGGAGTTGTCCCGGAAGCTGGTGCCGCCCATTGATTCTTTACAGTGTCCAGAAACAATGAAGGAGCCGGAACCAACTCCGGCTCAGGAATGACCGACGAAAAGATGGGACCTAGAGGAGTGTTTAAGGATGGCTCCGGCGCAGAAGGTAAGGATAACCCAGCGGTGGCTCTGGCCTTGCTAAGGAGGGATTTGTAAAGCCCCGGAGGAAACAAGGCTGCCGAGGGAGGTTTGACTGGTGTAGGATCTTCATCCTCTGAAAGGTCACCCATTGTCTCCATCTGCATGGCTGGTAAGTCATCAAGGTTGTCTTCCTCAGAAATATTTGATAATTGGTCTGCAGCTAGGAATCCAGCGCTGGTTCCTGGTTGAGGATCCAGGTGTGGAGAAGAGACCCCCGAGCTAATTGAAGGCAAGGTGGCTGCCAAATTTTGGAAGTTGGCTGTAATGCTGGATTGGACCGCCATTGCAATCCACTGCTGTATTAGGGCAGGCTCAAATGGCATAGCTGGAGGCTGTTGGGCCTGATCTGATGCAGGAGGAGGCCTGGATTCCAGGGAAGAGGGGGGTGGTTCAAGTCTTGCCCCGCCCCTAGGCTTGGCTCAGGCTGGGGGCCAGGAAGAGCCTCTTGTCCTGCACTTGCAGCCCCGCCCAATCCCTCCGGGCCCCATAAATTGGGAGAGATTTGGGGGAGGGTAGTGGCTTCCAGAGAAGGGGCCCCCTCAGATTGGCTACCTGTGGCCTGGGAAGAATGCCTGGATTGAGCAGCCCTATTATGGAGCTTTTGTAGGGTGCGGTCCCTACGCTGCTCCGCCCTCGTGGCCTGATAAGAAGAGGAGGCTGCAGCCTCATCATCGTTAGGCCTATTTGTCTTCTGCTTTCGTTTTCCTCCTGGCTTAGTGGGAGGCAGGCCTTTCGCCATTGTTCTAAGTATGGCCGAAATGAGGCAGATGGCCAAAAGGGGCAAGAATAAGGCTTTTGGGCCGAATGCCAATCCCCCCCCCCGCGATCCCCCCCCCGCCCCCTTAGGGCAAGGACCTGCCTGGTCGCCTGCCCTGCAACGGTCGCCCCGGCTCTGATCGGCGATCGCAGGCGATCCGAAGTCTCCGGAGCCTCTGGGCGAGCCGCGCTCCTCAGACCAAGCCGCTAAACTTTGGCGCCAAATTTAAAACTGGATCCTGCCGCGAGCGAGGCTCCGGCAGCAGGACCCAAGGCGGCAATCGGCTGGCTGGACTCTTCGCTGCCGGCGGTTTCGCTTTCCCCTTGCAAAGCGACCGCGTGCGGCAAAGCGGCAAGCTCGCTTTTAATCCACGTGGAGGGTGAGCGAGGGCGCGGCAGCAGAAAGTTCTTCGCGGCCGGAGCCGGATCGGGTTCGACGGCTGTGATTCCGGCCGCGGCCGCGGACGAGCGATCGGGGGAGGGGGGGAAAGAGGGGAAAAACGGGCTAGGACGTAGCCAGAAACCCTCGTGGTGGCTAAGGAGATATCTCCAGGCGCCTACCACTCTCCTCGCTCACCAGTGCTGAAGTTAAATCAAGAAGTTAGGAAAGGAAGGAAAAAGAGGAAAGAAAGATTTAAATTAAATAAGTACGACCTGATCTACTTGAGAACCAGCAGTTGGGATGAGTTTTCGCCACGTCCTACTCCTGCTGAGGACGAGTCAAAACTGGGACCCCAAGGGGCGGATCCAGGCAATTAAAGAAAAAAAGTGACTCGGTCCTCAACTGCTAGTAGGCGGAGACAACCCATCCTGACTGCTGGCTCCTCAGAGGATGGAGAACAGAAGCTAACAACCAACTTCCCTTCCTGGATGTCTTAGTCTACAAGAAATCCAATGGCTCCCTAGGACACACCATCTACCAGAAGAAAACCCACACTAACCACTATCTGCACGCACTCTCACACCACCACCCAGCACAGATCAACTCCGTAGCCAAGACACTCATCTCCAGAACAAAACGCCTAGCTGACGAACAACACCTAAAAGCCGAACTAAACACTCTCACTAACGTACTAGCATCCAATGGATTCCAAAGAAATAAGATCACCAACCTAATCCAAAAAGAAACCCCCACTAAAATCCAAGACAAAGAACAAGAAAACGGCAAAGCCCTCCTCCCATACATAAAAGGCACCACAGACAGAATCAGCAAGATCCTCCACAAACACATCATCAAGACAGCATTCTGCACAAACCGAAAAATATCCACCATCCTAAGAAACCCCAAAGACAAAATTGAGTTAGAAAATCAAGGAGTATATGAAATTCCATGCACCGCCTGCCCCACCACATACATTGGACAAACCAACAGAAGAATAAGTGCACGCATTGAAGAACACAAGAACACAGTCAAAAAAGAGGAACCAACTTCTTCCCTGGTCCAACATCTTAAAGCCACAGGACATGAAATCGACTTTAAAAAGACCAGAACTATCGCCAAAACTGAACACTTTAACAACAGAATAATCAGAGAAGCCATCGAGATAGAAAAACGCCCACACAGCATGAATAAACGAGATGACACCTCCCGCCTACCAGCCATTTGGAAACCCGCCCTTATTGACAAACGAGTCCCTAACACAAAGAATGACACCAGACCCACACTCACGAAAACCACACAGGATGTCACCACCACACATCCACGCAATAAGCAAACCCAAACCCACACCAATGAGGCACGACCACAAACCAGAAGCCATACTACAGCTGCATCATTAGCCACTTTAAACCCCTCCAATCCATACATGAAGCAAACTGACACCCTCCATGAAGATGTGGCACGACCAAGAACCAGAAGCCAAACAGCAGCAATGCAGCTCACCAGCTCAAATGCCCCTGCAAGTCAGACTAACCTAAGAACACCCCCAGCCAATCAGAGCACAGCTAACCCCCCAGCCAATCAGAGCACAGCCAAGCCCCCAACCAATCAGAACACACCTCCAACCAATCAGAACACAGCCAAGCTCCCATCCTATCAGTTCAAACCTCCACTGGCAGTTAAAAGGAAGAAACAGCAGCAACCTCACATTGCTCCTAGAAGCAGGAAGCAGAAGACACCAGCCTGAAGATGATGAATGAGACTTCATCGAAACATCGCCAAGACACTTCCAATTTCACGCGGCAGAAAACCCGAATACCCAAAGACCTACATACAAACACCCGCGAAAACCTCAGAAAACAAATATATATATTTGTTTATTTATTTATTTTATTTTATTTATTTATTTTACACACACACACACCCCATATTTTTTGGAGTATAAGACGCACCTTTTCCCACCCTAAAAGAGGCTGAAAATTTGGGTGCGTCTTATACTCCGAATGTAGCTTTTTCGAAGCTTTTTTTTCCAGCCCAAATTAGGTGCTAATGATCTTCCCGGCTCTTTCGGGCTTGTTTTCATTGCTATTCCCTCCGAAAAAGGTTTTTTCAGCCCTAACCAGGGGATAAAATAATATGCTGAAGCTGACCAGACTAAGGACGCTAGCCAGATGAATACCTGGTAGGTAGATTTTTTCCCCTATTTTCCTCCCCAAAAACTAAGGTGCGTCTTATACTCCAAAAAATACGGTGTGTGTGTGTGTGTGTGTGTGTATACACACACACACATATATACACATACACACACACACACACACACATTTTGAAAGATGGCATTTTAGACTGTAATGCATCTATGTTTTCTCTCTAGAAATTAATTCCCCAAGCTCTGCAATGTTTTTGAAATTACTGAAGAAAAATGTCTGGATGACTTGACTTTTAGATATTCACAGGGAAATAAATTAGTTGATATTTGTCTAGGTAGGTAGTCATGAAACACTAACTCTTTACATATTCTTCAAGAATGCAACGAAAAAAAGCAATACAAAACATTGTAAGAAGAGCTTTCAAGACAATATACTGTACTTCAGGCTGAGTAATCCCCCAAGGTTCTTCACATATTGCTCTTTTAGAGAAAAGAAATCAGTATAAAGTTCAATTGGCCTCACTGCTCCCTTTGAGAAATCTAAATTATATTGGACCTTTAAATCCTTCACAAGGATACAAACATTTGCTGTTTTTCGCTGTTGTTTGTATGATGTATGTATTTAACTTTATTGCACAAACGCTCAAACTGCTACTACTACTGTAAAAGTTTTTTTCTTTATTTTGAGCATAAATTTGGTTATTCCAATAAAATAATTAAGGATTGGCATGGGGAAGACAATGAAGTGAAACATTACACAACATAGATAAGATGGCCTATAAACAGTAAGAGTAATAATTCCCTATTGGCAATAGTGCCGCTTTTAAAAGTTCAACCACCTCAAAGAGAAACCTGAGAAAGGTAAGAGAAAAGCTGCTACCGCCTGAATCATCCAGGTACAAGTAGGTAACAAATAGTAACAGATCATGCATCTAAAAGAGAGATGCTAGTCCTAAAGTCAAACCTGATTCTTCTCTGGACAGCCAGATCTTTCTTCTCATCCTCCGTGGTTTCCGGGCAGAAAACATATTTATACAAGCGGGTCATTATGAATTTCTCCACTTGATCCGTCACTTTTTCCACTTTTTCTGGAGGCACTGAAAAAGACACAGAGATGAACAAATTTTTATAATCATCACAGACAACATGACCGTAACTGACTATACATAAATTAAAAAGCATAAAAGCTATATTAGAGGCTAATATATATATATATATATGAAAAGTTAGTAGATATAAAAGACATGCATTAAAACAAAGTTGTGTGTCTGTCTGTCTGTACACACACACACGTATAAAAACGAGTCTAAAAGAAGAGCTAGGAACATTAGCAGGAGAGTGGGGAAGCATTAAAGTTTTGTATAAGAAAACTACCGTACATCAAATTTCAGAGTACTCTAATATGGAGAACTACGTGCTTATTAAGAGAGTTCTAACACATCCAACTTCTTCCTCATATCATCAGAGCAAGTGTTTGAAGTTAGATGGAGTCTGCCATTTTTACCCTCCTTTTATTAAAACATCACCTACAGTAACATGTTATTTGAGAGCAGGTATGATGTAGTAGTTTAAGGTGCTGGACTAGCAGCAGGGAAACCCAGGTTCCAATGCATCTTTAGGCATGGAAGGTGACCCGGGCCAGTCATCCCTCTGAGTCCAAGGAAACTGAAAATCAAAGCTCTCTTTGCATAATTCATTTGATAAGCTTTGCTATAAATACTAGGCGAGCACAGTGCAAAATAAGCCAGCAGCTGAATGGAACCTTGCAACGAGGCGGAATAAATGCCAAGAAGAACCTAACAGAACATGATTCAGTCTGTAGCCAAAAACTCCCTAGCAATATCTCCAGTGAAAGTAGAGCAGCTTTTTTTCACAGAGTTTTTGCTTTACCCAGAAAAAAAAATGGACGGATCACAACTGAATCCAAAATTTCCATTGCTAAAGAAAGCAGTTAAGTGACCCATGCCCCATTTTATGATATATATATTTTTGCCCTGGCTGTTAAATGAATCACTATAATTGTTAAGTGAATCATGCAGTTTTTATCTTTTCTCTTTTCTAGCCAATTATAAAAGGGGTTCCAAATTTCAAAGAATTCTGAATTTTCTTTCTGATTTAGTTCTATTGTTAATTTGTCCAGTTCTGCGCATTCTAAAATTTGCTTAGACTGATAGATAATTCACAATCTACAACTTATAAACTTATAGAACAATAGATAAGTTTAATTACTATAAATATATGTATGTATTTATTAACTTATAATTAGATAAAAACGAGAAGAAAAATTTTATATATATAGATACAGTCGTGTAGAAATATATAAATAAAAGGACAAAGTGAAGAGGTTTACCGTAAAAGTTTATATGTATATATGTACATGTAAGTACATATAATGTTGTGTTTAATGTATGTTTGTCTTTTTTAATGTTTATACCTTAATAAAAATTATTTTTTAAAAAATAAATAATAAAAAAAGAATTATGCAGTTTTTAACTGAACCGGGCTTCCCCCATTGACTTTGATAATCCCAGGTCCTTGGAGGCTGTAACCATCGTAAACACTTGCCAAGCGTCTGAAGTCTGATGATGTAACTGTGTGGGGATGCTGCAACGGTCTTAAGTGTGAGAACTGGTCCTAAGTCACTTTTTTTCAGTGCCACTGTAACTTCAAATGGTCATTAAATGAATGGTTGTAAATCGAGGACCACCTCTATACCTGAAGGCCCATTTCTATGATTTCCACATACAGGTAGTCCTTGACTTAACAACCATTTGTTTAGGGGCCATTTGAGGTTACAACGGCACAGAAAAAAGTAACTTATGAACATTTTTCATACAACCATCAGAGCCGCCCCATGGTCTCGTGACCGAAATTCGGTCGCTTGGCAACTGACATGTATTTATGGAGTTGCAGTGTCCCGTGATCATCCCTTGTGAACTTCTGACTAGCAAAGTCAATGGAGAAGCCAGAGTCACTTAGCCGCTGTGTTACTAACTTAACTGCAGTGATTTGTTTAACAACTGTGGCAAGAAAGGTGGTAAGCGGGGTAACACCCACTTGGCAACTGTCTTGCTTTTAGCAAATGGCGATTTTGGGCTCAATTGTGGTCATAAGTCGAGGACTAATCTTTTCAACCTCCTTTTTATAAAAATGCTGTTAAGGAGTTATTGTGCTGTTAAGCACATACACAGCGAAATGTGTTGTAGTAATGGTGTTGCAGTTTGATATGAATGCTATTCAGTCAATAAACAGAATATCTTTAATATGTACAAAATAGTTTTACTTGAATAGTAGCAAAGTTAAATAGGAAGTCCAAGTCATACACAGTTATTCAGTCAATGCGATGTTTCTTCTTCTTGCCTATCTTTGTTTTAACTCACAAACAAAGATTACAGCTATCTCTCAATTCTATACTATCACAGATAGTTACTCTTCTTTTCACAGCAATTTCACACAGCCATAAAGTAATCTACTCATCAGTAAAGCAGCACAGAGAGTTTTCAATCCGGAACACACCATCAAACACAACCACCAACCATCAACCATAAACCATCAACCACATTGAGCATGCTCTCTTGCTTGCTTGCTTATATAGTAATCATCCACAATGCATTTAAAGCAATATACACATAACAATGATTTGTGGCTTAATCATATATTAACACACCCAATCGTTTGAACAGGGTTCTAACAAATGCAATTTAAATTCTGAACTTGGGGGCTTCTGGAAAGGCTGGGTACAGGACCTTTGATCCCTCTGGGCTAGCCTTCCTCCATATTGCTTTGGTGAAGGATTTCTTCTTTGTACGATAGGGACCAAAATTGTGTTCCCCCAGCATCATCATCGAGGCAAAAGTCCCCCCCCCCCAAGTCCACTCCAAGCACACAGACATGAAGAAGCACATCTAAAATTGTATCCATAGCGATTATTAACCTTCTCTCTTCCAAGTTCCATGCATAAAATGGGAAAAATATTTAAGAACAATACCTTTCCAGCGAGTCTGTAGCTTATCTGCCACATTCTGATAGAGGCTCTGAGCATATTCAGACTGTTCCTCAACACTCAACTCCTACAAAGAGAAATCAGTCATGTATGTGAGAATGGGCAATGCCCCAAATTTGAGATCTCATAAAATCCAAGTACTTATTAGTCTGTTCATTGTCCATATGGAGGCCAGATTAAGTCCAAGGTGGTAGAACCTGTTGCTCTTCCTTCCGCTCTATAGCTGTCCTATAGTTCAATGGAGGTCCCCGATCTTACAAATAGCACACTGAACTCTTCACAGAACCAGACAGCATAAGGCGGACACTAGAGGCTGCATCTCTTTTTCCAGATCATATTGTTTATTTTCAGGTCAACCAGTAACTTTAGTAAGACTCTCAGAGAAGATGCGAAGTTTCTCAGAGAGGATGAAAACCATTAATATCCAGGGAGAAGGGGAGGTTATGTCAAGGGCAATCAGTGCTGGGAAATGTCGGAAAAGATTTGATCATAAAAGCACTTCTCCATAAAAATGGCACACAAGGAAATCTAACCTCCAGCAACCCTCCCTCCCTCCCTTTCCGATTTATATGCTGCCATTCTCACTATTGAGCATATCTGGGCAGCTTACAATTTTGAATTGTGAAATTTATTTAAAGAAAATAGCAAACGTCTCCTCCTCTCCACCATACCAAATTTTAAAATACCATAGTCTGCAGCTCCATGTCAGCAATTTGTAAGCTATTGAACATAAGAAGAGTTGTATAGAAGCTTACTCATTTCATAAGTATAGTAAGCACACTATCATATTTCTCGGAAGGGAAGATACTAGTAGATTTGAAAAAACTTTGCTCTCTGCATTTCTGTGTTGTAAACAAATCTAATATGACTCTCCTATTTAAAAACTACAGGTAGTACTCAACTTATGACCATAACAGAACCCAGAATTTCACCTGTTAAGTCAGGATGGTTATAAGTCGAGGCACCCACAGGATCAACCCAATTTTATGACTTTTTCTGCAGCAGTCATAAAGCAAATGTAACAGTCGTTAAGTGAGTCCATTCATTCCTATGGGTAATTTTTGCTAGAAATGGTGCTTAGACTTATATACCGCTTCATGGTGCTTTTCAGCCCTCTTTAAACAGTTTACAGAGTCAGCATGTTGCCCCCAACAATCTGGGTTTTCATTTTACCGACCTCGGAAGGATGGAAGGTGGAGTCAACCTTGAGCCAGTTCAGGATTGAACTGCTGGCAGTCGGCAGAGTTAGCCTGAAATACTGCATTCTAACTACTGCACCACCACAGCTTTATCCTAAAGACTAGAAATAGCAAAAATAATTGTAAATCATGCTCACATGACTGCAGCCCTAAAAATAAACCAGTTCTGTGACCGCAGGAATGTGTTTGCCAACACTGGCTCTCCAGAATTGGATCATAAGTAATTCAGGGGGAGGGGGTTCATCGTAACTTTTAAACAGTTGCTAAACAACTGATCATTAAGCAAGAACTATCTGCATTTGGGCAAAAAAACTCCCCTTAATCTCCTTTCACATAATAGCAATATACTTTTCTCCTTCTTTAAATATCATGTTTATGGATTGCTTCCCAACAAGCAGGTCATACCTGAAGATCATTCAATTTCCTACCGGACCCCTTCTAATGTTTTTGCTACCTTCACCCAGGGGCGGGTTCCTCTTACCTGCCTACCGGTGCGCTGCGCGCGCATCATCTCATTTCTCTCACGCGCATGCTCACTACGCGCGCACGTCCCCTCACGCGATTTTGCTTCCTGCGCATGCGTGGAAGCAAAACCTCGGGAGGGGACACGTACGCGTCCCCTCACGAGAGTTTGCTTCCGCGCATGCGCAGGAAGCAAAAAAAGCCCAAAAATTCCAGAAAAAACATGGCCCCGCACAACGGACCAGTGAAGATGGCACCGGAGCCGTCGCGCGCAAATTGCGCAATCGGCGGGTTCCTACTGGAACCCACCACTGCCTTCACCATGAAAGGTGCTTGATCCTCTACTTGTACTCTACTTCCAGAATTTCACCCCTGCAGAGAAAACCCCAAACGAGTCACCAAGGCCAGCAAACCCCTCACTCTGCAAGAATGGCTCACCCGCTTGCGATGCATCGTGTCCAGGAACAGTTTGCACTGCTTGTAGATCTCCTGGCCAGCCTTATTGTAGGTCTTAAGAAATTCAATGAAGTCCTTGGACACTCTATCGGTTTCGATGCTGACCTGCCTACTGATAGAAGGACTAGGCGCCTTGGCTTCTGGGACTTCTACAAAAAAAGAGGGAATAGCACACTGTTACAAATAAAAATTACTCAACTTTCTTGGTCGGAGGTGTATTATGAGCGACAGAGGAAAAGCAGCAGCTATTTATTGTCGGGGGGGGGGGGAACACTCTAAATACAAAACCTTGAAGGCTTATTTTCTACTACTTGTAAGCTTAACTAGAATTGCAGCCAATAAGACTTCCTCAGATGGAAATTACAAACTCAGAGGTCTGCTGCATGACAGACACAATTTATCAAGAGTCAATTTTCCCCAGGTATCAAATGTTTAATCAGACTTGTGCCTGTGTCCTACTTTTTAGAAAAGTGGCTGGTTAAAGCAATTAACTAACACATACTACTTATCAAACCCATTCTAAGAGGCAATATATCTAAGCTACAGTCTTCCATGTATCACTGTGACAAATCTTGTAAAGTGTTTACAGAAATAACACAAGGGAGTCCATTAATCTACTATCACTTGTAGCATTTTCTGGAAACACTGCTTCTATCTTTGCTCAAGCTGCCATAACTATAAAAGCTACAGCTATAGGATGTGTTTTAGCACTCTAGCTTCTCCTTCAAATATTTTTTTAAATATTTTTTATTAAATGTTTTACATTAAAAGCAAAATTATTACATTCTGGTTTATGGACAATTATCCCACGGTTATTTACATCCTTCCTTCACATATTTTTCATGTTGGAGTTAATTACAGCAAGGAAAATATAATTACATATGTAGATATGGTTCACTCAGATTCTACGAATAGACTAAAAACACAGCAAAAACTGGAATCCACCATTGTTGACGTATTTACAAATAGTCAGGTGATACAATTAGATCTCAAGAAGGAAGGAGGGGCATTAAGAAAGAAAAACAGAATTTGAAATGTTAATACAAAGCCGACACCACTTATCAGGGCATTTTATATTATGTAAACTTTACTGAAATATGATCCTGAGACATAACAAGCAAAAAATGGATGCAAATCTTTAAAGAAATAGCAACAAATAAACAGCATAACGAACAAAAACATGGATGCAAAATTTTAAAGAAATAGTTAGAACACAACAATGGGAAGAATCATGGACCTTATCTATAAAACCCATACCAAATTATAACCCAAAGGAAGGTTGGTATATAATGTTTTACAAATGGTATACAACTCCATCAGTAATATCTAAGATAGACAGATCATATTATAATAAATGTTGGAAATGTCATGAAACAGAAGAATTGTTTCAGTGATGTTGGAATGTCTAACTCTGTAGTAATTTTTTAAAAATTTATTTTGCTTTCTATAATACTCTGTGACATTGTTCACCATAAATTTAAAGAATATTATTTCTTTTATCCTTTACTGCAATATTTCATTAATATACATATAACATTTCTGTTTAAAATTTTTCATTGCCTATTTCTGTTGAGCTGGAATCAATTATCATATTTTTCACCGCAGAAATAGCATTTCATACGGTATAGTACAAATTCAAATAATACGATTATTTCCTGTGATTCATTAATTCCGCTAATGGAGATCTACCTGTAGTGCAAAATAGCAGGTGTATAAAAAGGAAGAAGTCAGAAACCTAATAGGCTTCTTTTATTATTTTCTGTTTTGTCTTTTTCTACTTTTTCCTGTTTTAATTCTCCCTATTTAATTCTTCCTAAATTTGCTCTGTACATCTATTTTCACTTTCATTAACATGACACAGACACACATATTAAATAACAATACAATGGAGATTTTAATATTAAATAATCAGCTTTAAAGACAAAAACCTTTATTATATAACAAATCCTTTCATGCACATCACGGCTTTTTTTCAATGTTATACTCAACTTTGAAGAAAAAAGCAAATAATTGAACAATAGTTAAATCCAACAATTTCATCGTTAGCTGCTCCCTTAAAAGCTCTTTTATAAGGGAGATAATTACAGTAAGAAAAGTGTAATTACATACACAGTCAGAGTCCACCCAGATTTTATTTATTTGGACTTGCAGGATCCAATTTAAGTGGGTCACCGGGACCAGAGGTTGAGTCTTCCGAGCTTTCGGACTCCTGCTGGAGCCCATCTTCAGAGAACTTCTACCTACATTCCGGCAGAGAAAAGTTCGCTGAGGATGGGCTCCGGCACAAGTCCGAAAGCTCGGAAGACTAAACATCTGGTCCCGGTGACCAACCCAGATTAGATCCTGAAACATTATCCTGGGACAGGTATATGTGGATTTTTTTAATCCCACCTTTATTATACTCAAGGTGGCGAATTTACTCCTTACTCCTCCCATTTTCCCCATAATAACAACCCAGTCAGAGGGATTGTGGTGGTCCAAAGAAACTCAGCCAGCATTCATACTGAAGATCACAAGAATATAGTAGATTAAAGACCCAGCAAGAATTACCTGGTGAAGGACAGTACATAGCGTTTAATTTTTTAAATTAATTTAAAATAGGATAAACTCAGTGGCACAAGGAAGCCTGAAAGGAGGTATTAAACTGGCAGCATATTACCCATTCCCCAGATTAGTATATGCCAAGGGAATATCATGAGACAAGCAGCAAATGAGTCTATATTAGTCAAACTATTATTCAATGAATGATGCATCCATGGAAATATTGAAGATGAGTCCTTGACATGACAGGCAATAAAAGGGGCAGTGAAATGCAAGAATGTAAATTTGGTTGACTATAAAATACCTAGAAAGTTCTATGGACCTAATTCATATTCAGTACACTAATATATTTGAATACATCCCTCTCCTGGGTTAAAATGCATAGTATTTGAAGCCCATCCAAAAAGAAACAAAATGCAAGACTAAAAAGGATTGTTTTGTCTAAACAGCAGCATCAATTCACCCACCTTTCAGTTTGCTAACCAGCGCTATTCAGAATGAAGCACAGAAGATGCAAATGTAGCAGGATGAAGGGAAAGAAGCAGGAGACAAAGAAATAAGACACAAAGAATTTTAATCAGCACCTCACAAATGCAAGCCAAACACTAATGCATCTAACACAGAGAACCAATGATTAATGTGAGGACAAGGAATGAAGAACGCTGAAGGCATTTGTTATGAAAACATGGCAGCTTACTTCACATTTTTTAGCAGGTGGGAATTTATAGGTTTGCTGACAAGTGTTTGAACGAAGAGAAGTCTGATACTGTTGTAAGCTGCCATGATTCAGCAGCATACAAATTGAAGAAACAAAGAATACTTGGTTTTCACGACCTGTGTTCACAAATGATTTGTTACATGCCTATGCAGAAGTTTAAATTATTTTTTAAATTTCAAGAAATAAATGCAATCATTCACATGGTCATAAGGACAGCAGGTTATTACTATACTCTTGGGTTGACCCTATGTGCTAGTGCAAAAGATGAAAACTGAGGCTTATGCAGTATTTCAATCATACCAATTGCGACCCTACTTGGAGAGGGAGGCTTTACTCACAGTCACTCATGCCCTTGTCACCTCACGGCTGGACTACTGTAACACGCTCTACATGGGGCTATCCTTAAAGAGCATTCGGAGACTACAATTGGTGCAAAATGCAGCTGCGCGAGCTGTGGTGGGTGTTCCGAGATACACCCATGTAACACCTATTCTCCGCCAGCTGCATTGGTTGCCCATTAGTCTCCGGACGCAATTTAAGGTGTTGGTTTTGACCTTTAAAGTCCTACATGGCTCAGGGCCGGGTTACCTCCGGGACCGCATCCTACCACACACCTCCCTTCGACCAGTTAGGTCCCACAGAGTTGGTCTCCTCCAGGTCCCATCAGCCAAACAATGCCGGTTGGTGAGACCACGGGGGAGAGCCTTCTCCGAGGGAGCCCCATCTCTCTAGAACCAACTCCCACCAGAGATCCGGACCATCCCCACTCTTCTGGCCTTCCGCAAAGCCGTAAAGACATGGCTCTTCCGGCAGGTGGGATGAAGAAGATCGGATTCCCCCTGGATGAATGGTTTTTTGTTGCTTTTTAAAAAAATTGTATGTTATGATTTTAAACTGTT
Source organism: Diadophis punctatus similis (assembly GCA_023053685.1). Lineage (NCBI taxonomy): Eukaryota > Metazoa > Chordata > Lepidosauria > Squamata > Dipsadidae > Diadophis > Diadophis punctatus. The sequence goes on from JALIGW010000001.1 coordinate 22,266,053, forward strand.
TTTATTTACTGTACTGTTCTTATTCATGCTATACGCCGCCCTGAGCCCTACGGGATTGGGCGGCCTATAAGAACTTTTAATTAAATTAAATTAAATTAAATACTTTTCCCTTATTTTCCTTTCCCTGCTTCACTTGAGTCAGCTATAACATGAGGTACATTCTATTGGTAAGATACCATACATATTGGATTGTTCCAAGTCTTCCACACAACTTCTATGGAAGACTTGGAACAATCCAATTGGCTTGCTTCCAACTCTTCAAGGACCCCAAAGACTATAAGTCCTAGCCAGTATGAAGTAAAGCCTCAGACAGACTCATCAAGATTGGGTCCAAAGATCCCAGCTCTTCCTGCAAACTTCCTTGGGCTACATGGGGAGTTCTTGCCAATACTAGAGGATGATGGGCTACTGACCTCACACATGGGGAGAGGAGGTTTTTGCACATTTTAAAAATTACAAACGAAGCCCCAAACATGTAAAGCTATAATGAGATTTATTGGCCATTTATACAAGATCTGATTCAGCAACTGCAAGAGTTAAGTGGCTTTTAGCTAAGATGCATATTTTATTTATTTATTGTTCAAATTTATATGCCGCCCAACTCCCAAAGGGACTCTCATATTTTATGCAAGGGATGGCAGCCTTGTACCCAATTTCTATCTCCGATCTACAGTATTTGGCAGAGTACATGTCCCCAATCTTAGGCTTATATAATTCTTTTTTATATTTCCATTTCAAAAGAAGAAACAAGTTCCAAAACATAGCTTGCATTGCTAAACAGAAAAAGGAAAAACAATGCCATTTTCCAGTATTTCCTAGGACAATTATTAATTCCACATGCCTAAAATTGTTCTGGAAGAGCAAAAAACCCAAACATACAAAAACAAAAAGGCCACACAGTCAGGAAAGTGTCCAGCAGAGCCGCTACAAATGGCTTTTTAAACACCACTGCTTTTAAGTTCCTGCCAGGAAAAACTAATCACGTCATTTGCAGGGTACATGATCCAGTTCTGCAACTATGACCACTGCAAACTATGGTCAAAGTGTGCTAACCGCAGCACACGGTGCAATAAAATAAGAGAATGACTTGAAAATATGCAGAAAGGAGTTCAGCAACAGCAACTACACTTGATATCTAATTGAAGCCTGTGGACACACAGGTAGGATGTCTCTAAATGCCAGATAGCAAGACAGTAAGATTGTCTTTTTATAAGTATGGTTGAAAGCTAGGACCTCTGTTCTGATGAAAAAGGAAAGCGGATCCAGCAACAAAAATGTTGTAGTTATATTAATGACATACATCAACTATTTTCCAACAAGGCAAATATTATAAAAGGCAGATAATAAAGTAATGGTACACATTAATAATCCATTGCATTACTTGGAATGGCAAGTCCTTACTCAGAGGCTACATATTACTCATTAGAAGATGCTGAGGACACACAAGGGAGATTTATGGCTTTCATGCCCCACTGATTCTATTCGGCCATGCAATATAGCTGGCTGTTTTGGAAAACAGGCCATTACATGAGATACAGCTTGACTTATGCCATGCAAATCCAGCTATGCAATAATATATGTTTAAATATTAGTGATTTAGCCTGATCCACCAGCTGTTTTGGTTGTTTTCTAAGCCTAATTCAAGGTGCTTACAAAACTTAATACATTACTTATATAGAGTCTGCCCACTGCTCTTTTATCTTTGGTGGCTAACAAGATATGTGTCATCCTTTTAAGTGACTGCAACATGACAACAATAGGCCCTAAGATAGCAGGTATGTTAGTCTGATTAAGTTATTGGCTACCACTTAATCTGTTTTTATTTATTAAATCTATATTTATATTTTATATAATTATCAAATTCTTACATGAGTCAAATATATATAGGACTCCCTCCTCCAAGTTCTCCCTACTCCAATAATTCCTGTGAGATACTTCACTTAGGAGAAGCAATGAGCTTCTATGGATCTCCCAGGTCCTATCCTAACATTTTAAGCACCACATCTGCTAACTGAAGCTTTCTCATCCCTAGAAACTGAACATGAATGCTGACAAAATGAATTGCCTTTACAAGGCAAATATAGAAGGTTAAAGTAGTTACATCTTTCATGTCAGTTTCTGAACCATTCAAATTTTTGCAATATAATTATGCTATCTTCTTTACAGATGAGTGACCAGGACATTCCAGAAAAATTCAGTTTTTCCAGTACTATCAAATATTTAGGTCAGTGGTGGCGAACCTTTTTAGGCTCGCATGCCAAAAAGGGGGGGGCGCTCACGTGCGCTTGCGTGCCCACACCCATTCCCTCCCCCCACGCATGCGCACAACACCCCCCATGCTGCCCCCTGCGCATGCGTACACCCCCCCACCCCCGCGCA